>JAWVWN010002378.1:0-16785 GCA_037367305.1 Phrynocephalus vlangalii
CATTTAATTTTTTTCGCAATTTCCAAGTCCTCCATAACCTCCCCTTTTCCTCCCTCACCATCCAGAGGACCAACTGGTTCTCGTTAACCATGCCGGCACCCTCTTGGACTTCAATGAGCCCTTCTTTCTTTGTGGTATGCACTTGTGCTGGGCCTCTATTACCATTGTTTTAAACAGGCTCAATGCACTCTGGACAGATTGGATTCTTCTAACCTTCCCTTTCAATTTCTTTCTAACTAGCTTCCTCATCTGAGGGAAGTTTGCCCTTTGAAAATCAAGGGTTTTTATGTCTGATTTGCTCGACACTCTTCTTCCAACATGTATGGCAAAGGAGATTGCAGCATGGTCACTGTTCCCACAGGCTCAGTGACATTCACATCCCTGACCAGGTCCTATCACACAGTATTAGATCCAGTGTTGCCTGTTCTCGGGTGGGCTCCATGACAAGTTGCTCTGAGGCACAGTCATTCAGCAAGTCGAGAAACCCGGTTTCTCTTTCTTGCCCAGAGCTCGCATTGGCCCAGTCAATTTGCAGATAATTGAAATCCCCATAATTACTATCCTATCCCTCTTTGACACCTCCATGATCTCTCTCCTCATTTCAAGGTCCCCGTCAAGTTTTTGATCAGGTGGATGATAGAATACCCTCTGTCAATCTCCATTCTGCTGGATTTTACCCGTTCTTTGACTTAGATAGCCACTCCCCCTCCAACCCCCCTCTCTATCCCTTCTATAAAGAATATAGCCTGGGATTGCTGTATCCCACTGGTTCTCTGTATTCCACCATGTTTCTGTTATGGCTATTATATCAATGTTACCCCTAGTTGCCAAATGTTCAAGTTCTCCCATTTTTGCTCGGAGGCTTCAAGCAATTGCGTAGAAGCACCTGTACAGTGGGTTCTGCAACAACAGCTGCTGCTTTGCTCTTTCCCCCGCCCCCACAGCTATTATTTTCAGTAGACAAACTATCACATTCCATTATTCTCCAGTACTAATATCTGCTATGTCATCTCTATGTGATTCTCTACCCTTTTCAACCTCATTTCTGTGGATGAGGTGTTCCAAACGTATGCCACTCAGCTCCTGTTGGCTTTCCCCCAGTTATAAGTTTAAAAGCTGAGTGCCAGCAATCTGGTCCCATCATGATTCAAGTGCAACCCGTCCCTCCTGAACAGGTTTGGCTTGTTCCAAAATGTTCTCCATTTCCTGACAAATGTGAAGCCCTCCTCTCGACACCAATGCCTCATCCACGCATTGAGGCTTCTGAGCGATGCCTGCCTGGCGGGTCCTGCACGAGGAACAGGTAGCACTTCTGAAAATGCTACCTTGGAAGTCTGGGACTTCAATCTTCTTCCTAAGAACATGAATTTGGTTCCAAGACTGACCGCTTGGCCTTCCGACGTCATTGGTACCAACGTGTACCATGACCACTGGCTCCTTCCAAGAGCTCTCTAACAAGCTCTCTAGAAGTCTCAAGATGTATGCAACCTGGCAGGCAAGTGACCATACAGTTATCATGCTCCTCACAAATCCATCCTCTGTATTTCTAATTATAGAATCCCTTAGTACAAGGAGCTTCTCTCCTGCAGCCTGTTTATCTACATGTACCTGATCCTGTATCTCCTCAATTGTGATGAGGGAGAGATCCTCAGGTGGAACCAGTTGTTCCTCTGTGTGTGCCTCATGAGGTGTGATGAGGGAAACAGCCTCAAATTGATTGTGCAATTTGAGACTCTCTGAGTGATCCCTTGGCCTTGTATGTAGGGAAATAACCTACACGGACACGGGGTTGGGTTCAAGTGTCAGGCTGCCATGCTCTTCTCTTCTCTGAGCAGGCTTGCAAGGCACACCTTTATTAGCTGTAAGAGGCGGAGTTACAGACATTGTGTGGTGTCCTAGGTGTCAGCCTGTCATTGGCTTGATGGACTCCTGGGGAGGGCTTTCTGTGACGTGGACATGTCACCTAGTGAGGGATGGTAATGATTGATACCCTAGCAGCTTGCTTCCCTGACCTGCCCTCTCGTGCCTGAGTGGGGCACAAAGGAATGTCCTTGCCTTTTCCTCTGGGCATGCTCTGGCCCCAATGGAAGGACAAGATAGTCAGCCATCTGCTTCCTGTGTGTTAGTCTTAGGGGCTCCATTTCCCCTCTCCCAGGGCTTTCCCGTGCAGGAGGAAGGGTAAAATATCGCCCCCCAGAATGTCCCACAGGAAGCTTGCTGGATGTGCCTATTAGTACCCAATATCCCTCAGGAGACATCCCTTCACTTGTACTCCTTTGAGTCACATTCCTCCACACATCTACCTCCTGAGTTGGGGGAGTGACTTCATCCTCAGAAGTGTGCCCTGTCTCTTCTTGGAAATGGATAGTCTGTTCTGCTCTGTCCAAGAACAGCTCAAGCTCCTTAATATGTTGCTGGTTCGATATGCGGGCCTCTAGCTGCTGGACCTTCTCTTCTAATAGTGCAACCAGCTTGCACTTGCAGCAAGTGTAGTTCTCTGTGTGCTTTATCAAGATGAGAAACATGGCACAAGTGTTACAGGTAACTACAGCTGCTCCCTCAGACTCCATTTTAATGAGTGCAGTATTCTGGGCCTTGAAAATTTTACAGTTTTACTAGCTACTAACCTAGAAATAATAATCTAGTCTTCTCAAGTGTAAGGCACTGGGGAGGTCAAGGGGCCATCTTTACAGGGAGCAAAAAATAAAATCAAAACTGAAAAACAAGCATTTGAGTTATTTAACATTTTCATTTAAAAGACAGAAAACTCCCAAAGTGCATATTAGAGAGAGAATGGTGACTGAACTATAAAAATTCCTGCAAGAAGACAGAATTCTGTAGGTAGAGTTCAATCCCTCCAACCAAGCACAGCTAAAGCAGAGGGTTTTTTTCTTTCTCCAAAGTTTGTGTACAACCATTTCGCAAACTGATAAGGACATTACTCAAGAAGGAAATTATCTGCCTCCCTCACTAGGGCCTGTTGGAGAGTCTCTGCTATTAGGGGGACACATGTTTAGATTATGATTATTTATTATATTTATATTCCACCCATCTGGCGATATGGCCACTCTGAACTCCTTGGCAGTGTTTGGGGATTTGCCTGTGTGATATCTAACTTTTTGTGGAAAACTGAAAAAAGGTAAACATCAACCACAATTGAGTCAAACATATTGGTTTATGTAATATCCGTACAAAGCTGGTAAGTGTACAACATTGATTCAGATATAAATGGAACTGGAAGAGCTTCAAATCAGGGTGCCTAGTGGTGAATTGTGATGGTTCCTCAGTTTGTCAGACCGCCTGCCCCTATAAAGAGACTTTTTTACTGAAGAAACATGTGGTTTATTAATTTATTCTCCAGCTGGGGAGGCACTTTCTTTAACTTCAGTTGCAACAGGTTGAACATCTTTGATAAACGGGTTATTTTTAGAGTCCTTGGGAGGAGTGAAAATGTAAGAATGCAATCCCCCTTTTACTCCCGAGAGGTGGGCTCCGCACCAGGCCTCCTTCATCAGTTCTGAGTCCTGCATAGGGGTCGTTGTCTGTATCCCAACCTCTGTTGAGTGTCTTGGTCCAGTCCTCCCCCGAAAAAGCCATCCCATGCCAGGACAGGTTTCCTGCAGCACCCGTCCCCTTCCGCAGGAGTACTTCCCTGTGCGCCATTCTTCCTTGATCACCCCTTTCATCCATTTTTCAAAGGCAAGGTCCTGCCTAATCTTCTTTAATTTCTTGTTATACTCGTGAGCCTCTCGTTCACCCCAATAGGAACACCCTTGCCTGTGTTCTCGCCTCTTATAACTCTCGGCCTCCTCTCGAGGCATCATTATTTTCTCCCATAATTGCATGTACGGGTCATCCCTCCACACCCACTCCCATCCTGGGGGTAGAACACGCGTTTTCCCCCTTTTAACTTCCCCAAACCCCACCTCCACAACCGTAGGTTGGTCAGTCCCTTTTCCCGCCTTTTCTGCTACCCGTGTCTGAAGAGATTCCTCAAACTTCTTCCTCATCTCTTCCCACTCTTTTTCTTCCTTCATCCTAATGTCCCTGGCTTCCTCCCGCTTCTTTTGTTTCTCCCACCATTCAGCCCTTTCATCGCTTCTTGGTGAACGTGACACTCTCACTGGTTGCGACCCTTCAGCCTTCCCAGCTCCACATGCATGCTTCATTTTCTACTCTTTAGGTACGGGCTTCTGTCCCACAAGGATGTACAGAATCCACTTACATTGTCTATATAGAAACTCCTCCCTGGTTGTTTTAAATTGTTAATAAAAATAACATTTTACAGTATATGGAAAGTGAAAGACAGTCAAACTCAAGCCCCTCCTCAATGCAGGAATCCAACTCAAAACAGATTTGACAGATGGTTGTATTTTGAGGGCCTCCAACAATGGATTGCTTATCGCCTTCTGAGGTAATTAGTTCTGTTGCATCATGGCTCTAAAAGTTAAGATGTTTTTCCTGATGTTCAGATGAAATCTGGCTTCTTAGAAATCAGATGCCATGTACAGCTTCTTCACCTCAGGCAGAATACAAAATGTCTGATCCACTGCAGGACTGATATGGTCAGTGTATGCTGAGAATCAAACCTTCCTTCCAGTTCCTCCATCCTCACTGTGCGTAACAATGCCATGTGAAACTCTGGGCACCAAAATCAGTACTTAAAATTGTAGGACTCTAGCACAGAATGCAATACTGCCCTTTCCCCTCAACTTATTCAGGCCAAGAGCTGACAGAGCATCATACCTGTTATTTCCTGACTGAATTCCCATGAGTGTCTCAAAGGTAAACAAAATATTTTTGTTTTCTCCTATTGTTGTGTATTGATCTGTATTCCTATTATCTGTACTTGCTTTTGTTGAAGTAACTGCCTTCCTGTTCCAAAGGGAACAGGCCTATTGGTTTATTCAAGTTGCTGCATTTGGATCCTCAATCCTATTGGTCTCTGCCAAAAGGCAGCTTTGTGATTGGTTGTAATTGTTCCCTCCAAAATGTATCTTTTCCTAGCCAGTCCTGGCTCCTATAAATGTAGCTCCCTCTCCCCAGTCCCCAGTCTTGTTCTCTCTCTGAATAAAGAGCTGTTACACTAGAAGCTGTCTCCAGCCTGCTATGTCTAAGAGCTGAAATCACTGCTGAAATCACTAAACCCCACGTCACAACACCTATCATTTGCATTGAAAAATACTATGGTGAGTGGCTGCTGCATCCCACATGTAATCTGAAACATGTTTTCAATTTTACAAAGATTTGAAGGTTTTTTTCCATCTGTGGATTCTGTGATGGCCCATAAAGTGTGAGTTCTGAACAAAACATTTCCCACAGTGCACATCTGTACAGCTTTGCTCCTGTGTGGACTTTTTTGTTTCACAGGTGTGAATTCTGAGCAAAGCATTTCCTACACACTCTTGACATTTGTTCAGCTTTTCTCCTGTGTGGATAAGGCAGTTTAAGGAACAATGGGTGAAAAGGCCAGTTAATGGTTCCCCAGTGGATGGTTTGGGATGCTTGCCTCTCCTTAGTGACCTTCTTTTTGAATGTGCCACCGTGTCTGAGAGAAAGTGTGCTTAGCTAGCTAAGGAAGAGTCCTAATTCCTAAAGGTAGGAAATCTAGTTTGTTAGAAAACAAGGAGACAGATTTATACTGTAAACTGGCCGTCATCATGGATAACAAAGATTAAATCTATCGGGAGTACAGTGGAACCTTGACTTACGTCATTAATCCGTTCCAGTGGTCTAGACTTAAGTCAAACATGACTTAAGTCAAACGAACGTTTCCCATAGAAAGTAATAGGAAAGCGGATTAATCCGTTCCAGATGATGAAAAAGACCCCCGAAAACAGCAATTTAACACAAATTTGACTGGGATAGGAGTTTCCTTCTGGGGATGTAAATGAAATGTCTCTTCAAAGAGAGGAGGAGGCAGTGGAATTATAGTCCACAAGTTATACGCCTCCACTTTTTAATGTTCTATCATTTAAGTTTTATTGATTTTTAACCTGACGTTCCAAGTTCTGAAGAACCCTATGTTTACCATTAGAGTCCCACAACTTTACAGCTTCCCAACTAAAATGCTTCTATTGTGGACCAGACTTCTGCAGCCAGATTTTTTACAAGACTGAGCTGACTGTCTAACCAGCGAGGCCAGCCCTGAGCTCCCGGACCTTCTTCTCCTCTGGCAGCAGCGGCGGCTTCGGTGAGGCCGAGGACCAGCTCCAGGTGCTCTGAGCTGGCGTCGCCGAAGCCGCCGCTGCCGGAGGAGGGGAAGAAGGCAGGAGCAGTTTGGAGGTGGCAGCCGCGATGCTGGGTTGTGGCTGCCGCCCAATTCCGGTGCCTTGCGCCGGGGCTCCGAGATGTAAGTCAAAGCCTGCGACTCAAGTCAAACAGGCCCCTTCTTGCTGCAAGTCAAATATGATGCAAGTCAAGCAGTATGTAAGTCAAGGTTCCACTGTACTTTCCTGGGTTTTCCTGCATGGCAGGGGATTGGACTGGACGGCCCTTGAGGTCTCTTCCAACTCTATGGTTCTATGAAAAAAGACTTGGAGAAGGTGGAAACTGTCCAGAGGAGAACAACAAACATGGAGACCAAACCCTGTGAGGAAGAAGTGATTGATGTGGGTGTGTAGCCTGAAATGAAAAGACTAAGAGGTGACATGGCAGCTATCTTCAAACCACTGGATGGACCATCATATGGAAGGTGGAAGAAATTTATGTCAGGGCTGGCCCAGAGAAGAATACTTTTAATATTTATTTATTATTTCTTTTGTGTGAACCGCCCTGAGTTCTCGTTTGGGAAGTAGGTAGCGGTATATAAGTGTAAGAAATAAATAGATAAATAAATAAATAAATAAATAAATAAATAAATAAATAAATAATTACAAACAAACAATACAAACAATAAATGTGCACTCCCACCCCCCCACCCCCCGGGACCATCCAGTTATTCCTTTGGCTTCTTTTTCTTCATCATCTCTTTTTCTAACTGGCTTCTTTTTTTTTTTAATTTTTTTTATTAAATTTTAAACTACATACAACATAAGAAAATGAAAGTAAAAAAAAACTACAACAAACAATATAAGTGCACCCCCATCCCACGGGGCCATCCATACATTCTTATTCGTTGCTCCATCTTCTATTCTTCTAGTAGTCTTCTTAAAGTTCTCTTCTCCAGAATTGTTGTGAGATATTCGTGGACTCTTTCCCTTTTCCTTCGACTAGTACATAATCTAAAAATTTACCCCAAATATCGTAGAAAATGTCTTTTTTCATTTCTCCTCGTTTAACCTTTAAACTGCAGGACAGTTTATCGTTTATAGCTATATCCCAAAGTTCATTATACCAGTCTTCCATCTTGAATTCTAGTTTTGACTTCCAGTTTTTTGCTATAATTAATCTAGCAGCTGTCATAAAATTTGCTATTAGTTCCTTTGTTGTAACAACATAATCTTTAATTGTTAACAATGATAATAATGCTATCTCTGGTTACAATCTATATCCATCTTAATCATATTACTTAGCTCTAAAAGCACTTTTTTCCAGAACCTTGGACTATTTCACATTCCCACCAAAGATGCATGTAAGTACCTAGCTCTTTTTCACATTTCAAACATATATTAGATTTAGCAGGTTTCTTTCTATTTTGTCTTACTGGGTTAAATACCATCTAGAAACCAATTTGAAGTAGTTTTCTTTTATCCTGACCGATAATGATCTCAAAATTCTCATATTCCAAATTTTCTTCCAGTCTTCTTTCTCTATCTGTACATTAAAGTCTTGGTTCCAAAACTTCTCTCAAGGTGTTTAACTCCTTCATTTCTGATAATTCCCCTAATATTTTATATATTTTGCGTGTTATTCCTTTCTCTGAATTTTCCTGTTCAGACTCAAGCGATAATAGGAAATGTTCAAATTTTGTGCATTCTCTGATTTGATTATTTCTTTTTCCCCAGTCATTCATCCATTTTCCTAGTTGAATATAATTTAAACCATGTTAAATCACTGGGTTGCAAAATATTTTTTATATCCTTTATTGTTTTAATCTTGAGCATCCAATACTTTAGTCTAGCTATTTTCTTAATTTTAAATAAGTCCAAATAATGCTTCAAGTTGTCTGGAAAGCTTTCCAAGTCAGTAACTAAAGCCAGTGGGGATCCCGTCGGAGACAAGATTTTCCTATATGTTCTCCATGTAACAATTAAACTATTCAATAGGGGGTTGTCAATCTTTACTTTGTTTTTAACTTCCGTGAATAAAAATGTGTTTATTTCCCCTTTATATCCAAAGACTCTTGCTCCCACCATATTAGCTTCTGTGGTTTAAAAAAAAATTTCCCCCCAAAAAACTAAGTTGATTAGCTATATAATAATTTTTTATATTGGGTATGCCTATTCCTCCTTCTTTCTGAGTTATATTCCATAGACTTTTATTTATTCTTGATTTTTTCCCTGCATTACAATACCTATTTATCTTGTCTTGGAGAGTTTTAATTTCCTTTTCTAAAAACTGAACCGGTAACATTTTAAGAATAAAGTTAATTTTTGGAAGTATTTTCATTTTTATCAATGCAATTCTGCCAAACCACGATAATTTTAGTTTAGAGTAAGATAATAATTTGTTTTTTCATCTCTTCTACTAATTTCGAAATATTTCTTTCTTTATTTTTAGTAAATTCTTTATGGAGTTCTAATCCTAGATATTTAATGCTTTTTCCCCGGTTTAAGTCCAGATTTTTCAATCATCTTTAAGTCATGTTTTCCATAATTGAACAATAAACTCTCTGATTTTTGCCAGTTTACACATAATCCTGTTATTTCTCCAAATTCTTCTAAATGATGTTTTTACTCTTTGAATATTCTCTATTGGGTTTACAATAGTCAAAAGAGCATCGTCCGCGGAATAAACTGATTTTAGTTGCCCCATCTTTCCCTATACCTTTAATAGATTTATCGTCCCTTATGGCATTTGCCAGGAGCTCTATAACAATACAAAAAAGGACTGGAGAAAGAGGACATCCTTGTCTAGTTCCTCGGCCTAGGGTGATTTGTTCAGTCAATCCATCATTAACTATTATTGAGGAAGTGCCTGTTGAATATAGTTGATTTATTACTCCCAAAAAGGATTTCCCAAATCCCCATTTTTTAACAATATTTTTAATGTGGGCCATTGAACACAATCAAAAGCTTTAAAAAGATCTAGAGATAACATCCCAGCTTTAGTAGTACTCTTTCCCATTTCATAAAGAACATTCAAATTCCTTCTAATAATATTTGCCATTTGTCTACCTTTGAAAAAACCCCAATTGATCCTCTTTAATATATTTAGCTATAAATTTATTCATTCTTTTAGCCAAAATTGCTGTGAAAATCTTAGCATCTTGATTTAATAAGGATATTGGTCTGTATGACCCAATATCCATTAAATTTTTATTAGGTTTTGGAATTAAAATAGTTAAAGAATGGGTCCAAGATCTCGGAATTTGTTCTCCATCCAAAATTTCATTATATAGCTTCTTTAATTTAGGTATTAATACTGCTTTAAAAAGTTTGTAAAATTCAGGTCCCAGAGCGTCCACTCCGGGCGTTTTATTATTCTTTAGTTTGTCTATTACCTCGCTTATCTCTTGGTCTGTAATAGGCTTTTCCATTTCCAGCATATCTTCCTGTTCCAAGACCCTCTTTAAATTCTTAGTGATGTACCTTTCTATATCCTCCTTAGGTTTATTTTTTGCAGTGTATAACAACTGATAAAACTCTTGTATAGCTAACAACTTTCTTTCATTTGTGTGCATGTCTTACCTGAGGAGTCTTTTATATCCCTATTGTTATTCTTGTCTTGTCTTTTCTGTGTAATCTGGCTAAAAAGTTTTGAGTTCTTGTTGCTGTATTCAAAAAAAATTCTTTTTAGGTACAGAAGATTCCTTTGTGTTTGTTGTAAATCTAGATCTTCTAACTCTTTTTTCCTTGCTTCAATCAACCTCAGTATCTTATTATCCTTAGTAAGAAAGAATTGGGATTCTAAATCTGCTATTAATTTTTCTAATTTTCTTTTATTGAGTTCTTCCTGTTTTTTAGCTTTAATATTTTCTTTTATGATAAGGCCTCTAGCTACCGCTTTCATGGTGTCCCATATGATTGGCGTTTGGCTACCTGCCTTTTCGTTTATATCCCAAGTTTCCAACCAATCTTTTTTAACCTTTTCCAGCACTTCTGGATGTTGAAATATTTTTAAATTCATTCTCCACCTTTTAGCTTCTCTATAATTTTTATTTGTTGCTAAATCAATCGACATTAAAGCATGATCAGATGTTTTTATGATCTCAATTTCGGTATTATTTATCTTGGGTATTAGGCTTTGTGAAACAAACACAAAATCTATCCTAGAATAGGTTTTGTGCACTGGTGAGTAGAAGGTGTATTTTTATTTCATCTCCTTTCAGTTCTCTCCAGACATCCTTCAATCCTGTTGTATTTATAAACTTTGCTAGGGTTGTATGTCTTGTCCTCCACTCTTCCTTTTTACATACCGATTTATCTTTAATTTTATCTAAGACCATATTGAAATCCCCTGCCATTATTAAATACCCCTTTTTAACCAAATTCAATCTGATCCCAAAGGAGATTGTAAAAGCGGCCTTGGTTAACGTTTGGTGCATACAGATTAACCAAAGTATAATGATCTTTCCCCATTAGAACTTGCAATATTATATATCTACCTTCTGAATCTTTTACCACATTTTCAACAACACATTCACAATTCCTTGAGATTATAATGGCAACCCTCTTGCTTTAGATGTGCCAAAGCTTTTTTCATAAATATCAACATTTGGAATTTTTAATTCATTAATACCATCTCTTATTTGATGAGTCTCTTGCAGAAAGGCAATATCTATTTTGTGCCTTTTGATCATCGCTTCGATTCTATTTCTCTTCGAAAATGACCCCAGACCTTTTACATTCAACGTTGGTAATTTTATAAACTTTCCCATAACCTATTTCTTTTAGTTTCAATATTCTGGAATGGTCCCGTTGTGCATACAAAAGTAAAAACACCATCAATTAATAAAAAATAAACTAAAATAAATCTAATCCTCCACCCTAAAAAACTATTCTTTTCTCCCACCCCACCAGCTATCATACTGTTTAGCATGTGCATCAAGGGGATGGGAGGGAGGAGGTCGTCCACAGACATTAGCCAGCCTAGATCTCATTAGCTCTTAAGTAGCGTGTTACTGTAAATTCTATAAGTTTATTCTACCCCCTTCTAAACCACCCTCTCACCACCACCACCACCCTCAAAAAACAAACAAAACAAACAAACAAACAAACAAACACAAAAACAAACAAAAACAAAAAAGAGAAGGGAGGAGAGGAGGGGGGAAGGGAGGAAAAGGGAAAATGAAAAAAAAAAAAACACCACAAAAACAAAATTTAAAATTGGAAAAAGAAAGAAAAAAAAAACAAAAAAGGGGGGGAGAGGGGGGGAAGGAAAGTGGAAAGGGAAAGGGGGGAGAAGAGTAAAAGAAGAAAAACAAAGGGGATGATAGGAGGTAAAGAGAGGGGGAAAGACAGAGGAGTAAGTTAAATGAGTTTCAAATGTTCTTCATCTTCATCGAAGATTCCTGGAGTCGGAGTAAAAAGAGAGAAATTCACTGTCCTGATGTTGCCACTGAAGTTCCCGGGGAGAACAGGCAGAACCTGAGTCGTCTTGTATGTTCCATGCTTCAAGAAGATGCTGGCCTTCTTCTAGAGAGTGAATAGTGTGTTGAAAAAGGGGCCTTTCCAAACTTTCAAAAATAGGGGGTGGCCCCAAGAATAGCGATAGTTGTTCTTCCTTAATATGATTGTGACTGGTCTCATCGATTTACGCCAATCAGCAGTTTTCTTAGAAAAATCTTGAAAAACTTGCACAGTTGCATCTCCTCTCTTCAGAATATTAGGATTGGCTCTAATTGAAGACATAAGACGCTCTTTATTTACATAAGAAGCAAATCTTACTATCACTGGTTTTGGGGCCCCACCTCTTGACTTGCCCAGATAATGAACTCTCTCCAAATCGTCGTCGTCTAGTTGTTTGGGCAGAAAGGAGTTAAACCAGGTTAAAACTTCCTGTTTTAATGATGCCCCCTTCTTTTGAATAACAAAATTAATCAGTTTGACATTCTCCCTCCGGGAATAATCTTCAATATAAGTCAGTTTCATATTAGTTTTGAGTAAAGCCTGCTTCTGAGAGTTAATTTGAGTTTCATTTTCTGTTACACGTATCTCCAGATTTTTAAATTCTCCTGCCAAATTATCAAGCCGCTGTCCATTTAACTTTATTTCATGTGATAAATCTTGTTTTAGCGCTTTGGAGATCCTTTGAAAGGCCATCCATTCTATGTATCACGTCCTGTTGATTAACACTCATGATGCTAGCTAGCTCCGTCCTCATTAAACGCAGTTCCTTCATGAAATCTTGATCTGTGGGAGGAGGAGTAGTTCTCCCTCTTTCCCTTCTCAGATCCTGAGGCCATTTTTACCCCTCCGTCGTCTGGGGGCTGCTCGACACGCTGTAGAGCTGGGCGATTGTGTGTTGTATCAGATAATTTCCTAGTCCAACCTATTGGCTGGAGTTTCTTTTTTGCTCTCTTACCCGGCATATAATTAGACAAAGGCAGGCATCAGAAAGTCTGTTTGTAATCATCTGGTAACTTTCCAGGCCGCTGGGATGCTGTTTTCTGAACAGCCAGCGGCCAGAAAAATCAAGCAGGCAAAACCGAAAGTAGCCCCTTTGCTTATAAATCAGGCTTATCTTGTCTAGAAAAACACATATATTGCTTCTCCCGACACCCGAGTAATTTATTGATGCATTACTCACGGCACACGGCATTTAAACAGTAGTTTTAAAAGCTCTTTTTAGATCGCGGCACAGAGCTCTAAGATCAGGCTGCCGGCATGTCTTGGTGGGCGGGACTTCCTCTCTAACTGGCTTCTTAAGAGTCCTTTTCTCCAGAACTGTGTTGGATTATAAATCGGTTGTTTCCCTTTCCCTTTTAATAAAACATAGTCTATACATTTCCCCAGATATCATAAAAAATATCCCTTCCTCCTTTCCCATCGCAAGACTTTTAAGCTACAAGACAATTTGACATTTAAAGCTATGTCCCATACTTCATTATACCAGTCTTCCCATCCTGAAATCTAGCTTCAATTTCCAGTTTTTCACTATAATTCAGTCTTGATGCTGTCATAAGATTTGCAATTAATTCTTTAGTTTTTATATCATGTTCATTAGTAAGTGGTAATGACAACAATGCTATTTCCGGCTTACATTCAGTATTGACTTGAAGTAGTTCCTTTATCTCACTAAAATATGTTGCCAAAACTGCTGAACTATTTCACATTCCCACCAAAGATGAATTGAATATAGGTGCCTGTCTTTTTTTCACATTTCCAGCTTAGCTTAGAATATCTTGGATTTATTCTATTCAGTCTGACTGGTGTCATATACCATCTTAAAATTAATTTAAAATAATTTTCCTTTATTCTGACTGATAATGATTGTAAATCCTCATCTTCCAATTTTTTTTCCATTCATCTTTTTTATTTCTTTATCAATATCTTGCTTCCACACTTCTCTTATTGTTTCTTGCTCCCTTTCTTCTAGAGAATCCTCGATTATTTTTTATATTTTGCCTACCGTGCCTTTCCCTGAATTTTCTTTCTCAGGTTCATATGTTAACAAGAACTGTACAAACTTTGTATATTCTCTAGGACAGGTTGTGCATTTCTTTTATATCCAATCTTTTGTCCAAATTTCTAACTGAACATAATTCATCCAAATTAAATCCTTAGCTTGTAGTATTGGCGTTTAATATCTTGTTTTGTTCTCACCTTGCTAATCTATTCTTTTAGTCTTGCCACTTTCATTATTTTAAATAATTCTCCATATTTCTTCAAATTTTTAGGGAAGTTTTCCTGATCTATCACTAAAACAGACAGGGGAGCCTTCGGTGCCAATTTCCTCCCATACTTTGTTCAAGTAGTTATTAAAGAACTCAAGAGGGGGTTTCTAATCTCATTTTTGGGGGGGGGAATCTAAACAAATATTTATTTATGTCTCCCTTTATCTCAACTGATTCGACTTCCCACCATATTAACTTTTCTGGCTTATACTGTATAGTATTTCCCCCACGCAACTAAGTTGACTAGCTATAAAATAATTTCCAAGGTTGGGTATACCTATGCCTCCTTCCTTTTGTGATCTATACCAAAAACATTTGTTTAATCTTGCTTTTTTGCCACCATTACAATACCTGTTTATCAGTTCTTGGAAAACTTTTAAGTTCCACTTCTGTGAACTGAATAGGTAACATTCTAAAAAGAAAATTAATTTCAGGATTGATGTGGGTGTGTAGCCTGAAAATGAAAAGACTAAGAGGTGACATGGCAGCTGTCTTCAAACCACATGTGAAAGGTGGAAGAAATTTATGTCAGAGCTGGCCCAGAGAAGAATCCTTGACAGATGCCAATGTTGGCTAGTTCGTATTACAGTCTACTTCCTGCATTTTGTCATAAAACTATCTTTCACCTATCTCACATAAATTTTACACAACTTTATAAAATTATATTTTATGCTTCTTAGGCAGATCCTTTTATGCTTCTTAGGTGGATCCTTCCAACTCTTCCTCTTCTTTACACAAATCTATAGAATTATGTTTCAAGCTTTTCTGCTTCTCAGGTGCCTCTTTCCAGCTCTTTCCTTCCTCTTCTAAAGGGTTAAATCCTTGTCCATTGAGACCCTCCCTCCCAAAGAGCTTCACTCAGGAGGAAGAGAAGCACCCTTGCCTCCTCTTCCTCCCTCAAACCCCACCCCATGCTCCTGACCAGGAACTGGCTAAAGGGTGTGTTTTAATCGGGGGCCCTCCCCTGCAACCCTTCTGCCTTTTAAACAATTACTTTTAAATATTTCAAATTCTGTTTCACATCTACATATAAAAACACTTCATAAAATGTTTATCTGCTACATACAACAATACAGAAACACAGGACACTAAATTACAACCTCTGGGTTGGAAAGATAGGCAGGATATCTCTCAATAAAATTTGCAGGGAATCTCAAGCAGTTGAAGACATTTGCTTGAGAATACCCTGAAGAAATGGTGAGCCACTGTGTGAGACAGAATGTAGACTGGATGGGCTGTGGCCTGTTCCAACGAGGGTGCTCTTATGAATAAAAGCCATTCCAAACCATTACAGAGAAGAACAAAAAGTGTGGTTGGGGATGAAATGAGAACAGAGAGAAAAGGGGATTTCCACCAGATCACCTGAAGAAGGAGTAACGCCAGGAGGAGAAAGGAAGACTTCTGCACTGCCAGGGTTTAAAAGATGTGTTCTCTCACCAAACATCTTCCCACATTCCAGGCATTAGGAAGGACTTCTTCCCTATGACAGCCATGTCTTGTCTAATAAGGTTTGTGAGGTGAATTAAGTTTTTTCCACACTCCTGACTTCTCATTGTGTTCTCGAATGCGTGGGTCCTAAGGTGTGTAGAAAGGAAACCAGAGTGACAGAAACTGGTTTCTCAATCCTGACATTCAAATGGTTTCTCTCCTGTGTGGTTCCTGTGATGGGCAGAAAGACTTCCAGAATCACTGAACGTCCTTCCACACTCCAGATATGCAAATGGTTTCTCGCCTGTGTGGGTCCTGTGATAGCTAGCAAGGCTTCCAGACTGAGTGAACCTCTTTCCACATTCCAGATATGCAAATGGTTTCTCGCATGTGTGGGTCCTGTGATAGCTAGCAAGGCTTCCAGATCGACTGAACCTCTTTCCACACTCCAGACATTCAAATGGCTTATCACCTGTGTGAGTCCGCAATGGCTAGCAAGGTTTCCAGACTCACTGAACCTCTTTCCATACTTCAGACATTCAAATGGCTTCTCAGCTGTGTGGATCCTGTGATGGATAGCAAGGTGTACAGCTTGACTGAACCTCTTTCTGCACTATAGACATTCAAATGGCTTCTCACCTGTGTGTGTTCTATGATGGCCAGCAAAGCTTTCCAGCTTGACTGAACCCCTTTCCACATTTGAGACATTCAAATGGCTTTTCACCTGGTGGGTCCTGTGATGGCTAGCAAGGCTTCCAGCATGACTGAACCTCTTTCCACAGTCCAGATATTCAAGTGACTTCTCTCCTGTGTGGGTCCTGTGATGACTAACTAGCAAGCGTTTTAGCTTGCTGAAACTCTTTCCACAATCTAGACATTCAAATGGCTTCTCATCTGTGTGGGTCCTGTGATGCTTAGCAAGGTTTTCAGGTTGACTGAACCTCTTTCCACAAGCAAGACATTCAAATGGCTTCTCACCTGTGTGGGTCCCGTGATGCTTAGCAAGGTTTTCAGGTTGACTGAACCTCTTTCCCCACCCCAGACATTCAAATGATTTCCCTCCTGTGTGCGTCCTGTGATGGCTAACAAGGCTTTCAGCATGACTAAACTTCTTTCCACACTCCAGGGCATTCAAAAGGCTTCTCACCCGTGTGGGTTTCTGTGATGCCTAGCAAAGGGTTTCCCGGTTGACTGAACTTCTTACCACACTCTTGACATTCAAACGGCTTTTCACCTGTGTGTGTTCTACGGTGTATAGTCAACTGAACTAGAATGACTAAACCTCTTTCCCCACACTAGGCATGTCAATGCCTTCTCCCCTTGGTGAATTTGAGAAAAGTGTTGAGGTGTAAATAAAAGATTTTCCACACTTGGCATGCTCTTCCTTTCCTCTTCTTTGGGGTGGGGGGTGGGGTCTC
>JAWVWN010002379.1:0-64265 GCA_037367305.1 Phrynocephalus vlangalii
ATTTAGTATGTATTCTGATGTGGTCTGTTATTTATTTATTTAAAAATTTTAACCTACTTTTCTCATTAAAATAAACCCAAGATGGCTTACATAATTAAAAACACAATGTTAAAAGTTAAAACCAGTACATACGTAGTTCAAATGTTAAAGATGAATTAACAGCATTGGCAGCATTATATTAGAAATAGAGATGGGCATGGAACGAACATTTTTTCGTTTCCTTTACTGTTTGTCGTTTCTGTTACGTAACGAAATGACAAACGAAAATTGTGATGAAAATGCAACGAAACGAACAGAACCGCGGAAATTATGGTCGTTACGTTTCATTTCTGTTAATGGTGACGCGCAATGAAATGAGCTGTTTTAAATGTTAAAAAACGCCCTGGACATCCGTAAAAACACAGCGATAATTATTTATATTGTCTGATAATACCTACCAGGGGGGTTGGGGTCCTTAAAACGTTTGTTTTTGTCTTCTCCCATCGCAATGTATTTTTCTTTTCCCTTTAAAATGGATGTCACCACCAGCCACAAAAGGGAGGCAAGCCATGTGATGGGATCATGTTCAACCAATAGCATGTCCAGGTTGCAGACTGGGCGGACAGGTCTGGCAGCCACAGAGGGCATAAAAAGCTCTGGCTGCCCCCATCCTCCTTGCAGTCTCTGGTGGGAGTTAGGGTGGGATTGCTGTCTCTGCGACTCTAGCTTCAGTCCTGCAGCCTCCCTGTGTGCGTGCGTGCGTACCTCTTGGTGGGTACCCTCCCCTGCCCCGCAGTGCAGTCACTCTGCAGCTGCCTTGCACCCTGGGCAACGCCCGCTGCTGCCTTTGCAACCTCCCTGCATACCTATTCTATACTGTGTCTCTGCCAGCATCCACTTTTTTTAGTGTTTTCCCTCTGGTCTGGGGCGTTGGAGGATGCCTGCACATGGAAATGCTTTAAAAATCGCGCAAAAAGCTGGTAGAAACGACAAACAAAAAAATGAAAAACGGTAACGAAATTTTTCAAAAAATTCACGACAAACGGAAACAAACCGAAACAGACTTCAACGACAAACGAAAAACCGAAACACCATTTTTCTGTTTCGTGCCCATCTCTAATTAGAAATGTAAGGTAGAAGCATTACATATACAGATTTAGAAGCAACAAAATACAAACCATCCTGCTTATTGTCTCCTAGACAGTCAGTGGCCAAGGAAAAGTCTGCCTGATGAGAAAGGCCTTTGCCTGGATGCAAAAAGAGAGTAAAAATGGTGCCAGCCTGGTCTCCTGTTGAAGGGTGTTCCAGAGTTTAGAAGTAGGAACCGAGAAAGCTGATTGGAGGTTGGACAGGGAACTAGAGGGTCTGGATTTCAATCACTATTCAGCCACGAAGTCTTTAATAAAATAGCATTCCTTATCTCAGTAACACCACTTAGCAAGGTCAATGGTCAAGAGCTTTGAATTCATGGAGGATGCCAATGTAATAGACAAGCAGCACATTGGTGTCATTCTTTTATACAGAGAGTATCTCCATGTTGAGATACATGAAAGCATAGATTCTTAAAATGATATTTGGCATAATTGTTTGGTTAGTCTTTGGGGAAGAGCAGTTTTATCTTGAGTTTTCATTTACTCAGGACATGTTTGTATTTTTATCTGGTTTGATTGTCACATGAGGTTTTTTCTTTTACAAAGATTCACTTTGATTATGTTATTTGTGCTACATGTACTCTAAGGAATTCATGCTTCCCTTTGGTGCTTGAAATCTCATGAATCATTCCCTTATGGATGTTTAAATGGTGTTTTATTTTGATATTTTAAAAACAGATGCTTGTGTTCTGTATCTCAGAAAGTCAGAAGTGGAGGGGAATCTGTATATACAATGTATACAAATACTTAATCAGAACCTGTCACTGGCTGAAGATGAAAACTGAATAGTAACTCATATACAAAATTGTACAGATATGGACTGACCTGGATGCTGCTATTCATCCGGAGCCTATAAATAAAACTGTCTCCCTTGCCTGCCTTGTACTAATGAATGAGTTTCAGCTCCTACTGCCTGAGGATGTGGTTAGAACCCTTGGGGAGATGAGGGCCACCACATGTCTGTTGGACCTTTGCCCTTCCTGGTTGATAAAAGCTGCCAGAGAGAGTATGTTGGACTGGTTAGGAAGAGTAGTGAAGGCCTTCTTGCAACAGGGCAGGATTTCAGCATGCTTGTAGGAGAGAATAGTAAAACCACTGTTTAAATAGCCCTCCTTAAATCCAGCAATACTGAACAATTACCGACCGATATCTAACATCCCATTCTTGGGGAAAGTACTAGAACGGGATGTGGCCTCACAGCTCCAGAGGTTTCTGGATGAAATAAAATACCTGGATCCAGCTCAATCTGGCTTCAGGCCTTGGACAGCACTGGTTGCCTTGGTAGATGACCTACACCAGGAAATGGACAGGGGATCTCTGCCCCTTTTGGTTTTACTGGACGTTTCAGCTGCTTTTGACACTATTGACCACAGCATCCTCCTCACTTGTCTCTCTGAAATCGGACTTGGGGTCACTGTCTTACAGTGGCTTCAGTCCTTCCTGCATGAGAGAATGCGGTCGTGTTAGGAGACTCATGTTCAACACCACAGTCACTGACCTGTGGGGTCCCTCCAGGATCTGTTTTGTCTCCTATGTTATTTAACATTTATATGAAAACACTGGGGGAACTTATCCGGAATTTTGGGGTTAAGAGTCTCTAGTATGACGATGACACTCAACTCTGCCTCTCGTCACCTCCGAATTCCAAGGGAACTATTTTGACTTTAGATGAGTGCTTAGCTTTGGTAATGAACTGAATGATGAGGGACAAACTGAAACTAAACCCAGACAAGACAGAGCTGCTTCTGGTCAGTCAAAAGGGAGATCAAGGAATAGGGATGCAATTTGTACTGGAAGGGATTACCCCCCCCCCAATTGAGAAAAAAAAGAGGTATGTAGCTTGGGGGTGCTCTGGGGCTCATCCCTGAACCTAGATGCCCAGGTCACAGCTGTGGCCAGGAGTGCATTTGCAGAATCAAATCTAGTACACCAGTTACGCCCATTTATTGAGAAACCTGCTCTGGCCACTGTGACACATGCCCATTGTGGCTGGACTACTGTAATGGTCTGTATGTGGTGCTACCAATGGAAAGTCTCAGGAAACTTCAACAGGTCCAAAATTCAGCACCTAGATTGCTCACTGGGGCAGGTTACAGAGATCACATTACACCCCTACTAAAGCAGTTCTACTGGCTGCCAATCAGCTTTCGGGCACAATTTAAAGTGCTGACCTTAATCTACAATGCACAAAATGGCCTGGGTCCAAGCTACCTCAAAGATAGAATATTGCAGTATGAACCAGCTCAGGAGCTAAGGTCATCAGGAAAGACTTTTTTCTCCATCCCAACACCTTCACAGGTATGTCTCATAAGAACAATGAAAGGGCCTTCTCTGTTGCTGCTCCAAGTCTTTGGAACTCCCTCCCACTGGAGGCCACAACTGCCCCATCTCTGCTGTCTTTCTGGAAGCAGGCAAAGACCTTCCTTTTCAGGTAAGCGTTCCCTGAATGATGGATTGCCTACATGTGACTTTTACATGGATTACCATGCATGATTACATTGACTGATTTCGTAAGAACACCAAAATGTTTTCCATGTTAGTTTCCACCCATCATAATGGATCTTTTTTTCTTTTGGCATGCTCTTTGTAGCTTTAATGTTACCTTTTAATGTTCTAAGATGCCTCTTCTAATTCCCTGTTCTTAACTTGAATATGTCTGAAATATTCTGGGCTGTATATTGTCCCTTATTTTTGTAAGCCATTTTGAGTCCTTTTCAAGGAGAAAGGTGGTGTAAAAATATTCTAAACACACACACACACACACACACACACACACACACACACACACACACACACACACACACAGAATGTTTGCTATAAATAAACACTAGAAACCCTCAGGCAAATGAGAAGAACCTTTGACTTTCCAACCATTTTGTACTACAATTCTCACAACACTGATAGTGTTGGTAGGGCCTCCTGGGATTTGATGTCCAAAACATGTGAAGGTTCAAGGGTTTCCCACCCCTGAGGCAAATCTTTCAAACACAGAAAATAATGGCCTCAGCAATATGCTTTTCTACATAAGCCTTGGGTAAATGATCAGAAAGGCAGCCTAAACATAGGTGGATCGTTTACCTCATGGAGGCCACAATCTAATGTAAGGGGGGCATGCAACCTTTCCCCCAGTATCTACTGTGCATAGCCATTTGGAGGGTCCATTTTGCTCCTGTAATCCTGGCATCCCACATGTTCAGTCAACAGAAGGGGCAAAGCACTTAATGAACCCTTTTGGAGAATTCATGATTATGTGTTGATTTATACACGAATGTTCTCAAACAGCTTGTAATCTTAAAACAAAGACCTCAAAAAGTCAACAAAACAAAAGTAGATTCTTTATCCAATTTATTTTATATGCCATCTTATTTTTCTGTTTGCTTGATTGACATTTTGCCATTCTCTCAAATGTAGAAGCAGGCAGCCGAAACTAAAATAAAAATATTATAAAAAGAGATACATGACGTTTAACTATTTTTGCTTTGCCTTTATTTATTTATTTATTTATTTATTTATTTATTTATTTATTCGACTTTTATACCACCCATCTAGACCAAGGGCTACTCTGGGCAGTTTACAACATGTAACAACAAACAAAGGAATACATTTTAAAAACCAAAATACAAAGTACAAAATAAAATAAAATATACATAAATCAACAACAAAAACTAAAATGAAGCTAAAATGAAGCTAAAAATGGCAAGATATTTGATAAAATGGTTTAAAATAGTGCCTTACTAAATGTTTAAAGAATCAGGGAATGCCATTCTATAGAACTATTTATTCAATAGTTTTTTAAAAATTTGAAGCGAGGGTGCCAGCCGAATTTCAGGGGGTAGATGGTTCCATAATTGGGGAGCAACCACTGAGAAGGCCCTACTCCTTGTTACAGCTTTCCGGGCCTCCCTCGGGGTTGGGACTCCCAGGTGTCCTGCCTGGCTGGCACGGGTGATCCTGGCAGTTCTTCTTGAGAGGAGCCGCTCTGTCAGATACTGAGGTCCCAAACCGTTTAGGGCTTTGTATGTTAACACCAAAACCTTGAAGTCAATGCGGTAGCGTACCAGCAGCCAGTGCAGGGCTGCCAGCATGGGGGTAATATTTTGGTGCCTTCTTTGCCCCGTTAGAAGTCTGGCAGCTGTATTCTGCACTAGCTGCAATCTCCACATTAACCTCAAGGGCAGCCCCACGTAGAGAGCACTACAGTAGTCTATTCTCGAGATTACAGGTGCATGAACCAGTGTAGTTAACGCCCTGATGTCAAGGAGGGCCCTCAGCTGGGCAATCCTCTGCAGTTGGCAATGAGCGGAACGGACCACTGACGCCACCTGGGTTTCCATGGTGAGTACCGGGTCCAGTAGGACACCCAAACTGCGGACCCCATCCTTCGTGGAGAGAGTCACCCCCCCCCAAAAAAGTGAGGGAGTTCCCCAACCCGCAGACACCGGGGGGCCCACACGCAGGATCTCCGTCTTGCCCGGATTCAACCTCAGCCTATTAGCCCCCATCGAATCCGAGACAGCCGCCAGGCAGCGCTCAAAGGACAGAATGGCATCCACTGCAGAAGATGAAAAGGAGATATAGAGCTGGGTGTCATCCGCATATTGGTGACACGAAGCTCCATACCCCCTTATGACCCCTCCCAGCGGCCTCATATAAATGTTGAAGAGCATGGGAGAGATGACCGACCCCTGTGGCACCCCACAACTGAGGACCAAGGAGCGGAGGTCATCTCACCCAGCTGCACTCGCTGGGGGCAGTCCTCCAAGAAGGAACGGAACCACTGCAAAGCAGTGCCTCCAATCCCCAACTCGGAGAGCCTCCCCAGGAGGATACCATGGTCGACGGTATCAAAGGCCGCTGAGAGGTCGAGGAGGACCAACAGGGACGTTTTGCTCCCTCAAAAGGTCATCATGCAGGGCAACCAATGCCGTTTCCATACTATGGCGTGGCCTGAAGCCCGACTGAAAAGGATCGAGGGCATTTGTATCATCCAGAAGACCCTGAAGCTGATCTGCCACCACCCTCTCCAAGACCTTGCTCATATAAGAAATATTGGCAACAGGCCTATAATTGTCAATTTGGTCTGCTGCCACATTAGGTTTTTTCCGAATGGGCCTAATGAGAGTCTCCTTGACGGCCGGGGGAACCCTGCCCTCAAGGAGAGACCCATTAATTATTACTGTGGCCCATTCATTCATAACTGGCCTGGCTGTTTTTATTAACCAGGCCGGGCAAGGATCCAAGGAGGTGGTGGTGGCCCGACAGTGATCAAGGGCTCTGTCCACATCTGTCGGCGTCACTGGTTGAAAGCTGGAAAGCAATGCTGGGCAAGGCAATGCACTGGACATCTCTGCTCGATCTACTGTTTGTAAATGGTGGTTCAGGTCCCGGCGGATGGTCTCCACTTTAGTCTTAAAGAATGCCGCAAATTGGTCACAGGAAATACTAGGGGGAGGCCTTTCACTGTGACCAACCCCGGATAGATCGCACACTATGCGGAACAATTCGACCTGAAGATTTTGTGCGTTGCTTATCCGGGTAGTGAAGTAAGATCTTCTTGTGGCCTTGATCTTAGCTAGATAGATGGATGACGCGATCTTTACGGCTGATAGATTATTTTCCATCGGGGCCTGCCTCCAGATGCTCTCTAGCATCCTCCGATTTCGCTTTAAGGCCCGCAGCTCCTGGTTAAACCATGGAGCTGGACAGGTCATGCGATGGAGGGGGCGTTTGGGTGCAATCGTGTCCACTGCCCTGGTGGCAGCAGTATGCCAACTATCCACCAGAGCGTCGACAGGAGCACCAACCAGTTCAGTGGGTAACCCACCCATGGCATCCTGGAAACCAATAGGATCCAGTAGCCTGCGTGGGCGGACCATCTTAATGGGTCCAAGCTACCCGCGGGGAGGGGGTGCCACTGTAAGGCTGCATTTAATCAGGTAGTGGTCCGACCATGACAAGGGGACTGACTCAAGGTCAGTCACCATCGATCCACTCTCTCTCTGTGCATTTGCGAAAACCAAATCTAATGTATGTCCTGCCACATGGATGGGGCCATGGACAAGTTGGGACATGTCCAAGGAAGCCATGGTTTCCAAGAATTCTAGAGCTGGACCCGAAACCTGAGCCTCCGCGTGGATGTTGAAGTCCCCCAGAACTAAAAGCCTAGGAGATCTCAACAATGCCCCGGAGACAAAGGTGGCCAGCTCCGGAAGGGAAAGTGCTGGGTCATGGGGAGCACGGTACGCCAGCACTATCCCAGTTCCTTCCCTGCCCCCAATAACCATGTGGAGGACCTCAAGACCTGGAACCGCCAATGCAGAGAGCCTAACAGGCTCAAGGGTGTTTTTGTATACAATGGCTCCCCCGCCCCCCCGCCCCTCCAATCTACCCAGGTGTTGGATGGAGTACCCAGGAGGACACACCAGAGCGAGGGTAGGACCACCCTCTGTGCCCACCCAAGTTTCAGTAATATAAGCCAGGTCTGCCTTATGATCCTGAATCAAATCATAAATTAGGTGGGCTTTATTATAGGCTGACCTGGCATTCAATAACACCAGGGATAGAGGGGAGGGCCAACTGAGCTGGTTACCTCGTATCTGACAGGTGGGTAGAGGGTTAGAACAAGGGACAGCTTGCAACCATCTCTCCCTCCTTCTCTTTGGTCTACTCGATCCTGCATCCGCAGTATACCTCCCTCTGCCAGAGATCAGAGAGATATAGGTGACTTCCTCGCTAAAATAATGGCCTCCCAGTGCTCCTGAAGGTAAAATAATAAATAAATGAAAGAATTGTATAATACAGAGGAGTATAGGTGAACCAGTCCAGTAAACTAAAATCTGTGTCTAGAATAAGGTAGGGTATGGGAGGATAGAATAATCACCGAGATTAGAGGAGAACAAACAATTTTCATGGAGACGGGAGGTTTAAAAATGCAAAAATACAATATCTTAGGCAATCTAAATATGGGTCTCAGTAAAAATTATTAGAACTCTGAATATTAACAGCGATCCTGAATCCTTACTTGGTGTTACAGATGATGTACTGCTTGATCTATAGTTCCCATCAGATTCTGAAAGCAGTATCATTTTTTCACTCTTACACTCACCACAATCACATTCTATACCATCAAATACTCCCCTTTAATTCCTATGACTCTGCTCCTTTAAGCCAGCTCCATGTGGTGTTTGCCACAGGTGTTGGATTAGGCAGAGCAGAGGCAGAAGAACACCATCTTAAAACTTTATTCTTTAAACTTTCCTTAGCCATCTACAATAATAAAAACATCCCAAAAATCCTTCCAAACGTTCTCACAGAGTCACAGCCAAGTACTAAGGTCAAGCATACATATTAGATCGAGTGAACAAACTTGAAACAAACAGAGAATCTTAATATGTTTCTGTTAGAAAGCCTTTCAAGGACAGCAGCCATCGGTAGTTGTTAAAGCTTGCATTTCCCTCTGAGGATGGTCTCTCAGTTTGTTTACATCGCCTTAATTGCAGCTGTGGAAGGTCTTATCAGCCATAAGTTGTCCGCTTGCCACAAGTACAGCTTCACTGTCTCTGTCTCGCCCAGCAAAGAGAATGAAAACAGTTTATCAGGAGGCAGATGGTAGCTCTCCGAACTGTTCTCAGAATGGTAGGACATTGAAGGTTTCCAAAACAGGGGAGAATCTCAATCCAAAGCCTCCCGCGCCAAGGCGCCCAGCTTGGGGATTCTTCCACCCTGTGCTTTCGATGAGCATGACCTGGTTCAAGTGTCATGGTAAGTGCTGAAAGTATAAGTCACAGCTCCCAGACAGATAGTTGTTTCAAGGCAGCGACTCATGATGGTTTCTGAGAAATGTATAGGCAAATGATAGAATTCAAAGGAGATAACATGTCCTTGGGTTATGCAAGCTAAGTCCGAGGCAAAAGAAATTATCTGTCCGAACTATAAGCACTGACCGTCTCCATGTCGCTGTTGTTCTCACCGGAGAAGCAGCAATTACAAAATCCTCCTCCACATAAGTGTGGGGGAAAACACCAAAGTCCAGATTAGTAAAAAGAAAACAGCAAAGAAAAGATGTTAAAAATAAGAGCTAGAAAGTAAAAGTGTAAAGCAGAAAACAAAAATAAAAATAGAAAGGGGAGGAGCAGCAAGACACTAAGAGGTTAACCCTCCGCCATCTTGCTCAGTTATATGATGATTATATGTTTTAGCTTGCTTTAAGCCGCCCAGAATAGTGCATTGCACTAAAGTAACAATTTATAAAGCAAATCAATAAATAGTATCTTTATATTTGTATGGGCAGTATATGTGTCTTCCTGTTATATTACAGCTCCAAGATAGTGAGACCTAAAATTATTGTGAATATTAAGGGATTTCTGAGATATGAATTTTTAATGCATATTTGCTCTTTAAAAGTGATATCAATGAAATTATGTCTGTAGCCTGCAGTAGACTCAAATCTGCTTTGGATTAAAAAGGCTCCTCAAGAATCTCAAAAGTAGGAAACACTGGAATTTGATTAAATGCTTGTACTCTTTTGAGTAGGCCTGGAGGACCAGGTCAATTAAACATACACTTCTAATCTTTTCACTGTTGGAACAGCAAAGGTCTAACTGCTGTGCATGGAAACAAGAATCATCATGGAGGTTGAAGGGGCCTTATAAGGCCATGAGCCCAATCCCCTGCTCAGTGCAAGAATCCAAATACAAGTATATCTGATGAATGGCTGTCTCTATTTTCATTTGAATGCCACCAGGGTTCACCACCTCCTAAGATGACCGATTGTCATATTGCTTTAACAGAAAATTTCCCCTGACATTCAACCAAAATCTGGCTTTCTATAACTAGAGCCCATTATTATCTGAGATGATCAAGGACAGATCCTGTTCCTTCTCTGAATAACCATCTTTCAAATATTTATTTATATATTTATTATTTATTTATCCATTTTTATACCACCCGTCTTCCCGAAGGAACTCTGGGCGGTGAACAAGAAGGGCACAACAGACCAAAAGGAAACAATACAACAATCAAATGAAAATAAAAACGGTATAAAAGAAAAATATATAAAAATATAATATATAAAGACACAAGGGAGTCAAAAAGTCAACGGCAAGATGGCAAACAAACAAACAAACAAAACCCTAAACTAGGTCACCAAATGCCTCCCTAAAACCAGGGTTTTTAGCACTTTTTTTGAAGGCGGGCAGGGACTGTGCAAGGCGCAGCTCACTCGGAAGAGGGTTCCAGAGTGAGGGGCCAGCCACAGAGAAGGTGCGATTACTGGTAACTGATTTCTGCGCCTACCTAGGTGTGGCCACTCGGAGTGAGTGTGCCTGTGACATCCTAGTGGGCCAGGCCTCAGATGATCTTTGGGAGATATACTTCGACAGGTATTCAGGTCCCAAGCCATGGAGGGTTTTGTAAACCAAAACCAAGACCTTGAACCTTATCTGGAGCACAACGGGCAACCAGTGCAGACGAGCCAGAATTGGGGTGATGCAGTCAAAGCAACGCACACCAGCCACCAATCTGGCCGCCACGTTCTGGACCCGCTAAAGTCTCCAGACAAGGGTCAAGGGCAACCCCACATAAAGAGCATTGCAGTAGTCAATCCTCGAGGTCATGAGAGGCTGCACGACTGTTCTGAGGGAGGCCCCAACTAGGTACATATGGATCTGGGCAATCTGATGCAGGTGGAAAAAGGCGGTTCTGGACACGGCCATCACCTGATCTTCCATGGATAAGGCCGGGTCCAGGACCCCCCAGCTTGGGGAGAGGGCCGCTGTACCCCGCAGAGGATGCCCTAAAGCAGTGTTTTTCAACCTTTTTTGGGCAAAGGCACACTTGTTTCATGAAAAAAATCACGAGGCACACCACCATTAGAAAATGTCTCCGTCCGTCAGTGTACACTGGATAGCACTAGCAACATTAACTGGCTGCAAAACATTAACAGTAGGGCACTGTAGGCAAACCTATAGCATGGGTGCTAAAGGTGGCACTCGGAGCCCTTTCTGTGGGCACCCGACATAATCCCTTCACAGCCACCTGTATTCAGGTTAAATTGCTGTATTGCCACTTTACGAAAAAATTAGTGGGTTCTGAATTGCAGTTTGGGCACTCGGTCTCTAAAAGGTTCACCATTGCTGGTGTAGGGAGAAGCAGGACAGAGGGGCCACAGATTGAGGCAGCCCGCTCTCTATCACCCAGTTCCCACTTACCTGTGTTGTTTTTTTAAAGACATTTTGCCCTGCATGGACTTCTGTGTCCAGTGGAGACCTGAGAAGGGGCACTGACTCTCCAGGAACACAAATAAGACCCAAAAGCCCATCTTGCTCTCCACACTGTGGCCAAGGCAGATGCCTTCAGCAAGTCCAGCGACAGGAGGGGAGGAGGAGGAAGGAAGGCAGGAAGGAAAGAAGGCAGAAAGTGTTCTGCTTGTATACCGCCCCATACCACTTCAAGGAGTCTCTGGGCGGTTTACAGTTTTAATTACAGTAGGCAGGCTACATACACATATGCAGGCTAGAAATGAGCACGTTTCTATGATGAGGGGAAAGGGTACAAATGGAAAGAGAGAGGTGGGGAAAAAAAGAAAGAAAAGACATAGAGAGAGAAGAGGGCGACCCAAGACAGAAAGAAAGGGGCAAGACTTCAAGGAGGACCCCAAGCAACTGTTCCCCCCCCAATCTATGAGGAGGAAGAGGAGAGCTTGTCAGGGCCCCTCAGAGATGGCTCTTCCCCTCCCGGACCCTAAAGGCCGGCCGGCCGGCCGGCCGGCCATCCAGCCGTGCCAGTAGCCCTCCCACCTGCCTCCTCAGCCCAGGCCCCGCGGAGGCCTCCTCCATCCCCTCCTCCTCGCAGCCCTGCCGCGGTGCTCGTGGGGCAGCCGGGCGCCCCTCCTCCCCTTCCCCTCACCTGGTGGTTTGTTCTGGGCTGGGGCTCCCGGGCTGGCTCATGTTGGCGGGCGGGCTGTCGGGCGGCTCAGTCCATTGGTAGCTCCCAGGAAAGGAGGGGGGAGAGGGAAGCGAGCGAGTCGCGGCGGCAGCGGCAGGCACAGGGCAAACACTAAAGAGAATGAGCGGGACCAGGAAGTGACGCCAGCACCGCGGGCCTCAGGGGGGAGGAGCCAAGCTGGCCCTTGGACACTATTTATAACACCTCCCAGCTGTGGGCCGCCCGCCGGCCCTGGGTTGAATTTCTTTAGAATTTTTCAATTTTTCCCACGGCACACCAGGCAACGTCTCGCGGCACACTAGTGTGCCACGGAACAGTGGTTGAAAAACGCTGCCCTAAAGAACAGAACCTCTGTCTTCTCCAGGTTAAGCTTGAGCCTATTAGTCCTGGTCCATTCCATGACTGCCTCCAGGCACAGATCAAGGGAGCGCACCGCCTCCTCTGCAGAGGTGGAAAAGGAGAGATAGAGCTGCATGTCATCAGCATATTGATGACAGCAGACTCTAAATCCCCTGATGACCGCAGCCAGAGGTCTCATATAGATGTTGAACAGCATGGGGGATATTGCCAATCCCTGGGGCAAGGGAGCGTCCAAGGAGCCGACAGCTCATCCCCCAGCTGCACCGCTGGAGTCGGTTGCCAAGGAAGGACCGGAGCCAGCTGAATGCAGAGCCTCCGATCCCCACCTTGGCAAGCTGATCCAGCAGGATACCGTGGTCAACAGTACCAAAGGCTGCTGAAAAATCAAAGAGGACCAACAGGGTAGAGCAATCCCTGTCGGCCTCCCTGAGGAGGTCATCCTAATATTTGAAAAGTGCATACCTCTTGCTATTCTTTCCCCCACTCTAGACTAAACAGTTCTTTCAGTCTTTCCTCATAGGGCTTGGTTTTCATTCCCCCCCTCCCCTGGATCATACTTGTTGCCCTCCTCTGAACTTGCTCCAGTTTGTTCACATCCTTTTACAATGTGTTGTGTGCAGAACTGGACACACTACTCAAAATGAAACTTAATCAGTGTTGACTAGTACGTAATGGGATTTGTAGACTGTAACTGTAGCCTGAAATAACATTTGACTTTTTTGCAACTACATTGCATTATTGGTTCATATTAACCTTGTGATCTACAGTAATTCCAAGATCTATCTTTCCATTGTATGTTTATTTGTTTTATTTTTGTTCTTTTCTGAAGAGTAGCAATATACACCTATCCCTGTTAAACCTGGCAAGCGCAAGATATGGGATGAATCAGAAAAATGGTGATTTGTGGCCTCTATGGCACCTAAATCTTCCCATGACTATTCTCTTCACCCTCTGCAAGTTGACAAAAGGTTTGCTGAAGTCAAGATATATTACATCTACAACATTCTCTCCATTACTCTGGCAGTATTTGTTCTTGACAGGTCCAGGTTGGCTTCTGGTTATTGCCGTATTGTTTTTAAGAAGCTCTCAGAGTGATTCTTTTATAATCTGCCCAGAATTTTCCACTGGATTGATGTCAGGCTGACTGGTCTATATTTCCCTGGTTCCTCTTTTTTGAAGATAGGGACAACATTGGCCTTCCTCCAATGATCTAGTACTGCATCCATACTCAATGATTTCAAGAAAATAATAGACTGTGGAACGAAGAGTTCTTCAGCCAGTTTCTTCAATGGGATGCAGTTCAAATGGGCCTGGAGGTTTGAACTCATTCAAAGTAAAAAGGTACTCCTTGACTATTTGTTTATCAGACATAAATTACAGCCCTGTCCCCTCCATGTGTACTTCACATTTGCTGGGGTGGTGGTGGTCATAGACTGTTGTTTGGGAAAAGGCCAAGCTAAATTAAGAATCAAGTACCATTGCCTTTTCTTTAAAATCTATGATTTTTTCCATCTCCACTGAGTATCTGAGCCACTGTTTCTTTTCTCTGTCTTTTGCTAGGCACATGCCTAAATAATGCTATTAGCCACACAAGCCAGGAATTTCTTGGAAGGGTGATATTTGGCAGAATTTGCCTACCAGCAAAGATCAGAATAACTGATATCTCCCGTTACTAATACACCACGTCTTTTCAAAATTCTTGCACTTTGTTTTCCAACTTTGTCATCCTCATCTATTCCTCTATCAGGCAGTTAGTTAGACTCCAAGTACCATGTTCCTTTTATTTTTCTTCCCAGTTATATTAATCCAGATGCTCTCCATGGGACAACCATGCTCATTTTCCAGTATTTCTGCGAAGAAATGTGTATTTTGAAATATACTGTGACTTCATCTCATTTTCTATTCTTTCTGTTATTTCTGAACAGTATACCCTTCAGTTGCTGTATTCTAGTCATGAGTCATTCAACCAAGTTTCACATATCTCTATCAAGCTGTATTATTACTTCCGAATTTCCAGTTTCTTGTTTTTTTCTTTGGCTTTCATGCATAGACACCAGAGATTGTGTGATTTGTGGCCTGCTTTCATTTCTTCATTTTTATGAAGATTATTACTGCCCCCCATTAAAGCTGCTTGATCTTTTTTCTCTGTTTGTGTGTATGTAAGCCTCCGTCTACTTATTTATTGCAGATACTGTAATGCTTATTGCAGATACTGTAATGAAGCCAAGTTCAGGTTGTTAGGAAGAAGATTGAAGTCCAGGACTTCCAAGGTAGCTCAGAAGCCTCAATGCGTGGATGAGGCGATGGTGTCGAGAGGAGGGCTTTAGATTTGTCAGGAACTGGAGAACGTTTTGGGACAAGCCAAACCTGTTCAGGAGGGATGGGTTGCACTTGAATCATGATGGGACCAGATTGCTGGCACTCAACCTCAAAAAGGCTGCAGAGCAGCTTTTAAACTGATAACTGGGGGAAAGCCGACAGGAGCTGTGTGGCATCCGGTTCGGAACACCTCATCCACAGGGAATGAGGTTGGAAAGGGTAGAGAATCACATAGAGATGACATAGCAGGTATTAGTACTGGGAGAATAATGGAATGTGATAGTTCATCTACTGAAAATAATAGCTGTGGGGGGGGGAGAAAAAAGCAGCAGCTGTTGTTGCAGAACCCACTGTACAGGTGCTTCTACGCCAATGCTCGAAGCCTCCGACCAAAAATGGGATAACTTGAACATTTGGCAGCTAGGGATAACATTGATATAATAGCCATAACAGAAACCTGGTGGAATGCAGAGAACCAGTGGGATACAGCAATCCCAGGCTATAAACTCTATAGAAGGGATAGAGATGGGCGGGTTGGAGGGGGAGTGGCCATCTACATTATTTATTTATTTATTTATTTATTTATTTATTTATTTATTTATTTATTTATTTATTTATTTACGGCCAATGGCCAAACTGGACAGATATAGCAACAACATACATAGCATCAATGTGTATTCCATGATAGTATTTCAATGAGTACATAAAATTGGTACACCAGATCAAAAACTTGAGGGGGACCTTGAAATGAGGAGACAAATCATGGAGGTGTCTCAGAAGCACAGGATAGTAATCGTGGGGGACTTCAATTATCCCCACATCGACTGGGCCAATGCGAGCTCCGGGCAAGAAAGAGAAACTGGGTTTCTCGACTTGCTGAATGACTGTGCCTTAGAGCAACTTGTCATGGAGCCCACCCGAGAACAGGCAACTCTGGATCTAATACTGTCTGATACTCAGGATCTGGTCAGGGATGTGAATGTCACTGAGCCTCTGGGGAACAGTGACCATGCTGCAATCTCCTTTACCATGCATGTTGGTGGAAGAGTGTCAAGCAAATCAGACATAAAAATCCTTGATTTCCGAAGGGCAAACTTCCCTCAGATGAGGAAACTAGTTAGAAAGAAATTGAAGGGGAAGGTTGGAAGAATCCAATCTCTTCAGAGTGCATGGAACCTGTTTAAAACAACGGTAACAGAGGCCCAGCACAAGTGCATACCACAAAGAAAGAAGAGCTCATTTAAGTCCAAGAGGGCACCAGCATGGTTAACGAGTGGAGTTAGAGAGGCTCTAAAGCGCAAGGAGAGGTCTTTCTGTAAATGGAAATCCTCCCCAAATGAGGAAAATAAAAAGGAACACAAACTCTGGCAAAAGAAATGTAAGAAGATGATAAGGGAGGCAAATAAAGATTTTGAGGAACGCATGGCTAGCAATATAAAGGGTAATAATAAAAGCTTCTTTAAATATGTTAGAAGTAGAAAACCTGCCAGGGAACCAGTTGGCCCTCTGGATGGTGAGGGAGGAAAAGGGGAGATTAAGGAGGACTTGGAAATTGCAGAGAAATTAAATGAGTTCTTTGCATCTGTCTTCACGACAGAAGACCTTGAGCAGATTCCGCTGCCTGAACGGCCCCTCTTGACTAAAGAATTAAATCAAATACAGGTTAAAAGAGAAGATGTTTTAGGACTAATTGATAAATTGAAGATTAACAAGTCCCCGGGCCCAGATGGCATCCACCCAAGGGTTATTAGGGAACTGAGAAATGAAATTGCAGATCTCTTAACAGTAATATGCAACTTGTCTCTTAAAATGGCCACAGTGCCGGGGGACTGGAGGATAGCAGATGTCACACCAATTTTTAAAAAAGGAAGGAGGGGGGACCCGGGAAACTACAGGCCAGTTAGCCTTACATCTGTCCCAGGGAAGATGGTGGAAAGCCTCATCCAAGAGAAAATATGAAAACACATAGAAGAACAAACTTTGCTGAGAGAAAATCAGCATGGCTTCTGCAAGGGTAAGTCTTGTCTGACAAATCTTGTAGAATTTTTTGAAAAGGTCAGCAGGCATGTAGATTTGGGTGAACCGGTGGATATAGTCTATCTGGATTTTCAAAAGGCCTTTGACACAGTCCCTCACCAGAGGCTGCTGAGAAAATTGCACAGTCAGGGGATAAGAGGGCAGGTCCTCTTATGGGTTGAGAACTGGTTGAGATCCAGGAAACAAAGAGTAGGTGTCAATGGGAGAGAGGTGAAAAGCGGTGTGCCCCAGGGCTCTGTCCTGGGACCGGTGCTTTTCAATCTGTTCATAAATGACCTGGAGACAGGGATAAGCAGTGAGGTGGCCAAGTTTGCAGATGACACAAAACTTTTCCGTGTGGTAAAAACCAGAGAAGATTGTGAAGAGCTCCAGAAGGATCTCACCAAACTGGGGGAATGGGCTACGAAATGGCAAATGTGTTTTAATGTAGCCAAATGTAAAGTAATGCATATTGGGGCGAAAAATCAAAACTTTATCTATCAACTCATGGGCTCTGAGTTATCCGTGACAGATCAGGAAAGAGATCTTGGTGTGTTGGTGGACAGCTCCATGAAGGTGTCTCCCCAATGTGTGGCAGCGGTGAAGAAGGCCAATTCCATGCTAGGGATTATCAAAAAGGGGATTGAAAATAAAACAGCCAACATTATAATGCCATTATACAAAACAATAGTAAGGCCGCATCTGGAGTATTGTGTACAATTCTGGTCACCGCATCTCAAGAAAGACATAGTGGAACTGGAAAAGGTGCAGAAGAGAGCGACCAAAATGATTACTGGGCTGGGGCACCTCCCTTATGAAGAAAGGCTAAAACATTTGGGGCTCTTTAGTCTGGAAAAAAGGCGCCTGAGGGGGGATATGATTGAGACGTACAAAATAATGCAGGGCATGAGTAAAGTGGATAGAGGGAAGCTCTTTTCCCTCTCACAAATACCAGAACTAGGGGACATGCACTCAAATTGAGGGCGGGGAGAGTAAGAACAGACAAAAGAAAATATTTTTTCACCCAGCGCGTTGTTAGTCTATGGAACTCCCTGCCACAGGATGTGGTGATGGCATCTAGCTTGGATGCCTTCAAAAGGGGATTGGACAGATTCCTGGAGGAAAAGTCCATCAAGGGTTACAAACCATGATGGAGATGTGTAATCTCCAGGCTTAAAACCAGGGTACTTCAAGGGCCAGATGCAGGGGAGTGGTATCAGGAGACAGATATCTAGTCTCATGCGCTTCCAAAAGCATCTGGTGGGGCCACTGTGAGATACAGGAAGCTGGACTAGATGGGCCTTTGGCCTGATCCAGCATGGCTCTTCTTATGTTCTTATGTTCTTATGTTCTTCAAACAAGCACACAGACCGCTGTACACATGGACATCACCAGATGGTCAATGCAGAACTCAAACAGACTATGTAACTGGAAACAGGGGATGGAGAAGGAATTAGAAAATATCATGAAGTGTAAGGATGTGTCACTGGAGGCCAAGATCAAAATCAACCATACTATTGTATTTCTGATCACCATGTATGAGTGTGAAAGCTGGACATTTAAGGAAAGTGATGGGGGGGGGGAGGGAAAGTAATTTGTTTGAAATGTGATGCTGAAGGAAATGTTTATGGGCTGCCAGAAGTGAATAAGTGAGCCCAAGAGCAAATCTAGCCTGAACTATCTCTGGAGGCAAAAACACTGAAAATGAGATTTTCCTTCTTGAGACACATAATGAGAAGGCATGATTCTCTGGAAAAGACAATAATATTGGGAATGGGTGAAGGGAGCAGGAAAAGAGGAAGGCCAAATACAAGATGGTCCGACTCCCTCAAGAAACCACAGACTTCAGTTTGCAAGAGAGCAGGGGCAGTTGAGAACAGGACATTTTGGCGATTGCTCGTTCATAGGATTGCCATAAGTTGCGGGAGAGTTGATGGCATGTAACATCATATTTACAACTGAGCCTTCATCTCTCTCCCTTTTCCAATCAGTTTAATGCTCCTGATGATTTCCCCCTTTTGTGGCCAAAAACTTTCTTCTGAGGGGCAACCCAACACCAGTAAGAGTACTGGTTGGATGGACAAGTAGAGCATCTGGGCTCCAAAGTTCTTACATCTCCTCCCCAGAGGTTCAGATTCTGATGTGATTTCTTTGTAGTTCCTCTTGCCTGTGTCATTTGTTTCCATGCCATTGAAAAGAAAGGGGTGTGTATCCATGGGTTTTATGAAAAATGGCCATTCTCCCATCACATCCCTAATCCTCTAGGGAGGCAGCCTAACTGTTGGGTCTAGAGATGGGCACGACCAGGAAAAATTACGTTTCGAGTTGTCGTGTGTCGGAGCCAAAAATTTGTCGTTTCGTTTGTCGGTTTTTCGTCTGTCGTTAGTACTGGTTTTTTTGGGGGGGAGCGGGCTCCTGGAGGCACCTCTCTGGGGTGGCTGCCTCCTCTGGCTCGCTACAAAATGGCATGCAGTTGAAGTTGCAGTAGCAGGCAGAGGCACCTCTCTTTCGGGTGCCTCTGTGACTCACTGCCTGCGGTGCACTTGGGCTGGGGAACGAAGTGAGAGAGGACCGGACCCCTACGGGCGCCCGCTGTGACTCACTAAGAAGGGAAGTGTACTTGCTGTAGTGCAATGCGAGTACACATCTGGCTTACTGGTTAGGGGTTAGCGCAAGGGCTAGGCTTAGGGTTATGGGTAAGGTTAGGGTGAGTTACTGGGATGCACCTCTGGGTGCCTCTTTGAGCCACTAAGAAGGACAGTGTACTGGCGTATGGGTTAGGGTTAGGGTTCGGGTTCAGGTTCGAGCTAGGGTTAGTGGGCTTTTTATGCCCGACTGGCACATCCCAGAAGTCTCGGTCAAAACCTGGCCAAGTGGCCATTCAATTGGTGGAATGGCTCCAAAAATTTGCATGGTCCACTCCCATGGCCAGCCCATCATTGCGCAGGTGTTAAAAAGTAAAAATAAAAATAAAATAAAATAAAATCAATGGATACATTTTGTTGCAAGAAAAACCCACTGCTGCTACTGAAAAAATTCAGGTAGTTTTAAAATAGCTATTTTCGCATGTTTCTGTGGTGCTTTGGTGTGTTTTTGGACCACGATTTCAAAATAAATATTGAGGTCGCCCCATTTTGGATCCCCCACCCGCACCGCATTGGCGAGTTGGCGAGTTGGCGAGACGACGAGGATGCCCCCCACCAGAGCAGCCCAAGACAGGAGCCGGGGACCGGGGACCCCCCCCCCAGAAACCGCTCCTCTGGTAGGTGCCCTCAGGCAGGCATATTTTCGCCCAATCGCTTGCTTTTTTGGCCGGGAATCGGTTTTTTTTTATTATTTTTAAAACTTTTTTTCTGTGCCGCACCGCTTGGCGAGTTGGCGAGACGACGAGGATGCGCACTTTGCGCAGCCCAGGAGAGGAGGGGGGGAGGCCGAGGACCCCCCCCCCCGAAACCACCCCTCTGGTAGGTGCCCTCAGGCAGGCATATTTTCGCCTGCTTTTTTGGCCGGGAATCGGGGTTTTTTTATTTTTAAAACTTTTTTTCTGTGCCGCTTGGCATCGCGCGATCGCTGCGATGCCGCCAGGAACGACAATGACAAATCAGACCCAATTTTTCTTTAGTCGGTTCGAGTTTGAGTTCTGGCGGAGTAATTGTCGTTACCGTTTCCGTTACGTAACGGAAACGAGGAACGGAAACTGAAACGAGGATTTCGTCGAGTCGTGCCCATGTCTAGTTGGGTCCGTGGCGTAGCACAGTTCCCATCCCATACTGTAGGGAATAATCAGATATTAGTGAGGAAAATATGTTGTATTAGACAGAATAGGTTTGTCAATGGGTGTTTCATAAGTATATGATTTGTAAAATGGAGTCCAGTATGTAATACTGAGTCATTGTAACAGAGGTGTATAAGTTTTCTAAATACTGCCAGGTGTTCTGAATAGACATAATGAATAAAGCTGATGCAAAGTAGATGCAATTGCATGATAGAACCAGTTTTCTGATTGGTTATCATCATGAGTATAAAAGGGCTCCAGAAATCAGTAGCCTTTGTACCTTTGCCATGCTTTATATCTGTACTATGCTATGCTGATATGCTATCTCTATGTACTCTGTGAAATGTTGCTGAAATTCTGTTATGTTTGTATATATGTAATATAGCTGCTTTTAAGAAACACTGGCTGTTTCATGTGGATTTTGTCTCCCTGAGTCTTAGCTTCCACTGGCAGAATAAATTGCCAAACTCTGTCAGGAATCTCCAATTACAACAACTATACTTTTCTTCTTTTTGTAGGGTGGGGCTTCGCTGACTCTGCTTGGCTGAACTTCGTACTCCCTCTTGCTCTTCAGCAGGGTCTCCTTTATGTCTCAGTCTCTATGCTGTCTGCCAGACTCGTCTTCAACAAACTGAAAGTGGTTTTGCAGTTCTACTGGTTCCACTTCTTCTTTTGGTCCTCAATGTGACTGCTTTTCAAGGTGCATCTTCCACTCTGTTTGTTTTCTAGTTAACATTCTCCTCCTCTATTTTATCTTGCTGTTCTTCCACCTCCAGTGCCTTCCTCGGTGGCAGTTGCTGCTACTCAAGAGTTCTGTCTACATCCCATTTGTCTTCTTTTATGGCCTTAAGCATGACTACCCACAGCTCCAGTTCTCTTACTTTTCCTTCCAACAGTGCAACCAGTTTGTACATGCTACGTGTATATGGCAACAAACACTGCACAGACTTTCCAGGTCCCCATCACTTAATGGATCTTATTTGTTCTTGACCCCCCTCCCCCCCTCTCTCTCTCTCTGTGTGTGTGTGTGTGTGTGTGTGTGTGTGTGTGTGTGTGTGTGTGTGTGTGTGAGGGAGGGAGAACCACAGTTCTTGTGAATTATGCCTGTTCATAGAATCATAGAATCATAGAATCATAGAGTTGGAAGAGACCTCAAGGGCCATCTAGTCCAACCCCCTGCCATGCAGGAACCCCATCACAATATTTCCGACAGATGGCCATCCAGCCTCTGCTTAAAAACTTCCAAGGAAGGAGACTCCACCACCCTTTGTGGCAGCATATTCCACTGCCAAACAGCTCTAACTGTCATGAAGTTCTTCCTGATGTTCAAATGGAATCTCTTTTCCTGTAGTTTGAAACCATTGCCCCGAGTCCTAGTCTCTGAAGCCATGGAAAACAAACCTGTTCCCTCTTCAATATGACATCCTTTCAAATATTTAAACATAGCTATCATATCCCCCTCAGCCTTCTTTTAGAGAGGCTAAGCCATTCCTCGTAAGACGTTTCCTACAGACCCTCAACCATCCTTGTCGCCCTCCTCTATGTGTGATGCTCAGATTCATACACATTCTTGAGTTCCTGCTGCTTGATATGTTGGAGGAGGAGAGTTAGAAGAGGAAAACTCTGAATGATCACTGGGGAGAAGGCAAAGGGCAAACAGAAAACAGAAGAAAAGAAAATCCAGTGAGAAAGAAAGGGGCACAGTTGTCATATTGCCCACATAGCTAGTTTGACCTATATTTGACCCCAAAGTCCCCATATATGCCACCACTAGCTGATTGGATATTCATTAAACGGACAAACCAAGTTTCTTGCCGTTGCAGAGGTTGGGACCAGTCTAAAGCTTTTAAAAGCATATTTGATTGAAAGGGCCGAGGGTGACCTGCAAGGGATGTGAACATCCCCACCCCGGTTCATCCACTTGAGGTGACAGGCAATAAGCCTTTCAAAACTATAGATGAAAAGCCATTATTTCCCCACCCCATTGATTAACTTACTTAAATTTAAAAAATAATGGTTGTTGAGGTCATATGGCCTATATTAATATTCAAAGTTGGTTAATATAAAAGAGAAAAAATGAATAAAAAGAAGAAAAAAACATGGAGCACATACAATATTCAGGCATCTGCAAGTAATACATCCTTTTTATGTTTTGCATCCAGGAAGAAATTGCCAACCTGAGTTACTATATCATGGGAACTCTGGTCTGACAGGCAGTACAAGAACAGCTGAGCAATCCTGACTTGTAGGCAGCAGGGGGCAAATCAGATCACTCCTCATTTGATTGTAAAATTCAGGCATATTTTAAAAATTCAAATTGAGCTGTTGTTGGTCAGTTAAGTTTTTGAGACTGGAAACAAAACATATAGCATCATAACTAGTAACACTATGGTAGTAAAAGTGTCTTTTAAGCATAGAATATTTCCTACTTCAGCTGTGTAAGCCTTAAAGCAGCCCTAGAATAAATCAGATGATTGTTTTAGTTTTGTAAATGGCAGGTTGAATGTTGAATGCTTTGGACAAAGCAGCAGCTGTGATGTTTAATTACAGAAAATTAAAGAAAACAAAGAGAAAGGAAAGGGGGAAACGAAAAGAAAAATACAAAAAGAAAAGAAGGGGGTGATTTTTAAAGGCTTAAACCTTCAGCTACCTATAAATCACCTAGACATATATCTCCTATTATCCTCTACATCAGGGGTTCCCAACCGTGACCTCCCAGATGTTCTTGGACTACATCTCCCAGAAATTTTAGCCAGAACTGCTAGGGGTGAAGTCTTCTGGGAGTTGCAGTTTAAGAACATCTATGGACCTAAGTGTAGGAAGCCCACTTTGAGGCTCAGGCAGCCTGAAACCCCAAGGGACCTAGCAGCACTGAGGAAGTCATTAGCCCCTGGACGTACATCCACATCCACAGCAGAGCAGGGACCCAGAGTGGAAGCCAGGACCATAGCGAACTCTAGATGACCCCGAGCAAAGACAAAGGCAGCCTGCAGTGGGATGACTTGAGAGGAAGCCACAGGGGAAAACAGGCTCTGGCACTCAGAGATTAGGTGGGGGAGGGTGCCCACAGGTCTGGAAGTGATGTGACCAAAAAGACCATTCCTCTCTCTTCCCTACTGTCAAAGATTTATGACCCAGCCTTGTTTAGAGCGGACTCAGAGCATTCTGCTTCAACCCAATCAATGTGTTGCATCATGACTGCAACATCCAAGGTTCGGAACAATTGGTCTACATTGAGGTGAGCAATTTGTCACCCTCTAGATCAGTGGTTCTCAACCTGTGGGTCCCCAGATGTTCCTGGACTGCAACTCTCAGAAGCCTCCACCACTTGCTGTGCTGGAAGGGGTTTCTGGGAATTGCAGTCCAGGAACATCTGGGGACCCACAGGTTGAGAACCACTGCTCTAGATGTTATTGGCCAGCAGCGCCTAGTGTTCTTGGCTAGCTTATGCTCGGCAGATGGGAGCTGCAGTCTAGAAATGCCTGGAGGGCCACAAATTGCCCATCCTGACTGACTGAATGACTAACTGACTGATTGAACATATTTCTTCTTAAAAAGGTACACTATAGTAGGAGCCCAGTATTCACTGGGGATTGGTTCCAGGCCTTCCCGTGGATAATGAAATCCGTGGATAATAGAGAATGCCTGCCCACCCACCCCCCAACTGCTGTTTCCTAACAGTAGCTTACTTTATGACTGCTATTTTGAGACAGTAGCTTGCTTTATGGCTGCTGTTTGTGACAGTAGCTTGCTTTACAAATGCTATCTGTGACAATAGCTCGCTTTACAGCTACTGTTTGTGACAACAGCTTGCTTTGTGGCTGCTGAATTATTATTATTTTTCCCTCTGCCAACCGTGAATAGCTGAATCAGTGGATAATGTACCAGTGGATATGGAAGTCCTACTGTACAGTAGTCTCCCACCACATCGTGCTTCCCATACTGTGATCCTGGTATATCATAGATTTACAGGGGTTTCAGGCGTGGGCAGGTGGTGCTTGGCATGGGGCAAGCTCCAGAGGCCCAGCACAGGCCCACTGCATGGACTAGAATTCACTTTGGGTCTACTGTACTGATTTTTTTCTTTAAAATACAGCTTATATCATTAAAATACTATTCTATAAAAACTAAAAACAACATTTTGGATTTTTTTAAATAATCAAACACATTTCCACCATTTTTTTCCAATATAAAATTCAGCCACGTGTGAATTACAGCTGGTGGGAAATTAATCCAGAAGGTCAACCTTTTCATAATGGGGCAGATTGGATCCCCAAAGCAACATTTCTAAACATACCATACCACAAACGTGGAGGAGAATGCTTTGATTTTTGGTAAAGGCTAAGTACATCGAGTGGCTTCACGGCCAAATGGGTAGGGTATAAACCTAATAAATGAAATGACTGAATTGAATATGCAATATTAAGCTTAGAATGGGATGCTTGGGCCTTAAAAGATTGTGGAAAAGTCAGATTATTTTGAGAATATGACTAAAATGTATCATACTGCCCTTTAAAACCCATATTTGTTTCCATATATTTTCCAGCTAGCCAACTTGAGGAAGAAGAGGAAGGGTCTAAATCTGTAACAGCAGAGTTGCAGTAATATTCAAAACCCTCTCTTCATTAAAAAATGTTTATTTTAGCTTTAAGGCTCATTATTTTCCCAATTCAGTTTCCTATATTAAAACAAACAAACAAAATTAGAGCGACTTTCCAATTCAACTCAAAAGCAGCTGGATTTAATTAGGCTTTTCAGATATTTATTTCATGCAAGCCCTTCAAATTCCTTGGCACTGCTCAGTGCCAGATTTTTGTTTCATTTCATTTTTGTCATGGTTTCATTTGTTTCCCTTTCAATCTTTTTCCCCTCCAGAGGTAGGCAGGTTCCTTTCCCCATTTGTTTCCTTCTAAATATTACATTTTGGTGTGGGTTTCCTCTCTGTATTTGACTCTTCTGTTTCCCTTTATCTCCGCTGCTCTCATGTTTCACTTTTTACAGTACAGTTATCTTTGTTAATTGGAGATTATTTTTCCACTCCCAGGCTGGGCTACCTTGTGTAAATATGGCTGCCTACTCAACTGAGCTGTGAACAACTAGTATTAATGCTCACAGCAGTTTTTAAATGTAGCATAGCCTTCCGATGTGGAGGGGACAGATGCTTAGAGGAGATTATGACAGAGGAAGCATTACCATTAAAATGTGTGCTGTGATAGCCAATACAAAGTTATCATAGTACTGTAGGCATTTTGCCAGAAAAACAGGATGGTTTTAATCCATCTAGAAAATGGGGGGCCTTAATTGACTCACAAGAGAATGACAACAGTTGCAGAACTGCTTCTCAACATGCATATTCCACCCAAGAGTATCTCACCAATTTATGGCTTGCCTGTTCAAGTATGGGTGTCTGACTTATCAGCTTCTGCTTTAAATCAATAAATCACAGGGGCAGATATGAGCAATCATATGTACTGTATGTGTGCTCTGGGCCTTCATCTGAGTACAAGTGTGCATAATGTAAGATGACTTTAACTTCAGATTTCATTTTATGGACTTTGGGCATCGGTGAATGGAAGTCCTGATCTGGGTAAGAGGGTAAATCAGGATTTCAGCCTTACTGCAGCAATAACACCTTTGAGTATATAAGCACACTCCCCCCCCCCAAGATGTGTGGATAATACTGAATCAGTCCTCTTCCCCACACAACCCTAAATGCGGGCTCCTCTTCTTCCCTCTCCACAGCTTACCCATTCTCTCTGCTGGAGAGTATGTATGCATATAGAGGTACAATATCAATGTTAGCTTGTGGATTCAGCCCTTGAAACTTGGAGTTGTTGTGAAGAAATAATATCCAGACTTCTTTTAGAGAAAATAAGAAAGCTTATGTTCATTAAAGAAATACAGATAGAATAGGAAAAGTGTTTGAAGTCCTAGGTAAAGGTAAAGGTTCCCCCACACATGCATGCTAGTTGTGTCCAACTCTAGGGGCAGTGCTCATCTCTGTATTCAAGCCGAAAGAGCCAGTGTTGTGCAAGTCCATAGCCACATGGTCGGCATGGCTGCAAGGAAACACTGTTTTACCTTCCCACTTTTTAATGGCGGTACCTATTTATCTACTTGTGTTTACATGCTTTTGAACTGTTAGGTTGGCAGGAGCTGGGGTTACCAGCGGGAGCTTGCTCTGCTGTGTGGCATCTGGGATTCAAACTGCTGAGCTGCAGACCTTAGTCTGCTGAGCCACCACAACCCTAGATCTGTTTCATTGAGTTGAAGATTTCAGGACTAGAGAAGGGCACAAACTGCCAGTACAGTAGTTTGTGCCAGTTTACCCTCCAGAAAATCAGGTCTTCAACACTTACCAGCCCTGCCTCGTTTGTGGGTTGCCCATGCTCCCATGTCCTGCCTCATGCAGGCACTGACTTTGAAAACGGGTAATTGCCAGAGCTGGGAAGTGCCAAACACTTGTTCATCTGAAGGACAAACTGGCACAACAACAACAACAACAACAATAACAACAACAACAATAACCTTTATTGTCATTGTACAATCAGTGTACAATGAAATTGGCTGAGCTCCCTCCCTCCCCCCCAACACCATCCCACTAAAAAGCCATTCAATCTGATATCACACTGTGTGCTTGCTGCACAACTTGCCAGCCCCACGAGTCTATCACGAGTTGTCACATCCCGTTTAACAGTTGAACAGCCCACAGATAAAAACTGTTTTTAGCCTGTTGGTACAGCTTGCTATACTTCTGTATCCCGAGGGTAGGAGAGTAAAGAAGTGCTGACCGGGGTATGAGCCATCCCTGATGATTTTCCTTGCTCTCCTAAGACAGCGGTCCCTGGCAATATCATCCAGTGGACTCAGGGGACAGCCCATGATGTTTTGTGCTGTGTTCACTACCCTCTGTAAAGTCTTTCTGTCCGCAGCTGTCAAACTAGCATACCAGACTGTAATGCAGTACGTAAGGACACTTTCTATTGCAGACCGATAGAAGGAGGTCATCAATTGTTGTTTCACATTGTTCTTCTGCAAAAGCCTGAGGAAATGGAGTCTCTGTTGAGCCTTCCTGGCCACATGGGTTGTATTAATTTTCCAGGTAAGATCTTCATTAAAATGAACTCCCAGGAATTTGAAGGAGGAGACTCTCTCCACCCGGCCTCCCATGATGTTCAGTGGAGCAGGTTCCTCTCTTTTCATCCGGAAGTCCAACACCATCTTCTTAGTTTTGCTGATATTTAGGTGCAAATTATTTTCTAGGCACCATGAGGATAAATTTAGGACCTCCCCCCTATATACTGATTCATCTCCACCTGTTATAAGACCCATTATGGTAGTGTCATCTGCAAACTTGATTATTGCAGTGGATGGGTCAGATGCTACACAGTCATAAGTATACAATGAATACAGGTAGGGACTAAGCACACAGCCCTGTGGGGAGCCAGTGATAAGCTTCAACGAGGTAGATGTGACAGGCCTGATCCTCACTGTTTGAGACCGATCCCTCAGAAAGTCTTTAATCCAGTCACAGATGCTAGAAGAAAGGTCCAAGTCAGTCAGCTTTTTAATAAGGATGCTCAGAAGGATGGTATTAAAAGCGGAGCTATAGTCAATAAACAGCATCCTGACATAATTACCAGGTTTCTCCAGATGACTGGCTGCAAGATGAAAAGCAGTGGCTGTAGCATCAAGTGGTGGTTTGCGCCCATCTCTAGTCAGGAGCCATGGCTGCCCTTTTCATTTCTAGAGAATAGAGGCCTCCTCCTTGGAGGGACAAGAGAGGGATACTGTATATGAAAAGGAAGGGGCATCAGAACAGGCAAAGGACAGTTTAAGATATCTGATAAGATCCTCTTCATCTACAGTTCTCCATGGAAACACATGTATCTTCTTGAATGCAAACCAAGTTGCAATCTTTTTCAGCACGTCCTCTATTGTTTGTTCCCACTTTCTATTCTGAGACAAGACACGGTGTACTAATGACTGTCATGCAACAAAACATTCATTTCTCTCAGAAAACTGTGTCCAGTTTTGTTTTTTTATTTTGACTTTTCAGAAGTGAAATATCGAAAAAGAATTTTTAACCCCCCCCCCCCCAAAGGGAAAAAGAAGCTAGACAAATTCATTGTTTGTCACGGTACAAGACTGTGAGCTAACACTTGTCACAAGACAAGTTATCACGACCATGGGAACACTGAAACAGGGACAAAAACCACGTGATCGCGACCAACGCTGTCATGGTACAAAATTAGTCACGGAACAAAGAAGGATGTGAAGTAACTGCCTTTCTCTTTCTCTTTCTCTTTCTTTTTCACTTTCTCATTTTCTTTTTGCTTCTCTTTTCTCTGACTGTCCATCTTCCTCCTTCCCTTCCCTGTTTGTGGCTCTTCTCTCTGTACTGCCTCTCTTCCTTCCTTCCTTCCTTATCTTTCTCTCTACCTACCCTAGCTGCATCTTTCTTTGTGGTTCCTGTGCTTCTCTTTATTTGGTCAAAGACAGTTTAAACCTGAGGTAAAGCTGAAGCCCGAGACCTGCCATTGTGCCCAGAGGTAAGCCCTATTTACCTCAATGAGACTCCTTAGTTTCTTGATGTAATGACAAGATGTTGGGGAATTCTTCCAATTCTGCTCTTCAATAATGTACAGCCAGAGTTTGTGGCACAGGTGTACATGTTATGTAGGCTTAGCTGCAGTTTCATGTTCTGCAAGTCTCCTGCCTGCTGAACAGAGAGCACTGTTAGACACAAGCTAGTGGTCAATCCCAATTTTTTTTGCACCCTTTCCACCCATGCTCTTTACCCAAAATTGATATTTCTGATGTCAAGGTGTTAGGGAAGCCTTTTATGTACCTGTACCACCACCACCACCACCAGTACCACCACCACCACTTTAATAATAATAATAATAATAATAATAATAATAATAATAATAATAATAATTATAATAATAATAATAATAAATAGCAGCAGCAGCAGTAACAACCACATTCATCATCAGCAGCAGCAGCAACAAAAATGTGGATTGTTTTTTGTTCTGCTATTATTCTTATTGCTCCTGTCACATTAGGGGGCTTGGGGTGGAACCGAGGGGTAGAAATCTGTTGGTGCATTAGATAAAATGAAGAAAAGATTCATTTTATCTAATACAGCACATTAAGATACAAATTTGTTAATGTGAACTGTTAAGCTTATACAACTTAGAATTGATAGTGTTCTTTACTGTCTTGGATCAATTGCTTAAAGATTTACTATGGGGCCTGGTGTAAATGCATGGGTGATTGATCGATCAGCAGCACCTATTACAGTCAGTCAATCCACTTCTCCTTTCCTAAGGTCATGCCATCATGCTGAGTAAGACTGCACCTTAATGTGAGAAGTTGGAAACCAAGGCAAGCAATCCCTCAGACTGACATTTCCCAAGTTACTCAGTAAAAAAAACTGATGATAATGTCAGAGATCACCTGATATTGCAACACGGAAGAGTTAAAAGGATTGTGTATCTCTGCTACATTTAAAAAGGTGTGACAATAGATATAGGCAAAGCTTTGGAAACGTCTAACAGCATGTAAAAACTAATAAAGTTGTGCGTCTCACAAAATGCATATCGTGCATCATAACTGTACAAAACCTAGCTCTTCCTTGGTACCTAAAGGGATAATTAGACTCTTTCCCCTATTTTAGTCTAATCCAAAATTCACAGTGAGATCAGCTAATGTGTTGTGTTTAATACGTGCAGATATGAAAAAGGTCTTCTGAAAACTTTCCAGTTCACCAAAATAGGAAAAACTAGAAAGCACCATTTTCAAGAAGCTTACTATCTGTTGATATGTGCATTAGTCATAAATGTCGAAGACATCTTGTACATATGTTGAAAGGGGGGGACTGCCTAATATGCACACAGAAATCTAAAGAGAACCACTACAGTATGATCCCCGTATCCACAGGGGATTGGTTCCTGCGCCACGTGGATAAGATCAAACACTCTTATCAGGGGATTCCAGGGGTAAAACCAGCAGAAGAGCCCTCCAGCACCCTAGGGAACCCCGTCATGGACCTCTGCTGACCTTGCGGGCGGGCGGGTTCTCCCAGGCCCCACGGCTGCCTCCTCCTCCATTGCCACTGCCAAACTTGCAGGCAGGCAAGCAGAGTCTTCTGGGCCGCGTGGCTGCTTCCTCCACTGCCACCCGTGCCTCTCCTGTAGGTGGGCAGGTGGGTGAGCGGGGTCTTCCAGGCTATGCAGCCGCTTCTTCCACTGCCACCCGCACCTCTCCTGCAGGTGGGCGGGTGGGCAAGCAGAGTCTTCTTAGCCACACAGCTGCTTCCTCTGGCACCACCCATGCCTCTCCTGCAGGTGGGCAGGCTGGTGAGCAGAGTCTTCTCGGCCTGACGGCCACTTCCTCTGGCGACACCCGCACCTCTCCTGCAGGCGGGCAGGCTGTTCCAGGCTGTGCAGCAGCTTTCTCCACTGCCGCTGTTACCGATGCCACTTTCTTCAATGCCACCAATATCCCAGGTGAGTGCTGCTGGCCTGGCACTGCTGCTTGCCATCCACAGATAACTGAATCAGTGGATGGCGAATCAGCAGATAGGGGGGTGCTACTGTACATTGACATTTAGCATCCTTTCTCTTCAGAACACTGCACTTGCCAGGGTGGCAGGATCGGGTCCTTTCTCACTTGTTCCTGCTGCTGCTGGAATTCAGTTATTGTTTATTGTGTAAAAGAAGCAGCACTTAAGAGTGTAATCAGCTGATATTGTAATATTGTTTTCAGACTGTCCTCTCTGACATCTCTGGGCCAGCAGGCAAAGAAAGGCCTTTATATTTATGTAGACCATCAATTTAGAGTCTCAAACCACAGCATCATAGATGGAGGGCTGCTTCTTTCCCTGTCTCCTTTTAAGAAAACCTCATTGAATGCTATATGTCCATGAAGATTCTCAGTCATCCAGGTGAGTTTATCTGGAAGTTGAGTCATGGCAACTGGAGCTCTTTTTCTTGAGAGACTGAAACGTTTCGCTGCTCATCCAAACAGCTTCGTCAGTCTGAAAATAACCTGTCGTGAGTCCTCAATTTTATAGCTTACTTTGACGTCTTGTCACCCTGGTCTGAAACAGGCTCATAAGATGAACAATAGCCTGAATAGGCTTGTAAGGTAGACAACAGTCTCAATAGCTCTAAGGTGAACAATGGCCTAAAGTGCTGAAAGCCATAAAGTATGGGTCGTTAGCTATGGGCTTGGTGGTGAAGGTGTGAAGTATTTTTATTTGTCTAGATATTGTTGAAATCACTGCCTGATAAGTGGCAGATAGACTGTGCCTGAGCCTCCCACCTCTGTTGAGAGAGGTGCTCACATGAATGGCTTCTCTTACACCTCTCTCAAACCACCTACCTTCTCTATCTAATATGTCTACATCCCCATCTTTGAATGAGTGTCCTTTGTCCTTCAAATTGAGGTGTACTGCTGATTTTGGTCCTGAGCTGTTACCCCTACTATGTTGGGCCATCCTTCTGTTTAATGTTAGTTTAGTTTCTTCAATGCAGAGATGTTCACACTCCTCACTGCATTGGACCACATATACTATACAGTGGTACCTTGTATAAAGGAATTAATTCATTCCAAATGAAATTATGTTAAGCAAATTTTCCTTTATACAAATTTCCCATAGGAATGCATTGAAAACAGAGTAATCCCATTTTTGTTGTTGTACGAATTTGCCCCATAGGGGATTATGTTAAGCAAATTTCCCCTATATGCGGAACTGTTTATGTTGTACAGATCTTATGTTATACAAACTGTTTGTTATACAAGGGTCCACTGTATTGCTTATACTTAGAGATGGGCTCGAAATGATTTTTTGTTTTGTTTTTTGTTTTTTGTTTCGTTCCCTAACAAAACAAAACACGAAATGACCTATCAAAGAAAAATGAAACAAAATGAAACAAAATGTTCATTTCCTTTCATTTTTCATTCCCCCCCAATCGAGCACATCTTCCCTTACCTGACGCCAGGGAGGCCTCCCATCGCCCGCTGCGGCCGCTGCCACCGCCGATCTCTCGTGGGGAGGGCTTCCGAGGCGGTGGGGACATCTTGGTTAAAAAAAATAAAGCGCTGACCGGCAGGGGCCCGTGAGCTTCAATCCTCCCCCACCCCTTTTTCTCATCAACTGTCACTTGCAGAGAGACTGATTTAACTCTGATCGTAAGTCAGCAGGTTTTTTTAAAAATCATTGGAACAATGGTAGGCTTAATGTAGATGGAATCCTGCAGTCTTAGCTACAGCAAAGAGATTAGAAATGTGCTCTGGATCTGTATACTCCTGCCTCCTCCTGCTTAAATTCATCTCTTTCCTTTTGCAGCAAATCATGGTGCATGGACAACAATACTGCTCTGCCAGTATTAGAACTGAACATAGATTCCAATCAGCGTTCCTAAACAAAGAGTTTGAAGTGAACTGTGATTAACCTTTGTTTATAGCATTTTCACACCTCATTCTCTAGTGAACTCATGCACAAGTATTTCAAGTCTAGGTGTGAGCAGATGACGAGAAAGGATCTCACATAATTGCACCACTTTGCTGGGGGTGATTACCCTTAAAGCAACCCTCCTCTGTGTGTCCAGAAATTGCCCCCCCCCCCAAAAAAAACACATAGCCATGACTTTGAATCAAAAACTTGTTCCATCTTGGGTATGGATTAGCATCAAGCTAGTCTGTCTCCCATGCCAGGAGATAACTCACCTGAGACCATGCCACAAGTGGTCCAAAATGTGAGTTATATCCCTGCCTGAACACACTCCCAAATGACATTTCATACAATGTGCAACTAAATGGAAAGAGTTCCTTGACTGAAGGAGACTGATGAAACTCGTCTTTCTAATATTTTCATAACATAAGAACATAAGAAGAGCCATGCTGGATCAGGCCAAACGCCCATCTAGTCCAGCTTCCTTTATCTCACAGCGGCTCCACCAGATGCGTTTGGGAGCGCATGAGACTAGATATCTGTCTCCTGATACCACTCCCCTGCATCTGGCCCTTGAAGTACCCTGGTTTAAAGCCTGGAGATTACACATCTCCATCATGGTTTGTAACCTGTGATGGACTTTTCCTCCAGGAATCTGTCCAATCCCCTTTTAAAGGCATCCAGGGCAGATGCCATCACCACATCCTGTGGCAGGGAGTTCCATAGACTTACAACGCGCTGGGTGAAAAAATATTTTCTTTTGTCACTTCTTACTCTCCCAGCCCTCAATTTGAGTGTATGTCCCCTAGTTCTGGCATTTTGGGAGAGAGAGAAGAGCTTCCCTCTATCCACTTTACTCATACCCTGCATTATTTTGTATGTCTCAATCATATCCCCCCTCAAGCGCCTTTTTTCCAGACTAAAGAGGCCCAAATGTTTTAGCCTTTCTTCATAAGGGAGGTGCCCCAGGCCAGTAATCCTTTTAGTCGCTCTCTTCTGCACCTTTTCCAGTTCCACTATATCTTTCTTGAGATGCGGTGACCAGAATTGTACACAATACTCCAGGTGGGGCCTTACTATTGTTTTGTATAAAGGCATTATAATGTTCGCTGTTTTATTTTCAATCCCCTTTTTGATAAGCCCTAGCATGGAATTGGCCTTCTTCACCGCTGCCATACATTGGGGAGACACCTTCATGGAGCTGTCCACCAACACACCAAGATCTCTTTCCTGATCCGTCATGGATAACTCAGAGCCCATGAGTTGATAGATGAAGTTTGGATTTTTTGCCCCAATATGCATTACTTTACATTTGGTTACATTAAAATGCATTTGCCATTTCTCAGCCCATTCCCCCAGTTTGGAGAGATCCTTCTGGAGCTCTTCACAATCCTCTCTGGTTTATACCACACGGAAAAGTTTTGTGACAGAGCCCTGGGGCACACCGCTTTTCACCTCTCTCCATTGTGAAAATTTCCCATTGACACCTACTCTTTGTTTCCGGGATCTCAACCAGTTCTCAATCCATAAGAGGACCTGCCCTCTTATCCCCTGACTGTGCAATTTTCTCAGCAGCCTTTGGTGAGGGACTGTGTCAAAAGCCTTCTGAAAATCCAGATAGACTATATCCACCGGTTCACCCAAATCCATGTGCCTGTTGACCTTTTCAAAAAATTCTAAAAGGTTTGTCAGACAAGATTTACCCTTACAGAAGCCATGCTGATTTTCTCTCAGCAAGGTTTGTTCTTTTATGTGTTTTAAGATTTTCTCTTGGATGAGGCTTTCCACCCTCTTCCCTGGGACAGATGTAAGGCTAACTGGCCTGTAGTTTCCCGGGTCCCCCCTCCTTCCTTTTTAAAAAATTGGTGTGACATCTGCTATCCTCCAGTCCTCCGGCACTGTGGCCGTTTTAAGAGACAAGTTGCATATAACCGTTAAGAGATCTGCAATTTCATTTCTCAGTTCCCTAATAACCCTTGGGTGGATGCCATCTGGGCCCGGTGACTTGTTAATCCTCAATTTATCAATTAGTCCTAAAACCTCCTCTCTTTTAACCTGTATTTGATTTAATTCTTTAGTCAAGAGGGGCGGCTCAGGCAGCGGAATCCGCTCAAGGTCCTCTGTCGTGAAGACAGATGCAAAGAACTCATTCAATTTCTCTGCAATGTCCAAGTCCTCCTTAACCTCCCCTTTTCCTCCCTCACCATCCAGAGGGCCAACTGGTTCTCTGGCAGGTTTTCTACTTCTAACATATTTAAAGAAGCTTTTATTATTACCCTTTATATTGCTAGCCATGCGTTCCTCAAAATCTTTCTTTGCGTCCCTTATCATCTTCTTACATTTCTTTTGCCAGAGTTTGTGTTCCTTTTTATTTTCCTCATTTGGGGAGGATTTCCATTTACAGAAAGACCTCTCCTTGTGCTTTAGAGCCTCTCTAACTCCACTTGTTAACCATGCCGGTGTCCTCTTGGACTTAAATGAGCTCTTCTTTCTCCGTGGTATGCACTTGTGCTGGGCCTCTATTATTGTTGTTTTAAAGAGGCTCCATGCACTCTGAAGAGATTGGATCCTTCTAACCTTCCCCTTCAATTTCTCTCTAACTAGTTTCCTCATCTGAGGGAAGTTTGCCCTTCGAAAATCAAGGGTTTTTATGTCTGATTTGGTTGACACTCTTCCTCCAACATGCATGGCAAAGGAAATTGCAGCATGGTCACTGTTCCCCAGAGGCTCAGTGACATTCACATCCCTGATCAGGTCCTGAGTATCGCACAGTATTAGATCCAGAGTTGCCTGTTCTCGGGTGGGCTCCATGACAAGTTGCTCTAAGGCACAGTCATTCAGCAAGTCGAGAAACCCAGTTTCTCTTTCTTGCCCGGAGCTCGCATTGACCCAGTCAATGTGGGGATAATTGAAGTCCCCCATGATTACTATCCTATCCCTCTTAGCCACCTCCATGATTTCTCTCCTCATTTCAAGGTCCCCCTCAAGTTTTTGATCTGGTGGACGATAGAATACTCCAACTATCACATCACTCCTTGGACCTGGTAGTTTAACCCAAAGTGATTCTATGGTGGAGTCAGACCCTCTGTCCATCTCCATTCTCCTGGATTTTACCCCTTCTTTAACGTAGATGGCCACTCCCCCTCCAACCGCCCCTCTCTATCCCTTCTATAGAGTTTATAGCCTGGGATTGCTGTATCCCACTGGTTCTCCTCATTCCACCAGGTTTCTGATATGGCTATTATATCTATGTTATCCCTAGCTGCCAAATGTTCAAGTTCTCCCATCTTTGCTCAGAGGCTTCGAGCATTGGCGTAGAAGCACCTGTACAGTGGGTCCCACAACAACAGCTGCTGCCTTGTTCTTTTCCCCCGACAGCTTTTATTTTCAGTAGACAAACTGTCACATTCCGTTATTCTCCCAGTGCTAATACCTGCTATGTCTTCTCTATGTGATTCTCTACCCTCTCCAACCTCATTCCCCGAGGATGAGGTGTTCCGAACCGGATGCCACTCAGCTCCTGTCGGCTTTCCCCCAGTTATCAGTTTAAAAGCTGCTCTGCTGCCTTTTTGAGGTTGAGTGCCAGCAATTTGGTCCCATCATGATTCAAGTGCAACCCATCCCTCCTGAACAGGTTTGGCTTGTCCCAAAATGTTCTCCAGTTCCTGACAAATCTAAAGCCCTCCTCTCGACACCATCGCCTCATCCACGCATTGAGGCTTCTGAGTTCTGCCTGCCTTGCAGGTCCTGCACGAGGAACAGGTAGCATTTCTGAAAATGCTACCTTGGAAGCCCGGGACTTCAATCTTCTACCTAACAACCTGAAATTGGCTTCCAAGACTGACCGCTTGGCCTTCCCGACATCATTGGTACCAACGTGTACCATGACCACTGGCTCCTTCCCGGTTCTCTCCTCCTTTCCCTAGTTACTGCAACTTGATGGAATGGCTCCTTCCAGATGAGGGTTGAGCGAAGAAAGCAAAGGAAGAATTTCAACATTCCTCATCAAATGTCTTTTTTTCCCTACCTCTCTTTCTCTCTGTTGTAGCCTGATGGACTTAAAATTAAAATTTGCACAGCTATACTTCCAAAGGAGATTGGAAGCATGATCCCCTCTCCTAGATAATTACCTGCACGCTTCCGTGTTTATTTCAAATGGAAATAGAGGGGTTAATTTTTTAAAAAAAAAGGAAACAGGGGGATATGAACCCATAGCTTGCTCCCAATCTCATAACAACAGTTAGGAGACTGGAAATACAGTATTACATTCACACTGGGACATTAGAATGTGAATCATGATGCTTTTGAAATCACCAATTTATTTGTCCAACAGTTTGCTACAAGAACAAAAATACCAGCCCATTCTGGCTGCTGCGCTCAAGCCCTCCTATATATTGTTGGGCTTAGTGGTGCTGAAGTACGTTTTCCTCTGATGTGTCTTGCTTGAAGGCAAATATGAAGAAAGGTCCAGCAGCAACTTGTACCAATGGGCCATTTATATCTGCACACTCAAGGGAGCCAGGATGCCATACCCATATCAGCAGATAGGGAAATGCTAATTAGCAGGAAAAACAGCTTGTTAAAATAATAGATGAGAATAGATGTATACTGCACAATGAAATTGACTGGCAAAAAGGTTCTCCGCAGCCTATACTTGAAGGGCGCACTACTGCATCGGCAAATTAGCACTTCTGATTAAATGTGCCAGAAAAAATGCTGCAGAGAAAGAATAATGAGAGATTTGGTGAGTCGTGATCATTTGCTGAAGCTGATGAGGCTGAAGATGATAGCATTCTTTCAGAAAGGAGCACAAGAGAATGTTCCAGTTAATGAAGAAAAGATGCAGTGTACGGAGGTAGGAGCGCATGAAGAATGTGTTGACTTCAAGGTGATTAGAGTGAAATCTAGCAAAAGTGATTGTGATAAATGATACCTCAGATTACTGCCTCTGCTTTTCAGATAGTGCTACTGAGTGGAAGAAGAACAGAAAGATTTATACCTTGGAAGGCCAATTTCTAGATGGCACAAGAGTCAAGATCACTGCTCCACATCTCTTTGTCAAAGCCTGTTAAAAAGAAAGTGTGTAACTTGCTGTTGTGACTTCCATGTTTCTCCAACCTCTCTGTGGAACAGCCAATACAGAGGAGTACAGAGGAGTAGAAAAATCTCTGTGGTGGATACTAAATGACAGATGGCATTTCCCCCCTACATGAGAGTTATCATATCTAGTTGCCACCTACTGTTCAAAATCCTTTCTGTTACTTTTGTGTGCATAAGATGAGTTATGGAAATTGCAGCAGCTAATTGTGGTGAGTTGACAAGGTGCTGGGTGCTAGGTCAGGTTCATAATCAGGTTACAGGTATGTGACTGTCACCTTGTTAAAATTCTCTGATTTTATAAATATCATATAGGATCTTGCCCTCAGTTATTGTATGTCTGCAACAATACAATCAGCCTGGGGTCCCAGCAAGCCTTCCCCTCTTCGCTTCTTGTATTGCAGGATACCCACTTGTGAAAACATTACACAATCATGCTGTTGGCGTGACAAAAATGATCACAAAAACAGTAGTAATGATTATTTTACTCACTCCTGTCCTCAGCATTTAAAAAAGGATAGTTTTTTCTTAAAAGAGACAGCATTGAAGTATTATTATGAATTTGTGTAAACCAGTTGTACACTGTACACATTAATTTTAATTGGATTCCATTGTAACTTACTTAGTTGGATTCACCCCAACATTCAGATGTCTGCGAGATTATACAAATAAGAGAAGAGTTATACTATGAAAATGATACACGTTTTAAAAAACACATTGAAGTCTCTTGACAGTCACGTGGTATTTGTGTTGATGTGGACTTCCTTTTGGGAGAACGTTTAATCCATTTCTAAGCAGTGTATCTTGTCCAAAGGGGCTATAGTGGGGTTTAGAATAATTGCATTTGAGGTTATATTGAAGTTGAGTCATGGTAACTGGACTTTGCATGAGATTGAAATGTTTCACTACTCATCCAAGCAGCTTCGTCAGACTGAGGAAAGTTGATGTGAGGCCTCCAACCTTGGTTTCACACCACCCAGGTCTGAATAGGCCCATTAGGCAGACAATGGTCTGAATAGGCTTGTTAGATGTACAATGGAGTGGGGTGCCTGAAAGTCCTACCTATGCAACCATTCCCAGCCCCATAAAGTATGGATTGTTAGATATGGCCATCCTGGTGGATTTGTGAAGTGCTTCTTATTTGCCTACAGTCTGATGAAACGGCAGCATGATAAGTGGCAGACCGATTATGCTTAAGTCGCCCACCTCTGTTGAGAGAGGGATTTTCAATACACTCATGAATGGCTTCCCTGACCCCTCTTTCAAACCACCTCTCTTCTCTGTCTAATATGTGTACATCCTCATCTTTGAATGAGTGCCCTTTGTCCTTCAAATGAAGGTACAATGCTGATTCTGGTGCTGATCTGTTGCCCCGCCTGTGCTGGGCCATTGTCCTGTTTAGTGGCTGTTTGGTTTCTCCAATGTAGAGGTCTGAACACTCCTCACTGCATTGGACCACATATACTATATTGCTCCTTTTATGTTTTGGTATTGGATCCTTTGGGTGGACAAGTCTCTGCCTTAGCGTGTTTGTGGGTTTGAAATAAACAGGGATGTGGTATTTGCCAAAAAAAATATCCTTGTAAGCTTTTCAGATACTCCAGCTGTGTAAAGAATGACTAGAATCTTCACAGATGTTGCATTTGAGGCTTTGTCCTACATCTGCCTTCATTGCCTTCATGCTGGCCCCTTGCTACTGCTGCTGTGGTGAGGTGAAACCATGTAAGGCAGTGGTGGCAAACTTTAGATGTTTTGGACCACAACTCCCAGAATTCTGAGCGTAGATAGCCAATCACAAAGGACTGTGGGAGTTGTGGTCCCAAACATCAGGAGTGCCAAAGGTTCACCACCACTGATGTAGGGGTAAATCAGAGATAGTGAATCAAGGCAGTCTATGAAAGCTAGTGCTGTGAGTTTTATAGCACTGGTAAGAAAAGAATCCCCATGGTCAGCAGGTGATTTAAAATCACCAAAAAGACTATCCTCCCTGCTCAAACCTGCATTTATAGTCAGATTTTGTTGCTCAGTTACTGTTCTGCTGAACTCCAATTTCATAAATTAATTTTAACAAAGACAATTTTATAGTCTGTGACGATTGTGAGTCTGGGCACAATGTAAATTTTATATCCTACAAAAGTAATTAATAACATGACCATAGGGAAGACTATTCTGCATGTTTATTCATATACTTAAGCTTCCTTGACTCTAAACAGCAATAGATTGTAACTGTTTCTCTGTATAAAACTCAGGCTAGGCTGATAACTTTCATGGGTTTGTCATGGTGAAAAAAATTAAATTTCATGCTTTGTCCTAGATTAATAAAAAACCACATTAAAACTGTGCAGGCAGCTGATGGAACCTAAACAGAATTCTGAAAGGCAGAGTTGATAAATAAAGCAAAATCAAGCATGCTTAAGATCAAAGGAATGGGGACCTGACAGCTGACTCATGGAAGTTGGTTGGCACAGTTTGCTTTTGGCGGAACATAACTTGGTATTTCTGAAGACTGCGCTGAACATCAGTCCGCTCATGGTCTACAGGGTGAAATTGCAGTTCAACAACACCAGTTTTTCAGAAAAAAAATTAAGGTAAACAATAACAAAGTCAAACAAAATCTAGCTTTATTAGAGGAACCTGGAAAACACAGTCTCTCCACAAGAACATGCTAGACTAACTCAGAACTCAAATATATGCCCATTGTGTTGAATATTGCAACACCAATTCATTCTAAAACACAGTAAAAATATACAAATAAGCAATTTATTTCAATAATTCAAAATTCATTACAAAATACTATAGACAATATAGTATTGGTAATGATTTAATACAGTAATGATCTCCAACAAGGAGATAGCTAATGAATGGAGAATTAACTCCATCAAGAGTCATTGGTCTCAACCCAGTGGCTAGAACAGCTAGAAGAAACTTGTGTTATGTTGCCTTATTTTTAATGATCTTATTCAATGAGTGTACTCTGGTTGGGACAGACAATTAGATTAGACTGTAAATGGATTTGATGTATTCTCAAAGGCTTTCGCGGCCGGGATCTGATAGTAGTTGTGAGTTTTTCAGGCTGTTTGGCCGTGTTCTGGAAGTTTTTCTTCCTGTAAATGGATTGATTTACAGTCCCGGCAGTAAAAGAACTGCAGGATAGTTCAGTAGTTTGGATTTCTGGCATGGCCATTCGATTTCCCACTGTGCATCCTTGACAGGGGCTGGAACTTGAATATCCATTGCTTCCCTTGCAGCTCCACAGTTCTAAGTGCACTATTGTTAAAACCTCAATGAAAAGACTGTCAGGTTTTGATACAAATTTTCTGGACATGCCCATCACATAAATGGATTGGAGAAGATGGTATAAGTCTTCTGTACATCCATTCTTCTTTCTCCTGTTCATGCATTCTTCCCTGTGTGTTGAGCTGTCAAATGCACTTGGTTGGCAATTGTAGTTGGCCAGTACAGGGCCACCAACCATGAGTAAAAAAGAAACAGACAGGAGGGGAGGATCCAAGCCAACAGTCATTAAATATGATTGTTAACCAGTTTCAGAGCTAATGCTTATTCTGATCTGTTCCCCCTGGCAAACGATAAGGAGGGCAGCAACAGCAAAATATTTCATTGCATCTCTAATGTGTTAGGATTAAAATCCTTTGAAAATTAAAGGTTAACAAAATCAAACAAATGAAAACTGTGCAAAGAGAGTAGAATTTGGCTGCTTGGTCATGTCAACATTGCAAACACACAGGTACAGAATCAACATGTAACTCCTAACTCTGTTAGCATTATAAAAATATTAACCCTCTAAGACTGATGTTGAGGGCTTTTTTGAGTATTCAAGAGCAATGAACATGGCAGATTTGTCTCATGAACCTGCTTGCTGTAGTGTAACTTCATTGTTACCACATTATAATTCTCATTTTTCCCCTCTGGGAGAAAACACTCTCTGTAAATCACTACTAGGAAAAGGAAGATATCAATTTACAATTAAATGTTCCAGGGAATCTTACAAACAGAACATGAGAGCAATAGCTATCATTCCGTTCTTTGTCCCCGGCATTTGATATAATCTGAGACATATTGCTTCTCACTATGGGGTTTGCACTTCTGGCTGTCACAACTAATAGTCACTGATAGACCTATCTAACCCAATTATATCTAATCTTCTTTTAAAGCCATTTGTATTGGTGGACAGAAAATATACTGTGGCAATAGATCCCATAGGTTAATTGCAATCCCTTCTAATGACATAACTTCTAGAACTGAACCTGCAGCCAGTCAATTTTGCAGGATGACCCAATGTTCTTTTATTATAAGAAAAGTGGATAATTTTCCTCTTATCACTCTCAAAATACCATTCATGGTTTTATAAGCTTCTGTAAAGATACCACCACCTCAGGTACCATTTTACCTCAGGAAAAATTGCGCTCAGTTTTCCTCTATGCCACCTCAATGATTTTAGACACTGCTTTCGGTAGTTTTTAATCACTTAAAATTCTTAGGTATATTGAAAACACATATTGAGGATGAACACTGACCACAAGAGAGAGGAGGGTTCAAGCTACAGCAAAAACTGTTTGCTGCCCCTGAGAATGGTCATGCTAAAACACAGTGCCCAGCTCTATCTTGGCCCTGGTACCATTCCTGCTAGAACTGAATTCTATCTGGGAATTATTTTGCTCAGTTCCCTAACTGTTAATAACATCATTCTGCAGTTTTTTTAAGATTATAGGCAGAAAAGAAGCATGAAAACTAACTCAGTGAAGTCACAATTTGTGGCATTATGCAGCTTCCTGTCTAAAGTCCCTTTTGACCTTTTGAGTATGGCAGCCATTTTGATTTGATTCTTTCCAAGCCCACCACTGGTAGTAAGACCTGACGTTTGAACTTAAATGGGAAGAATTAGGATGTTCCTCTCATATGTTTTACCTTCTCCCCATGCAGGAACTGAAGCAGTGATGCTAATCAAAGAAGCTAACCAACAAAGTTGTGAGGATCTAATTGTGTAAGGAATCTCGAAAATATATCGCCCCTGCTCTTGAGAGTGAAAAACAAAAATAATAAATTAAATGATTAATAAATTTCCATTTCCAGGCTTTCAGTTTGATAGTTTCTGTTCTGTTAGCATTGTGAAATTGCTATCAATTGCTTTGTGTGTGTGTGTGTGTGTGTGCTGTGTCATGACAGTCATGACCGTCTCTCCATGACCCCATGTCCATGGAGTTTTCTTGGCAGGAATACTGGAGTGGTTTGCCAGTTCCTACTCCAGGCGCCTACAGCACCTGGTATTCCCTGGTGGTCTCCCATCCAAGTACTAACCAGGCCCAACCCTGCTTATTTAATTCAGTAAAAAATTGCTGTTTAACTTGGCTCTCTGAGCTCCCTCAGTATTCATGGTAGGACTGTGCCAGGGAAGCAACAGTGTGATCTCAACAGTGTGATCTCACCACAGGAGCTTCTCCAGCTCTAAGGGTAGCTTTTGTAATAGATAACATCTTGACACAATTTAAAAGACATTGTACTTATAAAATACCTGTGTAGTGGCTCACTTTGAACTTTAAAGTTGTGCTTAAGTGCTTCACTGAATCTATAGAAAAAGAAAAGTCGAGAAAGCTCACACCACAGTGACTCCAAGTCAGAAAACACCACTATGATATGACTGCCTCTTTTTATTTACCCTTTAAGTACTATAAAATGAATCTAGTGCATTTCCTCTAACAACATGACTATTATCTTGTCAAGTTGTGCTGAAATTTTTCTCTCCAAAAAATTATTCTCCATAAAATGGAAGCAGCTAGATCTCTTATAATGAAAGAGTAACTGTATTTGGGATTAAGCTAAAATAATGGAAAATGGTTAATGCTGCCATCTCAATTTCTCTTCTGAGCAGTCTTTCTTGCATTTCATAAACAGGAATTACAGTAAGATAAGAACAAATGCTATATCAATTTAGTATGCTGGATTTCCTTGCAGTTTTATTGTCACTTGCAACATTCACACCAAAGGATAAATGTCCTCATCAATGCAGACATTATTTGACTGCTCTGAAGCAAAACTCCTAAATGTTCAACTGGGATTGCTTGAGCTGCAGGTATTGAGTTACGAAATGAAATAACATGATTTGCATGGTCTAAGGATCTTGATCTGTAGGCAGGGCCGGCGTGTCCATTAAGGCGAACTAGCAGTTGCATAGGGCGCCAAAATGGAGAGGGAGCGCTGGCCAGCCTGCTGTCCCCCTGCCCCCCTGCCGCTGGCCACCGCCGTCCGTCCCCCTGCTGCCCGTCACCTCCCGCCCGCTGCCCCCTGCACCCATCGCTGCCCACCCCCCATGCCTGTCGCTGTCCCCCGCCATCCGCCGCCCCCTGCCACCCCCCACCCCACCCCACCCCAGGCACAGATTCAAGAACCCATGTGTGTGAAAGCAGTGGGTTTAGGTTACTCTAGCCCACCATTAGAGACAGCAAACTGTCTGCCTCTGGCAGGATAAGGGAAAACTGCCAGAAAGCTTTTTGTTGTTCAACAGAGCTGTGATGTTTACCCCAAGGCCTCCCCAATAGCCCCTTGGGGGAAGGAGAGGCAATCAGTAGTGAAGTAAGAGTCAACTGACATTATGGTTGCACTTCTTAAATAGAATGGAGGTGGGATTGACTTCTTACTCTTAAACATTAAAACCTTGTGTGCTGGTACCCTCCCCCCCCCCGGATTATGTTATCCTCACTTTTTGGGGTGATGGAACAGAACTTGAAAACTTTACTTTTTTGTACTACAACTTCCATGAGAAGAAGAGAATTCTGGGAGTTCAGCTGTCCCAAGGTTTGGCCCCAGTGACTCCACTTATTTCCTAGCTATCGAGAGGACACCTATGGACCATTTAGCCTGGAGATCCAGTTTAAGAAGAAATGTATTGCTGGACACACCCACCCACCCAATAAGAGGTCTGACCAAATTTAGTCAGTTCTTGGCTACAATATATCTGCCCCCCCAGGTCAGAATAATAGGCAAGACAGAGAGCTGGGTTGCCACTGCAGGCCATGCTTTATTCAAGTTTACCACATTCATTAACTCAAGTGGGGGCTGCGATCATGCGGGGAATCCTTGGCCCTGGGGTGAATAGCTGCATCCCACCCAAGGGCATTATCAGATATGGGTAAGCCCCCCAGTTCCCCGGGGGTTCCGCTCAAGTGCGGCTCCCTCCAGGCCGACCAAGCTAACCTTCCCAACAGGAGCAGGGCGCCGTCCTCTGGTGGCCCCTGTTCTGCTTGGTTTTCAAATGCCCCTTCGCTCCAGGCCCTGTGATTTCAGGGTCGGCAGTGTCTGGGGGTCAGAGGCCTGTTGGCCAGCATTTGGGGCTCACCTAATGCTAAGTTCCCTGCACTACCCGCCAAGCCTCCCCTCCAGGCCCCTTCAGGGCTGCCAGCAGCCCCCTCCGCAGGTCATCCAGGAACAACTGCATGCCTTCGTCGGAGAGATGTATGCCATCCCGATGTAACAGCTCGGGTCTGTTGGATATGATGCCCGTATGGCCTATCATGCTGCCTCCGCCCTGCCGGACCGCCTTGCAGATCTCCTGGTTCACACCCCGTCGTGCTCGATTGATGGTTCGGGGATCGATGCCTGCCCCCCAGGCCCTCCTGGGGACAATGGTAGACCACAGCATCTGCACCTCTGGAAACCGCTTGTATCACTGCTGCAAATCAGCAATTACGGCCTTGATGAGATCCTTCCCCGGCCTATGACCCAGGTCATTCCCTCCTGCGTGGATCAATAAGATATCTAGGGGGTGCTCCTGTGCCAGCTTCAAGGCAGTCGGCACCACCTGGTTCCACAGCATGCCCAGGTAGCCTCTCCACTCCAGGATGGCAGCCCCGCCAAGTCCAAGATGCTGCCCCCTGCTGGACCAGGCTGCATACTTTGCCACCCAATAGATGAAGCTGTGGCCCACGATCAACACCCTGGCCCGCTCACGCCAGACACCGATGCCTGCATAGGAAGAACACGCAGAAAAGCGAAGCGGGTGGTCTCGCCTCATCCTCCAGGGTGGGCAATGCAGCCCCGGGCCGGACAAGCCATTGCCGGGGCAACCCTTTCTTTTCCAAAACCTGACAAGCAGTACAATACCTTATGGGCTTGTTTATGATGTTAGAAGGCCCCTGCTGGATCAGACCATTTACAGTGCAATCCTATAAATATCTGATAGAGGTAATTTATCAGGACTGATGTGCTGAATGTGGCTGACATCTGAGCAAGCACTGTAGGGTCTTGAGCCTCACTGTAGCTTTCAGTCACATTCTTTAGACTATTTTTGGCATGAATCTTGCAAACCCACCATTCTTTAGTCCAAGATACTTACAGGATTTGCTTAAATGATTCAATTCCCCCCCCCCTTATGAAAGCTTTCTTGCTCTCTTCTTTCCTGTAATCCTTCCCACGAGCTTGTCTGCACTCTTAAATAATTCATTCCTGAAGAGGCCGCTTTACCTCGAAGTGGAATACTTGCTGAACAGCTAAGGCGGCTGAGTTTTACGGAGATGCCTAGTAATGAAAACAAGCAGGTTGAAAGTGCAAAGATAAACAGAAAGGTGAATAAACCGTCAGCAGGAAATAAGCTAAAGTTGATGGCATCTGAAACCCCTTTTGTGAATCTAGCCTACTTCCCTCCTCCCCTTTCAAAGGAAAACTGCATACTGCTTGGAAAGAGAGAGAGAGAGAGAGTAACAGAAATAAAATGGTGTGACCAAACAAAAATAGGAAAATAGTGATAGAAGAAGAAATAGAAAGAGACAGACTTGGAAATTGGCAGAGGAGCACAGAGGGAAGGAGGGGCATGGGGACTGTGTTGCCGCCAAAGGAAATACACCAAAATAAAGTTGACAGGAAAGAATAGACTCTAATGGCCTAATGTAGCCCTGATATGCCCTGTTGTTTCTGACTGAGTAACTCCATTTCTTGTGACAGAGATTCAGTTGAGTACAACTGTTACCCTTGTGATGAATCTGAGCCTAAGAGAAACATGGGTGAGAAGAGATATGTCAAAATACATTGCGGATAAGGCACAAGAAAGAGAAAAATAATACGTTGGGGGCGGGGGCGGGGAGGTTGTGAAGAACAAAAACATGAACATTGTGCTCAAGCATTGTCCAACGTGGTGTCATTCAGAGTATTTTCCTCACACAGAGACTGTTGCTGTTGATAATGTTGCACTCTTTTTAATAATCTAGCCTTTGTTATGAACATATTCAAGTAGCACTACTTTTGAAGGTGGGAAAAGAAGGCTTCAGTTAGTAATAAGCAGTGAGATAAAACATATTGTAAAAAGTAAGTTTGTATCTATGGGCATATCTGCAGGTATGTTGCTATCCACATTTGAGGATTTTTGACCAGATGGAGGGTAAGATGCACTCATTTCACCTTTCCCCCCACTTTAGTGGGAAAGAAATAGAAGTGGTCAAAAAACAAGAGGTATGGAGAGACAGCACTTTACTTGTCGCACCCAATCCCACAGATGAAGGCATGGTTCACTGATCTTGCTAGTTCTCTAGTTCCTGATCTTCTTGGAGTGTCTGAACTCAGGGATGGTGAACATGGGACACATGCATCAGTGACAAGTGCTTTTTGCTTTCAAGCAGCAAGAATCAGGCTCAGTTCAAAAGGATGGTGGCTTGGGTTTGCTTTAACCCCACAGATGAGACAGTCATGGAGTTCCCTGATGTGGAGAAAAGGAAACCCTGCAGGCTGCAGGGGACTTCCCTGGGCATCTTTGTGGATTCAAACTACTCTGCTTCAATAATTATAATTTTCAGGAAATTGTCAGCTCCTGAATTATTGTCAAATTGTCAATAATTATAATTTTCAGAAAAAATGTCACTGCAGTCATTAAAGAACAATCATCCCCCTAAGTCCCACTGAACTGTTTACTTCAAGGAAGCAAGCAAGCAAGCAAGCAAGCAAGCAAGTAAGTAAGTAAGTAAGTAAGCAAGTAAGTAAGTAAGGAAGTAAGGAAGGAAGGAAGGAAGGAAGGAAGGAAGAAAGAAAGAAAGAAAGAAAGAAAGAAAGAAAGAAAGAAAGAAAGAAAGAAAGAAAGAAAGAAAGAAAGAAAGAAAGAAAGAAAGAAAGAAAGAAAGAAAGAAAGATGTTCTATTTTTGGGTGCCCCCCTCTGGAGCAGACTATCCAAAATGGGAAGGCAATATAAGGTATCCTCAGTTAGCTATATTTTCAGACATTTTAGATAACCTGTGATCAGAAGAGGAAATTGCTTCATGACTAAAAACATTGGAGAGCAATAGGTACATTTCTCATCTTTGGTGATTTACAAATGAGCTTGCTTTGTTTTGTGATTTGTCTTCAGGACTTAACTACAGGGTTCCTTTGAAACCTGATTTCTCAGACACAAAAGACTGCTTGATCACAGCTCTCCAACCTTAATGTGCTTTCATTAATACAGGCTATTTGTAATGTTGATTTCTGCCCTGACTTTAAGATTGCAGTTTCAATAAGATAACTGAGGGTACTGTGCAGAGAGATGCCACTAGCAAAGCACCACAGTGTATATGTCTGTGAAGATTCTCAGTCATCCAGGTGCGTTTATCTGGAAGTTGAGTCATGGCTACTGGACTTCTTTTTGAGAGATAGAAACGTTTCGCTGTTCATCCAAACAGCTTCATCGGTCTGAATACAGCTAGTGCAAGAGACCTTCTTATAGTCAGCTTGACCTCTTGTCCCCTTGTCTGATTGCCTCATAAGATGAACAAAGCCTGAATAGGCTCGTTAGGGAGGCATTAGTGTCCATGGCCTTAAGGTAAACTATGGCCTAAGGTGCTGAAACCCATCAAGAATGGGTCGTTAGCTGTGACAGTGTATATTATAGAACAGGGGTCCTCAGACTAAGGTCCGGGGGCTGGATATGGCCCCACCGGGTCCTGAATCTGACCCCCGGGACCAATTGCAGACCTCCCTCTACCCCCTGCTTCGCGAGCAAGCCAGCCACTGCAGCTGCTTCTATTGCTGAGGCAGTTCAAACCGGTGGGCTATGTTGCTTCCCCCATTCCCCCACTCCCTCCACCCACCACCCAGATGATTGGCAGGCTGGCTAGTGGGGCAGTTCAAAGTGGGAGGGCCACAGCAAAATCCCCCACTCTCCCCACCCACTGCCCAGATGGTCGGGGCCCTGGCTGCAGCCAAGTGGGGCAATTTAAAATGGGAGGGCTGCGGCAAGGTCTTCCACTCCCTCCATGGCCTCGAGGCACCACCCCTGCTCTTCCTTTTTTTTGGACTGTTGTCCGGCCCCCAGTGGTGTCTGGGGGTGGACGGTGGACCGGCCCACTGTTTGAAAACTTTGAGGACCCCTTATAGAAAATCTGTCATTACAGCAGAAATCATATTAGTATTTAAGAGATATATTTCAAACACTCTTTCATGTTGGGGAAAAAACAGACCTGCACAAGAAGACTGTGCTTGTGTCCTGGACACGAATAAGAGGCAAAGCAAGCTAATCTACAAAATCTCTAGTCAGCACTAAGGAGTCCTTATTTCCAGTAATGGATTTCCCATAATGCATAATTCAGGCTGAAGTATAGGGGGAACAAACACTGAGAGGGAATGAACAAATGCAAATATTTTTGCCCCACAGAATCACCCTTTCTCTTTTTTTTGTATTTTCAAACATACAGACTAGACATGGGCAGGACCAGAAAAAATGACGTTTCGAGTTTTAATTTGTCGGAACGGGTCCGTTTCGGGTTGTTTCCGTTTGTCGTGAAATTTTTCAAAAAATTGTCGTTTCGTTTGTTGTTTGTTGTTTCCACCGCGATTTAGTGCGATTTGACTTCCCAGAGCATAGGGGCGTCCCGCAATCAGGGCTGGCGCTAGGTGTTTTTGCGCCCTAGGCGGTGGGTGGGTGACGGGGGAGGGGTGGGCAGGTGGCGGTGGCGGGGGCCATGGGCGGCCGGCGGCCACGGGTGGGCGAGTGGGCGGGCGGCGGCATGGGCAGACGGGCGAGTGGGGAGTTAGGATATCACTTAGGATAGAGGTTCTCTTCTTGACCACCCCAAATGTGTGTGTGTGCAAGCAAATTGAAGTTGGGAAAATAGAAAATAAATGGTAGTATATAATATATTTTTAAAATAAATCAACACCTCCCACTCCCAGTCAAACCTCCCCCTTTATCCAATATCAGAAAAAAATCCTCACAAACTGCCAGAGAAGAAATAAAGAATAAACTGCTATTCCCTTCAGCAGACAAAGCTGCAAGGAATCAAAGAAATTATTTTCTAAATTCAATTCCCTCCCTGCCTGCCTAACTTAAATCCTAAAGCCTCCAGCCTCCCTCCTCAATCTTGATCGGATCACACCAGCACCAGCAGCCAACCCTCCTCCCTCAACCACATCCATACACCCGACTGCGATTTCTGGAAGGTGCCTCGGCTTTTTATGCCCTCCGAGACATCGAGAAGTGTCAGTCAAAAACCTGGTGATGCCATTGGTGGAATGATTCAAAAAACTTGCATGGTCCCATCGCATGCCCAGCCCAAATGGGCAGGTCTAAAAAAATAATAAAATAAAATAAAATAAAATAAAATCAATACGACGTTTTATTGCTATAAAAAACCCACTGCTGCTACTATTAAAATTCAGGCATTTAAAATAAATAAATTTCACATGTTTCTGTGGTGATTTGGTGTGTTTTTTGACCACGATTTCAAACGAAAAATTGCGGTCGCCATTTTGGATCTCCCCCCCACCGCATGGCATGCATCGAGATGACAAGGATGACCCCCCCCCAGCCTGGTGCAAGCAGCCCAGGACAGGAGAAGAGGGGGGGAAAGGCCGGGGACCACCCAGAAACCACCCCTCTGGTAGGTGGCAAAGCCTCAGGCAGGCATATTTTCACCTGCTTTTTTGGCCGGGAGTCGGGTTTTTTAAAAAAAAACTTTTAAAAACTTTTTCTGTGCATCGCATTGCGTGATCGCCGCAATGCCACAAACGGAAATGAAAAACCCGACCATTCTGACATAACAATAACCGAAAACGGAAACGACAATTTCGCCGAGTTGTGCCCATGTCTAATACAGACATTTAAATAGCAACACACAATAAAACTTCTGCATTAAATACTTGTTAAATATACTTGTTTAATATTCCTCAAATTGATACAAGGAAAGGGGAATCTAGCATGCTATTTGAATTTTTAAGGAAACCCTTCTTGTTTACTTTTATGTAAGAAAAAAGTATTGCAATATGGAAATTTTATAAAATCCAGTGAGAAGCTTCTTATAAGTCTTTCATAATTTTTTTTACCAATTCCCACTCTGCCTATGCCACCACAGGGTATAAACAACATCAGTAAATATATAAATGATTACTATATGCTGCATACTTGTTTGAGGGATAAATTAGCCCTATTTACACCTCATCTTACCCAGATTTGAGGTGTAGTATCAGTTTATATAAAGTCCTCCAGCTAAAAAGTTCTTTATTTTCACCCTGTCTCTTTAAATATTGTCTTAGATCTTTTTGAATGCTACTACTCTAATCATTAGTCACAGTGACAGACAACAGAAATGAGTGCCTTCAGCATGATCACACAGTTTGACTTGTTTACCCCAGTCAATCTGATACAATAATAGGAAATTGGTTATACTTGAAAATCTGGAGGAAGGAAAATATGCAGCTGCACAGCAGGATTTTCCTGATATGCCAGTGTGCTTTCCTACCCATCGTTCCTTTGAAACAAAAGAGGCTGTGCACTGAATTCCCATGCAGATGCGGAATTCTTATATAGAATCCTTATCTAGAACACCTATGGAGCAGAAAGGCCCCAAAGGTGAGTCTCATTCTCTGTAGATGCAGGAATCTCTACACCTGAGTTGGATAGCTCAGTGGTTTAGCCTGAGCCAGAGGTTGGGGAGTTCAATTCTCCATTGTGCCCCTTTGACAGGGACTGAACTCTGTTGTGCCCCTTTAACAGAGGCGGAACCCATAATCTCCCTTCCAAATCTGTAGTTGCAAGATGTTTATTAAGTTGCCTAGATGCCCTAAGCACATTCAATCTCGCCTGCTTTCGGAAGCTAAGCAGTGTCGGCCCTGGTTAGTACTTGGATGGGAGACCACCAGGAAATACCAGGTGCTGTAGGTGCCTGGAGTAGGAACTGGCAAACCACTCCAGTATTCCTGCCAAGAAAACTCCATGGGCATGGGGTCACAAAGAGTCTGTCACAACTGTAACGATGCAACACACACACACACAAGATGTTTATTAAGCATGCCCCACAGATGGCCATCCAGTTTAAAAACCTCTAATGAAGGAGGTTTTTCCACCACCAACAACCTTTCAGGTGGTCTATTCCATTCTTTTACTTATTTAGACAAATCCTTTATTGGAATTTGATTCCATTCAAATTCTAGCCTCTGGAGCTGCACAAAACACGTGTTTCACCTTGGAAGGGACCCTGACTTACCAGGGTCCCCTGTTGATGTCCATGCACCACTGAAGTTGGTTGCGGCCTGACAATGGCGGCCACCACGTGGGGCACCGCCGGAAGAGAAGGCAAAGTGCCCAAATCTCAATACGAACTGTGATTGGCTAAGCAGCGAATGGGAGGCAGGAGGCTGGCATGCAGATATGACGTCCAGAAGTTCCCACAGCAGTCCACTACCAAGGAGGAAAAGGGTGAGCTGTGGCTGGAAGCCTCAGTCTCATTGAAGATGGCCTGCCCTACCCTCCCACCATGTAACTGTTATGGTTGTTATATATATGTTGTCACGACTTGTTGAAAGGCATTTGTTTGATGGCATTGGGATGGAACCTGTGATTATTTATTTATTTATTTATTTATATATTTATTTTCAGATTTATATACCACACCTACTTCCCGAGCGAGAACTCAGGGTGGTTCACACGAAACATAAAAAGCTAAAAGAAAACTGAAAACAATCACAGTCTCAATAACAATGGCGTCCAAGCAGTCACACATGCAGGCCGGCCACCCCCCCCAAAAAGGGGGGGGGGCTTCCGGTTTAATGGCCGACTGCATAAGACGCTAGGGGAATCCCTCCGTGGGTCCCCAGAGCACACAGGGGGTTTAAAGAGTTTCGGGAAGACTCCCCGAACTCTAATAACCTCAGGGAGGTGCCCTGAGGGGTTGGGTATCGGCTGCGCTCTTTGCGGCTCTCCTCTCGCCCCGATCCGGAGGGGAGAAGGATTGAGCCGCGAGCGCTCTTGCGACCGCTACCCCTGTGTTGCGAAGTCTCGATGTCTTAGCAGGAAGCCATTAACCTCCAAGGACTCTATTCGTTTCTATCGGAGGAGGAAGATCAGTGGAGGCTGTTAAACGGCTAACTTGGAGAAAGGATTATACCCGAAGAAACGAGAACTGACCTGATTATATCGGAATCTGTTTGGAGTGTGGTGGAAGTTAAGCCATAACTCTCCTTCGTGATTTAAGCTGAGCCGTGCGGTGAGGGTTGAGAGATACCCCTTCATTTACGAAGTGAGTTTGAACTATTATTATCTACATTGAAGTGGTGAGAAATACGGGACTTGGGGAGTCTTGACCGGAATCTGCAATTCAGAGCTGGTGTTTGTAGTCACTCCCCCCCTTTTTTTTGCGAATAGGACTGAGTGAGCAAAGAAGAACGCAAGGGGGGGTGGAGGGGGCAGCTTTTTTTCCGAATACATTTCAAAGGACAGCGGTGCTTGGAGTTACTTCCCCCTGAGGAGCTTATATTACTTGATTTTTACATTTCCAAAGACCTTGGAGAACTGACTTTTGGAGCAACCTCCCCCCCTTCTTTTTTCCTTTTCTGAAAGGATTAAATATCTAAGAAGAATCTGGGAGATAGACAAAGAAGAAAATCTGTTTGGTTTTATATCCCAAAAGACCTCATTAGAGCTGGCGTTTCGAGTTACCCCCCTCTTTTCTGGGGGGAGGGTGTTATCTTCGTCAATTTGGATCTCTCAGTGCTCTGTTTCACACTTTTGGGGGTGTTTTTGTGAGTAACTTTGGAGATACTGCCATTTGATTTTTGAACTAGTAAGAACTTTACCTTCAGAGAACTTTACCTTCAGAGGCTTCCGTGAATAGGGATCTTTACTTTCTTCATTTTCTCCTATCTGTGTGGAACTAGGCTCTTGGAAGACAGCTGAAGGCACTTTTTCTTTTTTCTTTTTTAATTCTTTCCCCTAATTTTTAATTATTAAGGGCTTTTTGGATCCCTCCTTGGGTATCTGGCTGCTGCGGAATTGAAATTAAGTCATTATCTGTTGTTTTTTTGAAGCTGGAAGGTCGTGCTGTAGCCAAAACAACATCATGTTGCAGCTGTGAAAGTGACTAGAAAGTTCATCTCCTAGGTTGGAGTGCCATCTGGTGGATTATAAAAATTAATGCGTCTGACACTGCCTAAGAAATTCATTTTTTATGTTGGAGCGCCATCTAGTGGATTTTGAAAATTATTGCATGTAAAATTTAATTTGAACGCTGTTTGGGGTGGGAAAATGCTTGTTTATGTAGAAAAACTCACAAAATTTGATAAATAGTTATTAATTTGATATGTGGGTAATTTAAAGCCAGAAAGGACAAAAGGAAGTCAGATTAAGTAAATTGAGTATTATTGATGGTAAATAGGTGATTATTAACTATTGGAGTATTAATTGGTTAAATTTGACTGGTTGAAGTTTATTATTATTTACTGATTGAATCAATCTGAATTAATGTCAATTTGTGATTAAATTTATGAAAATTGTGCTCCATTGGAATAGAAGCTAATTAATTAAGATGGCAGAGAAAAAAAGATGACACCTCTAACACAGAGGAGGGACTCCAGAGAGGAGGGCAAAGAATGGGAAGGATTAATGATACACATAAGGAGAGAATTTGAAAAAAGTGAAGAAAGTATGGTCAGGAAATTATCAGAACTAAAGGAAGATATGCAGAAACAAATTAAAGAGGCAGTTGGAGAACTATCAGCTCAAGTGAAGGATTTAACGGTGAAAACAAAGAGCATGGAAAACAAAGTGAAGAAAGTGCAGACAGAGGTTAAACAATGTAGAGAAGAAACAGAGAGGAATAAAGCAGGTGTGACAGAATTAAAGATGACACAAACGAAATTGGCTGAGGATCTGGCTTTTCTTGAAATGAGGCAACGGCAACAGAATCTTCGTTTTCGCTTGATACCATGGGAGGAAGGAGAAGATATTAAGGCCAAAGTAATAACTGAACTTGCGAAGTGGCTTGGGTGGCAAGAAGAAGAAGTAGCTGGTGCAATCTCCCAAGTGTTTAGGATAACAGTTAGAGCAAAGAAATTGAGAGCGAAGAAGACACCAGGGGATGTTATTGTGTCAATGACATCTATGGACGTGAGAGATAGAATTCTGAAACATAGTTATGACAACAGATTTGTGATTGAAGGACAACAGATTCTGATATATAAGGAGATCCCTCTTTATTTTTTGAGAAGAAGAGGAAGTTATAAACCTCTGGCAGAAACATTGAGAAGAAACGGTTTGAGATTCCGCTGGGAGTTTCTGGAAGGTCTATCCTTTATCTACAAAACGAAGAGGTTTAAAATAACATCTGAGTCGGAGATAGGTAAATTTATAAGAAAATATGGAGAAGAACTTGGGTACAGGAAACCATTGAAGGAGGGGGATAGACTGCCTGAGGAGAAGGTGGATCAAGGTCTAAGAAGAGGTGAGGGCGAAGAAGAGGAAGAGGGAGAAGAAGAGGAGTTAGATCTCTCGGATGAAGAGGAAGGCAAAGCTGACTTAGCTATGGCCAATATTTGAATAGAGATTGATAAAAATATATTTAATCTGAAATTTGCAATGGTGCTGAGAGTATTAACATGGAATGTTAATGGTCTGAATGAAAAGACCAAGAGAAACAGGATCACACATTTATTGAAGAAAGAAAACTTAGACCTTATTTGTCTGCAAGAAACACATGTTGCAATGAAACACATGAAGATTCTAAAAAACAAAATTCTGGGACAAGAATTTGTATCATCTGATAAATTGAAGAAAAGAGGAGTCGTGATATATGCAAAACACAAACTAGAACCTAAGTTGATAATGAAAGATGAAGAGGGAAGATTTTTGATGGTGCAAATTACTTGGCAATCTGAAAAAATTTTCATCGTAGGAATTTATGCGCCAAATGAAAGGAAATCAGAATTTTACAGAGATTTAGAACAAAGACTGCTAGATTATATGGACGAAAAACTCTTCTTGATGGGAGATTGTAATGGAGTAATGATGCCGGATTTGGATAGATCCCAGAAAAAGAAAGGCTCAGAAGGGAAATTACCAAAATCCTTTTTTGACTTAGTCGAAAATTTTGGATGGACGGACATTTGGAGATTGAGACACCCAATGGAGAAACAGTTTACCTTTTTTTCTGAACCAAACCGGAGTTGGGGAAGAATCGATTACATATTTGTTCCTAACGACACTTCACATAGAGTGACGAAAGTGGAAATTCTACCTAAAACGATCTCAGATCATAATGCAATTGTGATGGAAGTTAAAACAAAACTGCAAGGATTATACCGCTGGAGATTGAATGAAAGCTTATTGGATGAGACAGAGACTTTGCAAATAGCGAAAAAAACTTTTAGAGACTATTTGGAAAATAATTGGAGAAGAGAAACACCAATAAACTCTGTATGGGATGCGAGTAAAGCTGTCATGCGAGGTCTCTTTATTCAAAGAAATTCATATCAGAAGAAACAGAAAGAAAAAAAGAAATATGAGATCCTAAAAGAAATGGTGGAGACAGAGGGAAAATTGGTGGAAAAACCAAAGGAACAGAAATGGATTCAAAAATTAAAGATGCTCCAAACCCAGTTGTCAATGGTTATCAATCAAGAAATTGAATGGAAGGTTAAGATGATGAGACAAAGAAACTTTGAATCGGCAAATAAAGTAGGGAAACTGCTGGCTTGGCAACTTAAATGGAAGCAAAAACAAAAGGTGGTGAACAAATTAGTAATAGATAAGAAATTAGTGGAAGACCCAAGAGAAATTATAAAGGTGTTTCGGAATTTCTATAGTGATTTATATATGAAGAAAAAAGAGGATCCGGAACAGATTGATAGATATTTAAGAGAAAATGGATTGGGGAAAATTTCAACAAGCCAACTGTCGATATTGAGTGAGAAAATTACCCCACATGAAGTACAAAGTGCAATAGAGAGGGCGAAATTAGGAAAATCACCGGGTCCAGATGGCCTGACTGCAAAATATTATAAAAAACTGTCAGAAGAAATGTTACCAATAATGGTCGAGGTGATGAATGAAGTGTTAGAAAAAGGAGTTATACCTAATACCTGGAAGGAGGCGTATATAACATTGATCCCAAAGGAGAACTCGGATGCGACGGATGTCAAAAACTATAGGCCTATTTCCCTTTTGAATGGAGATTATAAATTATTTGCCGATGTTTTAGCCAATAGATTAAAAAGGGTGCTAAATGAATTATTACATAAAGATCAAGCGGGGTTTCTTCCTGGCAGACAGATGAAAGATAACATGAGAAATATAATTGATATAATAGAATATCTAGAAGTCAGGAAGGAGAAACAAGCTGCTCTGATATTTATTGATGCTGAAAAAGCTTTTGATAATGTTTCCTGGCAATTTATGAAGAAGAATTTGGAATATATGGGAGTGGGAACAAAGTTCTGGAATGGTGTTAATGCAATATATAATGAACAGAAAGCAAGTTTATTGGTTAATAATGTGATAACAGAAAGTTTCCCGATTGGGAAAGGTACAAGACAAGGGTGCCCATTGTCTCCGTTGCTGTTTATTACAGTACTGGAAGTATTGTTAGTTAAACTGAGAGATATGGGGACATTTAAAGGTATAAGTGTGGGGGATAAGGAATATAAACTAAAAGCATTTGCTGATGACTTGGTTTTGACATTAGAGAATCCTAAAGAAAGTATTATTGAGGTGATGAAGGCAATCGAAGAATTTGGTAATTTAGCTGGCTTCAAACTGAATAAGAATAAGACAAAGGTCTTATTGAAAAATGTAACTAAGAAAGATAGGGAAGAATTTGAAAAATTGTCTGCTCTCTCAGTTGTGAAAAAAGTTAAATATTTGGGAATTAATCTATCTCTTACGAACTTGAATCTCTTTGAGGATAATTACATTAGGGTTTGGAATTTGATTAAGAGAGATTTGGAAACATGGAATAGACTGAATCTGTCATTGATGGGAAGAATTTCGGTGATAAAGATGAACGTGCTACCAAGGTTGTTATTTTTATTTCAAATGATCCCAATAATTAAAGGGACAGGCCACTTTAAGGAATGGCAGAAGATATTGTCTAAATTCGTCTGGCAAGGCAAGAGACCGAGAATAAGATTCAAATTATTAACAGATGCTAAGGAAAGGGGAGGTTTTGCCATGCCAGACCTGAGATTATATTATGAAGTGGCCTGCCTCGGTTGGATAAAAGAATGGATAACTTTAGTTGATGGAGATCTTTTGGATTTAGAAGGTCATGACAATAGATTTGGTTGGCACGCTTATCTTTGGTATGATAAAGTGAAAGTACATAAAAGTTTTATGAATCACGTAATTAGAAAGTCATTACTTCAAGTCTGGGGACGATTGAAACCTTTATTAGAGAGACACACCCCGAGGTGGTTATCTCCGATTGAAGCATTGGCGATCAAGAGGAAAGATGCAGAAGGAGTGGGGATCACATATGGGGATGTGTTATTCTTCTCAGAAAAAGGCCCAAGACTGAAATCTTATGAACTGTTAAAAGAGAGGTTAACAGGTTGGTTTCAATACTATCAGTTACACGACACTTTTCAGAAAGACAGAAGGATGTCTGGATTTGGAGAGAAGGAATCTAAGTTTCAAACCATAATTATGGGCCCAAAAAAGAAATTGTTGACTAGATTATATAATTTTTTGTTGGAGTTGAATTTAAAAGATGAACAAGTCAAAGAATGTATGATAAAATGGGCTATGGATTTGGGTCATAATATTGAGTTAGATGTGTGGGAAAGATTGTGGAAAAAGAATATGAAGTTTACCGCATGTACTTTGATAAAAGAAAACTTGTTGAAAATGATGTATAGATGGTATATTACTCCAACGAAATTAGTAAAGATGTACAGGATGAAAGATGATTATTGTTGGAAATGTAAAAAGAAACAAGGTGACTTTTATCATATGTGGTGGACTTGTGAGAAAGTGAAGGAGTATTGGGCATGGATATATGATGAACTCAAAAAGATGTTAAAGTGTACATTCCCAAAACGACCTGAACTTTTTCTGTTAGGGTTGGTGGATAATGAAATTAAAGGAGCAGACAGGACGTTATTTTTATATGCAACAGCAGCGGCACGAATGCTCCTGGCTCAGAACTGGAAGACAACGTATATACCGTCTTTGGATGAATGGAGGGCGAAATTACTGGACTTTGCAGAGATGGCCAGACTGACTTGCAGATTGAGGGATCAAGACAACCAGAGGTTCCAAAATGACTGGCAAAAATTTAAGAACTACATGGAGATCAACTGTAATGAATTAAAGACTCTTTCCGGATTAGGATAGAACTCGAAGGACTATTACCTACTTTTAGAACCTTTTCTATAAGTATATAGAATGGGTTCGTTGGAAAGGAAGGCTGGGAGATGAGCAACGTTAAAACCGCGCGAAGAACAGAGGGAAGCCGAACTTTAGTGATAGATTGACTTTATATGGTTAATGTTTTGAATATGTTCTTTTTTCTTTTGTATTTTAAATTCTCTAATAAAAATGTTAATAACAAAAAGGGGGGGGGGAATCCTGTATCTCTAGTCATTGTCGAAGGCATCCCTGAAAAGCAGAGTCTTTAAACCTTTCTTAAAGGACGCCAACGACGGAGCCTGCCGTAAGTCGCTCGGCAAGCTGTTCCAGGTGGTTGGCCCCGCCACCGAGAAGGCCCGTTTATGAGTGCTCGTTTTGCGGGCCTCCTTCGGAGTGACGGTCTGGAGTGAAAGGGCCAAAGAAGAATGGGTGGGTCGGACCGGATCTAATTGTCGGGAGAGGCACTCTGCCAAATAAGCAGGGGCCAAGCCATGGAGGGTTTTGTACACCAAAACCAACACCTTGAACCTTATTCGGGAGGCAACGGGCAACCAGTGTAGGCGAGCCAGGATGGGGGTGATGCGGTCGTACTGACGCGCACCAACCACCAACCTGGCCGCCGCATTCTGGACCCGCTGCAATTGCCGAACAAGGTTCAAGGGAAGCCCCATGTAGAGAGTGTTGCAGTAATCCAGCCTCGACATGACCAGTGCCTGTACCACTGTCCTCAGGGAGCTCTCATCGAAGTACGGGCGAATCTGGGCGATAAGCCTAAGATGATAAAAGGCCGACCTGGTCACGGCTGACACCTGAGACTCCAGGGTCAGATCCGGATCCAGGACGACATCCAGATTCCTCACTCTTTGCGCCAACTGGAGGGCGGACCCACCCAGACTGGGAAGAGGGCCACAGTACCCATCCAGGCCGCCCCCGAAGAAGAGAACCTCGGTCTTTCCAGGGTTGAGTCTGAGTCTGTGAGTCCTGGTCCAATCCAAAACTGCGGCCACGCAGCGATCAAGGGTCTGGACGGCCTCCACTGCACAGGTGGAAAAGGAGAGATAGAGCTGCGTGTCAGCAGCGTACTGATGACAGCAGACTCCAAAACTCCAGAGGATCTCAGCCAGCGGCTTCATATAGATGTTAAAGAGCATTGGGGAGAGGGACGACCCCTGAGACATCCCACAAGAGAGTGTCCAGGGAGCCGACAACTCACCCCTCAAGCTCACTCGCTGGGTGCGGCCCTCAAGGAAGGAACGGAGCCAGCCAAAGGACAGACCCCCAATCCCCACCTCTGAGAGCCACCCCAGCAGGATACGATGGTATCAAAAGCCGCTGACAGGTCGAGAAGGACCAGCAGGGTAGAGCAACCCCTGTCAGCCCTCCTCAACAGATCATCGTGCAGAGCGACCAGAGCCGTCTCAGTCCCATGACGTGGCCTAAACCCAGATTGGAAGGGGTCCAGGACATGGTTCTCCTCCAGGAACGACTGGAGACGCAGGGCGGCGACCCGCTCGGCCACCTTGCCCAGAAAGGGAACATTAGCTATGGGACGATAGTTGGACATGTCGTCCACAGCCAGGCCAGGTCTTTTAATAACGGGCAACAGGTGGAGTCCTGCAAAGCCTGGGGTGAACAGAACTTGTGGCTATGTTTTGTCCACTCAGGGAGTGAGACATTTGCTGCCCAGCCCAGAAGGGGGAACAATGATATCATGTAGTGGCTTATGTCCTCGTGGCATCCAGAGGTCCCTCCCTTAGGAGTCTCTTAAGGATACAGGTGACACCAAGGAACTGTCAGGTTCATCAATGCTGGGATCCAACCCAATGCCTGACCATATTAACTGTGCTATATTTAGTTAATAAAGTTGGGGGCCTGTTTTTCCTCCAGAATTATGTGTGTGAGAGTTGTTTCTTCCCAGACAGAGGCGAGGTCAGCGGTAGGCCAACAACCATGTGGCAACCCTTCACATATTTGAAGGTGTTTACCATAGCTATCAAATATTGATACAGCCCCAACATTTGACTGCACTAATGTCCCCCACACTCCTACTAATGACTCTTGTTTATCTTGTGGTTCGTTTCATGCTTGGTACTAGGATTGTGCTAGTTATTTTTATTATTATTCACATTCCCTTAATCCTTCAAAAGTTCCCCAGGACAAATTTTGAGCATTTTAACCCACACATTTTTAGCTCACCTGGAACAGGGCCTACTTCTGTCGCTCCACGACTTCATTTGGCCCTTGCTTCTGGTTAATAGAGATGGGCACGATTTAGCGGTATTCCCGTTTCCGTTTCCGTTACTCGGTTCCGTTACTCTACGGAAACGGTAACGGGAATTACTCCACCAGACTTCGAGCTCGAACCGACGAATGAACAATTTTGGTCTGATTTGTCGTGCTCGTTCCTTGCATCGCGCGATGCCACGCGGCACAGAAAAAAAGTTTTTAAAAGTTAAAAAAACCCGGTTCCCGGCCGAAAAGCAGGCGGAAAAATGCCTGCCGTGCCTCAGGGCACCTACCAGAGGGGTTGTTTCTGGAGGTCCCCGGCCTCCCCCCCATCCCCCGTCCTGGGCTGCTCTGGTGGGACTTGCCGCAGGCTCGCAGCCAGCAAAAAGCCCAGTCTCGCCGCCGGCCGCCGCAATTAAAGCGCAAGCAAGTGGCACGGACGGCACAGGAAAAAACTTTTAAACTCTCCCCCCACCCATTCCCGGGCCAAAAAAGCAGGCAGAAAAATGCCTGCTTGACTAAGGGCGCAGGGCACCTACTGGAGGGGTGGTTTCTGGAGGGGGGGGTCCCGCCTCCCCCCCGTCCTGGGCAGCCGGACTCGAGTCGCCATGCCATGCGGTGCGGGTGGGGGATCCAAAATGGGGCGGCGAACGCAATATTGTTTTTGAAATCGTGGTCCAAAAACACACAAGCACAACAGAAACACGTGAAAATTTATAAACTGCCAGATTTTTCACAGTAGCAGTGGGTTTTTTCTTGCAACAAAATGTCTCTCCTCTCCTCCTCTGTCCTCCATTGATTTTATTTTATTTTATTTTATTTACACCTGCGCAATGATGGGCTGGCCGAGTGGCCAGCCATGTGGGAGTGGACGACCATGCAAATTTTTGGAGCCATCCCACCAATCGCATGGCCACTTGGCCATGACTTCTGGGATGTGCCAAAAAGCCCCCTAAAACCTGCCCTAGCCCCCTAACCCTAACCCTAATCCTTGACTCCAGTCCTTACCCATACGTCACAGACTGTCTTCTTAGTTGGTCAGAGAGGCACCCAGAGGTGCAACCCACTAGCCCACCGTAACCTTACCCGTCACTAGCCTAACCCTAGCCCTTGCACTAACCCACCTTAACTCTAAGCCAGATGTACTTGCATTGCACTACACGCAAGTACAATTCCCTTCTGTGTGAGACATGGTGGTGCGAGAGCCTTAGTTAGGCATCACCTATGGCTCTGGGTTCACTGCCATCACTAGTCTCACTGTCTGCAACTGGTATATGCAATATCCATGTGGCTATTGCATACCATTTTGCAGCAGCAGGTGAGGAGGGGAGACCCCCATGTTGAGGGGTCTCTTGGAGCCTGCTTCCCCTTCCTAGTGGGTGAGGATAGGAGGCACCCATGGGTGCCTCCAGGAGCCCACTTTCCCTTTATAGCGGGCCAGAGGAGGCACCCACCCTACAGAGGTGCCTCCAGGAGCCTGCTACCCCCCCCAAAAAAACCAGTACTAACGAAAACAAAAAACAAAAAAACGAACCGACTAATTTTTGCGAATTTTCGCAAAAAACAGAAACGACCCGAAACGGAACCGGCCCGACTAACGACAACTCGAAAAAATTTTTTTTCAAGTCGTGCCCATCTCTACTGGTTAATAATGTTAAATAAGGAAACTGCAGCTGTGCTTCTTGGGATTTGTAGTTCTTGCAGAGATTTCCTCTACAGACCTAATACTTGATTAGTGTAGGATTCCCAGGGAGCACCTTAGCAGCTTCCTTAAACAAACAAACAAACAAACAAAACATCAAGAACAGGAAGCAAAGACTGGACTACATGCTACTTCTAATCTAAGTTTTATATCTACATTTTCTGGAAGTTGATGAGGTTGATGAAGCTGCTAAGATGAGTAGTGAAACATTTTTGATCTCTCAAGAAAAGAAGCCCAGTTGCCATGACTCAACTTCCAGATAACCTCATCTGGATGACTGAGAATCTTCACAGACACCTCCTGCATTTGTGCATCTGATTTTTCCTGTAAATGTAGAACTTGAGATATCCTGGTTTGGAAACACATTTTGTTTGTTTTAGTGCAAATGTTATGGTCACCTGGAATGCTTATGTTGTCTTCTTGAGAACTAGTTTCTTGCTTTTATGTGTTGTCAATTCACCTCTGATTTACAGCAACCCTATAAATGAGTGACCTGCAACATCTCATGTCCTCAACAGCCCATCTCAGCTCTTGTAAACTCAAGCCTATTGTACTTTTAGGGAGCCAGTCCATCCCATTTTGTGTCTTCCTCTTTTTCTCCTCCTTTTGACTTTTCTTAACCTTATTGTAGGAGATCAAACCTATCCAT
>JAWVWN010002380.1:0-28557 GCA_037367305.1 Phrynocephalus vlangalii
TGGAGGTGATTAACCCCTGCGGTACCAGAGGGAAATGGCTCAATTTTGTAGCATAAGTTTACCACCACTTGTTACCTTTCTATCTTACTATTCCTAAAAGCAGATCATACAGTTAAAATTCCGAGCTACATAAAATAGTTTGAATTAGACATGAGTGTTTCATTTTGGAAGGGGTCCAGTTCCGAAACAAAACACAGCCGCACAGCTGCTGTTCAGAACCAGGACCACCCCCCTCCAGAATTAAATCAACCACTGACTTAACTTCCTTTGAGTCGCACAGGGCAAAACTCCGAGGAAGCAGCCTCTGATGCATCATCTTTTCTTCTCCCTGGCACTGGCCAATCAGGAGCTGTGCAAGGACATGCATCATCCCGCTTCCCTGTCTGACTGGCCAGTGCCAGGGAGAAGGAAAGATGATGCATCGGAGGCTGCTTCCTCGGTGGAGTTTCACCCTGCACAAACCAAAGGAAGTTAAGTCAGTGGTTGATTTTGTTCCGGAGGCTGGGCCTCAGTTCCGAACAGCGGCTGTACTGCTGTGTTTCGTTTCAGACCCCTTCCAAACACCCATGTCTAGTTGTCAGATTCACATGGCAGAAGAAATTGAGCTTGTTCAGTCAACCAATGTAAGGGAGCACAGCTACCACATACAGTAAGAAAAAGGGGGATTTCTCCTGGCTTTTGTAAGAACCTGCAGATTAGAGAACAGAGAACTTAGAGGAAAGTGAAATATTGCTCATTATTCAACCTTTCATCCAGCACAGCCAATTAGCATCTTTTCTTCCACACTCTTGCCATGACTTTCTTGCTTTGCAAGCAGATTCCATTATATTTTTCAGATTCACAAAATATATCTCTGAATGGAAAAGTACCATAGCTAACCCATGTATTACTTATAGCCTTATACTTGTGCAGAGAAAATGGCTTTCTCTGAGGATCCATCATTAGCCCTGCAGTAAATCGTTGCACGTTGCAATATGGGTCACATTTGATGTCAGTGAAAAGAGAGCACAGGGAAATTCTCATTTGCACATTCAGCTCTTCATGAAATATTCCTCACACTGTCAAAAAAGAAAATGAAGGAGCTTCATTATGCAACTCCATCAGTACCTAAGCATTTCATTATTCCTGCCTCCTTCACAGGACTTTGGAAACGTGTAAACTAAAACTGCAGATACAGATTTCCAAACTGCTTGGGGTGTCATAGTACTTTTTGTCCTTAGTTTCTTTTAAAAATGGCTAGTAAAGGTCTCCAGGCTGTACAACTATTAGGATTAAGCATAATATTTCTGTAGTGTATGTTATAAATAATAATAACAAGGAATAAAACATGTAATTCTTGTTTTGACAAGGTCTGTGTATTTTTCACTAATCATCTTGATATGTTTAAGAGCAAGAAAGGGCAGAAAACAAGATGAAAAAGGAGATTTTATTTATTTATGTATGTATTTATTTATTTATTTATTTATTTATTTATTTCCCTTGCGGGATTCTGGGTGGTTTACAACAATCATATTCATATCAATTAAACAACAAAACAAATAACAAACATATAATTCAGTAATAATAGTAATAAAAAACAAAATAAAATAATGACTCAGTCTTTAAAAAACCCCACAAAACTTTGGTTTATCAATATGGGCTTCTGTATCCACAATTTCAAATAACAGAAAATAGCCCAATATTTATTTTATTTATTTATTTGGAATATTTTTACCCTACCTTTCTCCTTGGAAAAGGACTCAAGGTGTCTTACAGTAATGAGGGACAATATGCAACATAGACCTTTTAAGAACATTTAAGATACCCATGTCAGCAGTCAAGATGGTCTACAGCTCCTTTTGCCCACTGCATGTCCTGGTGCACTCCTCGCCACCGCTCCGGGCCCCCAGGTCCTTGGTGTTGGCAGCAGTGGCAGCAGAGCTTCAGCTGCCCACCCACCCACCGACCCACCCACCCTCAAAGGTCACCCGTGCTGACAGTGGAGGCAGCAGAGTGCAAGAGCACTCCCACCGCCTCAGCCCCAGGCACCACCGGGCTCAGGGGAAGGCAGGAGTCCCCAGGGAGGGTGCATAGGTACCACCAGCCAGCAACGGCTCCTGGATGGCCGCGGCAGTGCAGGCCAGGGTGGGCCCCAGCCAGTGGACATGGCAGAGGCCAAGGAGGCACAGCACAGGCAGGGTAGGCAGAGCCGGACAGTGGTGGCGGCAGCCCCCCTCCTCCTCTGCCTCCCCCTCCCAGTGGTGGTCGCCCACGCCACTGGCCACCCCTCACAGCTCAGCGGGCAGCTTCCCGAGGCTGCCATGAGAGAGGCCGAGGGCAGCTGGGAGGAGGCACCCAGGCCGGGAAAGCCTGGTGGGGCCCAAGCCGCAACTCAGCAGCGCCAACACCCGCAGCCACGTCAGGTGGCCCAGCATGGCCTGGGCTCCCATGCGAGTGGAGGAAACTTTCACCCAACATGCTGCCACAGACGGCGTGCCAGGAGGCTGGCAGGGACCCAGTGGGTGACCTACGACGGCACCATGGGCAAGTGGTCACCAGCAGTCAACGCATTGTGCAGGCCAGGTCTACAGAATACCTTCTGTGACAAAAGCCTGGAAACAGGAGTGATGAATATACAAATCATCAGCCAATCCCAGCAGGAGGCCGGGGAATGGTATGATATAAAAAGGGTGGAGCCTAGTCAGTTGAGCAGTTCAGTGAGTTCAGTTAAGTTGAGAGCTAAGAGTGCTGGGAGAGAGCACTGCTCTGTGAGAGTTCTGTCAGGCAGTGAGGGCTATACTGTTTACTAGTTATTGAAGACAGGGAGGCTTGTAGAGCTGATTAAATCTATTACAGTATATGTTAAAGGCAACGCATACCATCCTCAGATATTGTTATATTTATTATCTTCTCAATAAACTTTGTTATTATTTTTATATTATTCATCTGAGTCTGTCCCAATTCATGAGGCGACGAGTTTAAAAGGTGGCAGCATTAATAAGTGAATAAAAGGTGGCAGCAGTACCATTTCCATCACAGAATTCAGTGTGTAAAAGGGAGGAGTCGTCACAATTTAGTGGCACAGCAGTGGGATGTTGAAATAACCCAGTTGTGCCTTTGAAAACCCAGTCTCTGAAAGGGGTGACGTCACACCTTCTTGGGCTTACTACCATATCATCTAGGGCTTGGCACTTTGGTTACTTTTTGCTCCAGGCGATTGATATCTAGTGAGCATATGGAGAAACAGCCCTGACAATTGCTTTGTGTTTTGGTGAGGACTAGTTAACTGATGGGGGGAAAAGGAGTCAGGTCCCGGGATTTTCTTCTGCTTGGTGTATTTCTTATAATGGTAATGAACACAAGAGGGGATCCTGTAGATATCTGTTGGGTGTCATCAACATTCAGAATGCCTTTTGCTATGTAAAATTTAGCATGCTTTTTCTTGTTGGATATCAGACCATTTCTTGGTACAGCGGACCCTCGTATAACAAACGGTTTGTATAATATAAAATCTGTATAACATAAAAAAATTCTGGAGATAGGGAAAATTTGCTTAACAGAATCGCCTATGGGGCAAATCCGTACAACATAAAAATGGTCACAATTAGGAATTACTCTGTTTTCAATGCATTCCTATGGGACATTTGTATAAAGGAAAATTTGCTTAACAGATTTTCATTTGGAACAAATTAATTCCTTTATAAAAGGTGCCACTGTATTTAGAATTTATACAGAAGCATAATATCCTGCATTCATAAAACAGATTTTTAATGGAAAAAAAACAGATTTTTTGTGGGGAGGAGAGAATTGAGTTTCCCTGGTTTTAAAAACAGAAGTTTAAATATTACATACACATTCCAACAGAACCTTCCCTTATATAAAATCACACCATGATAGACAAGCCCAGAAGATGAACATAAAAGTTGTGGAAGATCCAGGAACAATTCGGTATGGATAGGGTGGGTATGCAGATCACCCACTATCAATAGCAAGAGTTGTGAATCAGAATAATTCAACCTATTTTACTTACTTCTGTGGTTATATCTTTGCTGTTTAAAATGGGAAAGATGGAAGAAAAGAAAATGGAGAATGAAAGAGGCATAAGTGCTTACAGGGACGCCGCTTCCATTAAGGCAAACTAGGCAGTTGCCTAGGGCGCCAAAATGGAGAGAGGGCGCTGGCCAGCCTGCCGCCCCACCGCTGCTGGCCACCGCCATCCGTCCCCCCACCTCCTGCCATCCGCCCGTTGCGATCCGCCCATTGCTGCCCATCGCCATCCGCCCCCTGCCCCCCGCGCCCATCGCCCCCCGCCCCCCGTGCCTGTCACTGTCCGCCCCTGCGCCTGTCACCGTCTCCCACCATCCGCCGCCCCGCCGCCGCCGCCGCCGCCGCCGCCCCTCGCCTAGGGCACAAAAAAACCTAGCACCGGCCCTGAGTGCTTAGAAACAACTTTGAAAAACTGCGGTAATATGTGGCTGATCTTAGAATGTATCCTGATAGTACCTTCCCTCTCCTTCAGCGGAAAAGGAAAATAAGATGCAGTGAAACAACAGAAATTAATAAAGGAGGCAAAAACTATATTAGAGGGGCTTCAAGCAAATCAAACACTTGATTACACAATAGAAGCAATAGAGTCCACAATTAACCCATGTAATATTCATTGTCAAAATAAAGAATCACTCCTTGGAACAGATTTCACTGAAATAATGGGCAAAGAAGTGGGTGTGTTTATTAATCAAACAAGTTTTAATCAGCTTAGATGATATGCAAGCATTTAACATAATAGTCTACTTGATAGCATCCTCCACGGTAATGAGTTTTCAGCACTGCTTTTGAGGGGAGGAATAGATGGTCTACTGGATAAATGTATTAAAAATGCCATTAACTTACAGATTTTAAAGCTCTATTGCAAGTATCCTTTTTTAGTGCTCATCAATTCTTTTGAACTTCAAATTGCTATTCTATGCCTCTGGCATTTTTTGTCATCCAGGGTTTTTATCTCCTTTTTCTTTCACCTGTGTTAATGTAAGTTTGTAAGCCTTTTGGGGTTTTTTTTTTGTTTTGCTTTGCTTTGCAGTGGCTGTTTTTCATATCCTCAATGAGAAACAGTTTTGATGACTTTACAATGGGATGCATGATGCTAGTACAAACAATTCATAATGAATTGCTGAAGCATAGAGATAGTGGTCTGGAAAGATGAAGTTTTTTAAGCTCCAGTTAAGTCAGAAAGGGGCCCTTGTGACCGCCGAAGAGGCTTTCTACATTTCTAATACTTCAGTGGTTTCCAACGATGTTCTTGGGCTACAACTCCCGGAAATCCAGGCCAGCGCAGCTAGTGGTGAAAGTTTCTGGGAGTTTTAGTCCAAGAACGCTTGGAGGGGTGGATCTGAGGCTGGGAAATGCTGCTCTCGATCAGATGCCCTGGACATCGGCATCTGCTCCTGAGAACAAAATAAAAACATAAACATAAGAACATAAAAAGAGCCATGCTGGATCAGGTTATATGCAACTTGTCTCTTAAAACGGCCACAGTGCCGGAGGACTGGAGGATAGCAGATGTCACACCAATTTTTAAAAAAGGAAGGAGGGGGGACCCAGGAAACTACAGGCCGGTTTAGCCTTACATCTGTCCCAGGGAAGATGGTGGAAGGCCTCATCCAAGAGAAAATCTTAAAACACATAAAAGAACAAACCTTGCTGAGAGAAAATCAGCATGGCTTCTGTAAGGGTAAATCTTGTCTTACAAACCTTTTAGAATTTTTTGAAAAGGTCAACAGGCATGTGGATTTGGGTGAACCGGTGGATATAGTCTATCTGGATTTTCAAAGGCTTTTGACACAGTCCCTCACCAAAGGCTGCTGAGAAAAATTGCATAGTCAGGGAATAAGATGGCAGGTCCTCTTATGGATTGAGAAATGGATGAGAACACGTAAACAAAGATTAGGAGTCAATGGGAAAAATTCACAATGGAGATAAGTGAAAAGCGGTTTGCACCAGGTCTCGGTCCTGGGACCGGTGCTTTTCAATCTGTTCATAAATGACCTGGAGACAGGGATAAACAGTGAGGTGGCCAAGTTTGCAGATGACACAAAACTTTTCCATGTGGTAAAAACCAGAGAAGATTGTGAAGAGCTCCAGAAGGATCTCTCCAAACTGGGGGAGTGGGCTGAGAAATGGCAAATGCGTTTTAATGTAACCAAATGTAAAGTAATGCATATTGGGGCAAAAAATCCAAACTTCATCTATCAACTCATGGGCTCTGAGTTATCCGTGACGGATCAGTAAAGAGATCTTGGTGTGTTGGTGGACAGCTCCATGAAGGTGTCTCCCCAATGTGTGGCAGCAGTGAAGAAGGCCAATTCCATGCTAGGGATTATCAAAAAGGGGATTGAAAATAAAACAGCCAACATTATAATGCCGTTATATAAAACAATAGTAAGGCCCCACCTGGAGTATTGTGTACAATTCTGGTCACCGCATCTCAAGAAAGACATAGTGGAACTGGAAAAGGTGCAGAAGAGAGCGACTAAAATCAGCACCTCCCTTATGAAGAAAGGCTAAAACAATTGGGCCTCTTTAGTCTGGAAAAAAAGGCGCTTGAGGGGGGATATGATTGAGACATACAAAATAATGCAGGGTATGAGTAAAGTGGATAGAGGGAAGCTCTTCTCCCTCTCTCAAAATACCAGAACTAGGGGACATACACTCAAATTGAGTGCTGGGAGAGTAAGAACTGACAAAAGAAAATATTTTTTCACCCAGCGTGTTGTAAGTCTATGGAACTCCCTGCCACAGGATGTGGTGATGGCATCTGGCCTGGATGCCTTCAAAAGGGGATTGGACAGATTCCTAGAGGAAAAGTCTGTCACGGGTTACAAACCATGATGGAGATGTGTAATCTCTAGGCTTTAAACCAGGGTACTTCAAGGGCCAGATGCAGGGGAGTGGTATCAGGAGACAGATATCTAGTCTCATGCGCTCCCAAACGCATCTGGTGGGGCCGCTGTGAGATACAGGAAGCTGGAGTAGATGGGCCTTTGGCCTGATCCAGCATGGCTCTTCTTATGTTCTTATGTTCTTATGTAGGCCAAAGACCTATCTAGTCCAGCTTCCTGTATCTCACGGTGCCCCCCCCCCCCGATGCGTCTGGGAGCAGATGAGACTAGATATCTGTCTCCTGATCCTACTCCCCTCCATCTGGCCCTTGAAGTACCCCGGTTTTAAGCCTGGAAATTACACATCTCCATCATGGTTTGTAACCTGTGATGGACTTTTCCTCCAGGAATCTGCCCAATCCCCTTTTGAAGGCATCCAGGCCAGATGCCATCACCACATCTTGTGGCAGGAAGTTCCTGGGTGAAAAAAATATTTTCTTTTGTCTGTTCTTACTCCCCAGCCTCAATTTGAGTGGATGTCCCTAGTTCTGGTATTTTGTGAGAGGGAGAAGAGCGTCCCTCTGTCCACTTTACTCATGCCCTGCATTATTTTGTATGTCTCAATCATATCCCCCCTCAGGCGCCCTAGCCCAGTAATCATTTTAGTCACTCTCTTCTGCACCTTTTCCAGTTCCACTATGTCTTTTTTGATATGCGGTGACCAGAATTGCACACAATACTCCAGGTGCGGCCTTACTATCGTTTTGTATAATGGCATTATAATGTTGGCTAGGCTTTGTTATCTTCAATCCCCTTTTTGATCATCCCTAGCATGGAATTGGCCTTCTTCACCGCTGCCACAAATTGGGTAGACACCTTTATTGAGCTGCCCACCAACACATCAAGAATGGTCTCTTTCCTGATCTGTCATGGATAGCTCATGAACAGCTGTCCTGAGATTTAGATGGCATGTTCTTCAAGCCAAAGATCACATCAAAATTCTGCAAATTTTGGAAAGGCCCAGCTCAACCAATCTGTGACATTTAGATGCATGCTTTAGTCGTGCAATTAGTAATGCTGCCCCATCTGGTGCTGGTGATCCATGCAGACAGTGTTCCTTAATGCCGGGTCTTTATTTAATCCACAGGTTTTTGCCAATGATTCGCTCTCCATGAACAGCAACTGCTTACCTTTTTACCGCTCATCCGCTGCATGCCCCACTGGTCACCACGGAGTTTTGATTGGAAACGTATCAGCCTTAAATCCAAGGCAACAGATTAATAGCCTAACGTCCTTCCTTGATGCATCCACTGTTTATGGCAGCACAACGGCAGCAGAGAACACACTGAGGAACTTGACGAGTCAAGAAGGACTCCTGAAAATCAATGTGGAATATTTTGACAATGGGCGGGAATACCTTCCTTTCGTTGACCGGGTACCTTCTCCGTGCAGACAAGACCCGGAAGCACCCGAAGGAGAAAGGATGGAATGTTTTATGGCCGGGGACACTAGGGCAAGTGAGGTTACTTCATTGGCAGCTGTGCACACACTCTGGCTGAGAGAACACAATCGCCTCGCCAAAGCCCTGAAGAAACGCAACCCTCACTGGGGCCCTGAGATGGTCTACCAAGAGGCTCGTAAAATTGTTGGGGCTCTTCATCAGGTAGGCTAATTGTTGGTTTACACATTTTCATATTACCGTGCCTTTTTGCCTCAATCTTTTGCTTTTTAAAAAAAAGAGCAAAGAGGGGTTGGGTAAATAAATGCAGGTGACAGGAGGCAGGATTTGGCCCACTAGTTTAACCCGCATATGTCTGAACATATGCGTGTCTTGGGGAGACACCAAGCCAACACAGGGTGTTTATACACGACCCCTAAGCTCCGCAGCAAATGGCTGCAAGGTCCGGACCTTAAAAATGTTTACCCACCAGCTCCGGACTTTGCAGACAATTAAGTGCGACCCCGCCCACTTTAGCGCGGCCCAGAGCAGTTTTCTTGTACCTGCTTTTTGGATGTGACAAATATTTGATCCGGTGTAAGGATAGTGAGTGCGGGGCTCTCCTGGCTTCTGTTTGTTCTTTTTTTGCGCCCTGCCCCTTTAAGAGATCTGTATGCTGCCGGGAACAAAACGGAGGTAAACCGGCATGCTTTTCTTTCTCTTTTTCTCCCTCCCTCAGGCAGCCAGCAACCAGGAAGTGCGGAGGGGGGTGGGGACAGAGGAAGAGCGACGAACCCCTAAGATCTCTGGTCCAAATTTAAGTGGCCAGCGGATCTTAGGGGTCGTGTAAAAAGGCCCACAGACAACATCCATTCATCAGGTCAATGGAACTCATGGACGCTAGCGCCACCCCACCCATCTTTCACCGGGTACTTGACATGCCATCTGAAATGCACTTATAATTAAGCAAAAGTTGTGAGATTGTTTTTAAAAAGCCAAATATGTGGCTTTATTTCTACATGGGAGTCTCTCTCTCTCTTTCTCTCTCTCTCTTTTTTTCCCTTTTTTTCTTTTCTTTCTTTTTTGGTGCCCTGGGGTTCATAAGGTTAAATTTACTCTTCCATCTCTACTTTTCCTGGAATTTGAAATCTCTTTAGCTCACATGCGTTCAGCTGACTTGCCTAAGCTCTGACCATTTGCGGACAAAAAGAGGCAGCTCATTCAGGCCTGTGGTCTGTCTTTTCATTTCACTCTTTGTTGCTTTCTTTGCACACACTACCTTCTCATTTAGATGCCCTGTGCGTTTCATTCCGGTGAAACGACTCTTTACAGTTCCACTTTACTGTTCTGTTTGGGCACAGTTTTCAAATTGCATTCTGTAGAGATAAACAACTACCTTACCTAAAAAGATATTTGAGATTTATAACACACAAAGCCTCTGCTCATAAAGCCTTATAACCACGTGAAAGATATTATTCTGAAAAGAAAGATGAACATTAGAGCAGTAGGTGACGTAGGGCATAATCCATTCAGGTGGTTCGGTGCAGAATCAGGGAGGAAGTGTATTTTCTCCTTTCCCACTGCCTATATGTGCTAACGAGTGACATATGAGAACTTTGTATTTCTAAATAAATATACAGTATCATTTTGCACATGCAGATTTATATCTAGGAAATAAATATTTCCTGCTGGCCAACAGAAAAATGACCAGACAGATAAATATATAGGTAGAACTGCTACAAACACTTGATAAATGCTAATAAAATGAATGTTCTTTCAAATATTACAATCTGTTCTCTATTCCTATGATGTAAGCCACAGCCAAGCTCAACAAGACAATCTTTCATCAAACATTAGCCTACCACCCAATTAAACTAAATAAGTAGAATTAAGGTGAGGTGGCCACAAATTTTGCATCTGCTTTCCTGGGAATAAACAAAGCCAAGCACAGTACTCTACTTCTCAGAAGACAAGGATCAGATTGAACTTTCATGTTCACGGGCACCCATAAACACAGTGCAGCTCGCAGGCAGACACACTGGCTTGTTCTTTTAGACCAGTGGTGGCAAAGCTTCAGCACTCCAGATGTTTTGGACCACAACTCCCAGAATTCCAAGCCTGCATTCCCAATGACAAAGGAATGTAGGAGTTGTGGTCCAAAACATCTGGAATGCTAAAGGTTCGCCCCCCACTGTTCTAGACAGAGCAGACAGTAGATCTATTTGGCTACTCTTCTAGTTGCCTATGGAAGTCGCTGGAATTGCCTCCACAAAGGCGCGAGAATATGAAGATACTGGCAATGTGATCACATGATCCTTGTGGTGAATGCCTGCCATACTTTATGACTAATACATGCAGCCAATTCTGCATGCATGTACTGTATTTTCATTCAGCTTCAATTTAACTGTAGGAAGCTGAGGATGTACTGTACAGTACAATACTGTACAGAAAGAGTACTGTACAGTATTGTGCAATGGAGACAGGTAGATAACGAAGATAATGTAAGATTCCTGAACCTCACAATGAGCTTTTGGAGGTTTCAGTTTGAAACAGGTCTTTATAAGCTTTGATTGTCTTGATGTGTAATATATACTGTGGAGGTGGGGCTACTGTTAGCACACGATATGGGGAAATAAATTTTCCGGTGTCCGACAAGCATGTGATCTACCTCTGTATCTTGTTCAGTCTATACTCAAAACATACCATACATAATAGAATAGACTAGAATAGAATAGAATTGCCATTGTATAAATACAATGAAATTTAAAAAGTGACATCCAGTCAGCTCATCACACATTCCAGTCTAAAAATCCAATACATAAAATCTACCATTCAAGAACAAGCATCTATACACATGCCCCTAAATTCACACGCAGAACATCGCTTGTGCTCATTTCAAAACGGACATAAAACCAAACACACACACACACACACAGCCCTACACTCTCTCACTTGACAGTATTCATACCCAATACATGAAAAGTACAATTTAAAAAAACAACCACCACCATGCACAGACTCAACCCTACTACACTCTCGCACCCAAACGACTGCACAACCCCCCATACAATATACATGTTACACATTCAACACTGATATTACCCATCAAACAAAACAAAACAGAAATGTCCATTTAGTTCATTTCATTTTTCTTTCCTGGCACTTACCTTGCCTTGAGTCCTGATCCAGATGGAATCCTCCGGAGTCCCGACCTTCGACGCTGCAAACAAGCGCCTCTCAGCTGTGAAAATAATTTTTTTAAAAGCCCCCTGCATGGGTACTTTTTTAAAAAATTAAAAAAATTAAATTTAAAAAAGCATCAACCCAGCCCAGGAGCCACATGGTTGGCATTATGAAATCAAGAAAAAAATAAAAATAAAACAGCACCGATTGGGCCTCAGGGGCTGTGCTGTTGGCGCTGGAAAATGTAAATAAAATAAAATAAAATAAAATGGTGCCGACCCTGGCAATAAATAAATAAATAAATAAATAAATAAATAAATAAATAAATAAATAAATAAATAGGTCTGGCCTGTGGGCCGGCCAGAAGTTAAAAAAAATTAAAAATATTTTAAAAGAGCAGGGCATGGGGGAAGCAAGTGCCTCTCAGCTGTGAAATTTTTTTTAAAGCCCCCAGAATGGGGGACTTTAAAAAAGATTTTAAAAAATTAAAAAGTGCCACCCCAGCCCGGGAGTAGCGCAAAAACAAAAAGGAAAAAATAAGGGGGGGAAAAAGAACAAAACAAAACAAAATATGATTTTTTTTTTAAAAAAGGTTCGTATTAAATGAAATGAAATGGGGGAGCAAAGGAATAACAAAACAAAATGCCATTTTGGCATTTCGTGCCCATCTCTAGTTACTGCTATTGGGTAAAAACTGTTTCTGAATCTTCCTGTCCTTGTTCTAATAGATCTATACCTTCTGCCTGATGGCATCAGTACAAACACAGTGCTTCAGGATGTCTCCTATAATGTTCTGTGCTTTCTCAAGACAGCAGGAGCTGTGTCATTCCTCCAATGTGAGGAGTGGCATCCTATGATCTTCTGTGCCATATTGATAACCACACAATATGCAGTACTTCAGTATACTTTCTACTGAATATCGATAAAAAGACACCAATAATCTCTGAGAGATGTTATTCTTTCTGAGCACTCTCAGAACGTGCAGTCTCTGTTGGGCCAATAAATCAGATTAAATTCAGAAAAGGGAGGAATGAAAATTGGTAGAAGAAACAGCAGTAAATTCAGATGTGCAGGTGATATTATTCCAAAACTGCCATTATTCCAAACGGCTACTGAACAAAGATATTGGCAAAGGTTTGGGGTCCGAGTCTCAAGTTTGAGTCCATGTCTTTAGTCCTGATTCTCTAGTTCAAGTCCCAAGTCTAACTCCCTGTTAAAAACAACCTCTTTTCCCCAGGGGAAAAAAAAGAGAGGGATGTGGTTTCTGAGTCTTAAGTGAAGTCCAAGTCATTGTGGGGAAAATTAGTCAAGTCTGAGTCAAGTCACTCATGTGACTTCATAGAATCATTGAATCATTGAGTTGGAAGAGACCTCAAGGGCCATCTAGTCCAACCCCCTGCCATGCAGGAACCCCATCACAATATTTCCAACAGATGACCATCCAGCCTCTGCTTAAAAACCTCCAAAGAAGGAGACTCCACCACCCTTTGTGGCAGCATATTCCACTGCTGAACAGCTCTGTCATGAAGTTCTTCCTAATGTTTAAATGGAATCTCTTTTCCTGTAGTTTGAAACCTTGGCCCCGAGTCCTAGTCTCTGAGGCCATGGAAAACAAACCAGTCCCTTCTTCAATGTGACATCCTTTTAAATATTTAAACATACGTAGCTATCATATCCCCTCTCCGTCTTCTTTTTGTAAGGCTAAACATTCCCAGTTCCCTAAGCCATTTCTCATAAGACATTTCCTCCAGACCCTCAACCATCCTGGTAGGCCTCCTCTGCACCCGCTCGAGGTTGTCAACATCCTTTTTAAATTGAGGTGCACAGAAGTGGAGTCAGTACTCCAGGTGGGGTCTGACCAGAGCAGAATAGAGTGGTACTATCACTTCCCTTGATCTAGACATGATGGTTCTGAGACTCGAGTTCCCACTCCTGCTGCTGAGGAAGGTGAGGAGAAAAGTGTAGAAGCTGGATTATAGCAGAATATTGAGAATATAAAAATAATGGCTAATGAAGAAACACACCACTATGATAATGAAGAAATTCTATACTGGGATTCAAAAGGGAGGGGTTGTGGCCAAGAAATCAGAAGACAAATAATTGAAAGGGCAGCTATGAGTAAATAGAAAAGATCCTCAAGCATAAGGCTGTGTCACTGGAAACCAAGGTCAAGACCACACTTTCTGTGGTATTTCTGGTACACCAACGTAGAGATTTTTGAAAGATGGATAGTGAACAAGTTTGAGAAGGAAAACATTAATAAAATATTCAGAATCTGACAGTGGAAGAGACCTTTACAGATACCACTAGAAAGGCAAATAAGTAGGTTCTGGACTAAATGTGGCCTGGACTCTCCCTAGAAATGCAAATGGCTAAATGGAATCCATTGTACTTTGAGTGTATCCTCAGAAGACAAGGCTCACTAGAAAACACATTCATGCTAAGGAATTGAAGGCAGGAGGAAAGGAGGGTTGACACAGCAGAAGAAACCATAGCTTTTGGTTTGCAAAACCTGGGCAAGGCTGTGAATTGCAGAGCCACCCTATGCTGGAGATGACTTGACCGTATGTAACAATAATTTTTGAGCAGTCAAGATGCACCAACACCGCTTTGTGTGATACAACCATTGAGACAGAAACCTAGGTCAACACTAAGAAAGGGCACAGCATTCTCTCTGGGACTACTTTGTGATGGGGCCGGATCCCAAAATTGCTGTCTGTCTTTACAAATGACAAATGAGCAGAGGTAAATAGCCAGGGTGTTAATAGAACTCTCACTAGCTAAAACCCTTAAGAGATGCCACCAAGCATACTCACTCTGGACCACGGCAGAGAAGTCCAGGCAACCAGGCAAGACCTATAGAGCCAGAACAAAGAGGGGTTGATCCCCTGGCAGCCATTCTCCACACTGTTACCTTCAAGAGGCTGAGGCAGGTAACTATGGAAGGGAGAAAGTAAGGGAACATATGGAAATCTATAGTACTAGCTCAATATAAAGCATGTAACGGCCAGGGCATGGGCAGCAGTGAGGATATCAGCAAGGTGGCCAGGACCAGGGTGTTCCCAGAAGCCAGATGAGGTTGAGATGGAGAGTGATTCAGGGAGATGGTAGTCAGCCAGTCCAGGTTCAAGATCCACACAAAAAACTGTCCATCTGGTAGTGGGGATGGCAAAGAGGAAAACTTACAGAGCAACAGAGTTCCAGGAAAGTTCAAGGTAACCAGGTCAAAGCTTCAGGAGTCCAAGGTCTCACATTGTCGAGGCAAGGAAAAGGGAGTGCTGGCAGCCTGCTTTATGTCAGTAGCAGGCCCACCAGCGGCACTCCCTGATTTCCTCAGCCTGAGTAGGGCATGACTCTGCAAAGAGGCTCCACATTTGCAGAGTCATGTGGCCCTGATCCTGACAAAGAGGCAAGACTGATCAGGTGCTTTGAAGAACCTCATTTTAATTTTGTGTAGCTGCTTGATAGCTCAGTGAGTTGTGTACATGGCTGAGAAGCCAAAAGCTGGGAATTCAGTTCCCCACAGTGGCTTGGGGCAAGTTGAACAGCCCAAGGGCACCTCCCCAGAAGTAGGGAATGGTAAAACCACTCTTAAATATTCTCTACCTGGAAAACCATAGAAAGGGGTTCCCATAAGTCAGAACTGACTTGACAACATATGATTATGATGATTTGGGGGGGGGGGCTATGGGAGACTTTAAAGTTGCCTAGCATGCAAACCTGTGAAACTAGCTGTCTGAAATTTGCCAGGTTTATTTTTGGTATATGAAAACAAAAAAGTTGTGCTCATTTGGATTTTCCAGTCCCCGTCAGTGGGAGGGGCTGATCCAGTGAGTTTCCAAATCATGTTTCAGGTTTAGCACCTGGGTGAACTGAGGAGGTTTTCTGCAGCAGTAGTTTACTCCTACCACTTTAGAACTCTAAATGGGCCTGTTTTGCACGGACCTTTGCAAACTGTAGTTCAGGAGGAGACAAATCAATAAAAGTAGTGAAGTAATCAAATGTTGGTGTCCTCGTGGAAATTTCAGGCTCCCAGGGTTACAGTACTGTAAAAAGTAAATATTTTTAAATAAAATAAAATAAAATAGCTAAGAGTACTGTTCTATGGGCTCTCAGTATAAAAGTAACGGAGGCAAGAGACATTTCAGATTGTGAGTGTTCCATTTCATGGTACCCAAGACATATAGAGTCAAGGGGTCATGCCTTCCATGACAAGTGCCATACCAATATCTTTCATGTGTATCTAGAGTCACCCATTGCAAACTATTATTCATAGCGCCAGATGCATTTATTTCAGCCTCTCAAAGGATCCCTTCCTAGTGGCCCTTCTTAGAAACCATATTTAAAGCTAAAATCGTTTCTACAGTAAATTATCTCCCAGTAACCAGGAACACCTACTAAGTAATGCTATATGTAAAGCTGTTCATATTTATCAACGTTCTCTGTGTGTTGTGTCGTTACACTTCATGACTCCATGTCCATGCAGTTTTCTTGGCAGGAATCCTGGAGTGGCTTGCCAGTTCCTACTCCAGGTGCCTACAGCACCTGGTATTCCCTGGTGGTCTCCCATCCAAGTCCTAGCCAGGGCCGACCCTGCTTAGCTTCTGAAATCAGGAGGGATTGGACGTGCTTAGGGCATCTAGGCAGCTATCAGCATTCTAGTTAGGGTTACATTAACTAAATATTAAAATAAAATAAAGTGAACATTGGAATTGCACACTTCAGCTCAACTTTTTTAACTAGCCTGAACTTTGAGTTCCTTATAGCTTCTCCACACCCACTCTGTGAGCCCCTCTTTTTTCAAGCATGTTGCTTGCTTTATATAATAATTATCTTGGAAGGGTCAAAATGGTGTTCCGGCTCTCGTTAGCAGAGAACAAATCTGGGTGAAAAAGAGGCCCACAAGGCTTCTGGCCACTGAGATATTAGTGGCTTGGAATCAGACACTCCATGCCCTCGAGACAAAATAATTTCCCAAAGGCCTTTCTGTGTGTGCATGACTCTGACCAACTCATCATCTGTCTGAGCATCACACATTAATGAGATCAGCCTGTGGCACATTAGAAATGATTTGGAGTGGATCTAGTCAGTTCTGAGGCACCGGTTCCACACAGATATGCCATTTGGACGCATAGATTACAGGATATTGCAGCTAAAGCATCAGCAGCCTCTAGAGTTGAGGTTGTTGAAGCATTTTTTTTCTTTACTAAAAAAATGGTGTCTGTGTGTAGGGGGGAAGTGGCCCAGGAAGCCGAAAATGTAAAAATATAAAAGCACAAATATATCATTTCTTTTTTTTTTTTTTTTAAGGCAAGGGGAATAGATACTTATGCTCTCCCCCTCGTCACCCCACTATTAATCAAAGGAAGAAGCCAGGCAAGACTAACAACTCATATTTATAGACATTTAAAATTAAGATTTAGACATGCTTTAAAAGAAAGGTTAATGGAAAGGATGTCTTTTCTTTCCCCTCCAGGAAATTATAGGTAGCAAATGATTGTCCAGCACTGTTGCTTTTCCATCTGTTCACTGACGTTCACAAATCTTTTGAAGAAGAACAAGGCTGAGATGTGCCCCATTTTGTAGGTGGGGAAAATGAAAGAGAAACACTGCATGTTCTCAGGCCAACTTAGGGCCTTTTTACACGACCCCTAAGATCCGCTGGCCACTTAAATTCGGACCAGAGATCTTAGGGGTTCCTCGCTCTTCCTCTGTCCCCACCCCCCTCCGCACTTCCTGGTTGCTGGCTGCCTGAGGGAGGGAGAAAAAAGAAAGAAAAGAATGCCGTCTTACCTCCGTTTTGTTCCCAGCAGCATTCAGATCTCTTAAAGGGGCGGGGCGCAAAAAAAGAACAAACAGAAGCCAGGAGAGCCCCGCACTCACTATCCTTACACCGGATCAAATATTTGTCACCTCCAAAAAGCAGGTACAAGAAAACTGCTGTTTGGTCTTGCTAAAGTGGGCGGGGTCGCACTTAATTGTCTGCAAAGTCCGGAGCTGGTGGGTAAACATTTTTAAGGTCCGGACCTTGCAGCCATTTGCGGCGGAGCTTAGGGGTCGTGTATAAACGCCCTTAGGCTGCTATCCCACGACCACTAACAACCGATTCAATCTGCTTGAAGTTGTGGTTAATAAAATTGTGTCCCCACAGCAAGCGAACATTAAAAGAAAGACCACGACCAGTTAAGTGTGACCCAGTGAGTTTTACAAGTATCTGGTCTCAAGGTGGTACAAAGCTTGTCTCAGTTCCGATGTAGATTTTAAACAGGTACTTGAGTCCGTGGGGACTCATAAAATCCAAATCAAAACCATTTCATTCTGTTGTGTTGCAGTTCCAGGTCGTGGGGACACTAAAGATGTGTTTTTTTTTTAAACTGCACCCGTGGGGACACAGGAACCGCGTTTTGAAGCACGTGACTGTTCCTGGGGAAAATCCACATTTTACTTTGATCTGGATTTTCCGGCCATGGGATAGGAGCCAAATGTCTATGGCTGAGAGGGGTATGTGTCTGTTTTCTACCTCGAGCTCTTAGCCTTGTTTCAGGTGGAAGGCGGGCGGCTTTCAGTCTAGCAGAGAGAGGCGCCCCAGAATTGAACACAAGGTGATCAAACTGATAGGAGCTCATCATGGGTGACTTTGGGTTGGAGAGTGGAGTGCCCCTGAAAGATTCCTAGGGCCTTTTCACACGACCCCTCAGATCCGCTGGTCCCTTAAATTCGGACCAGCGATCTTGAGGGTTCCTTGCTGTTCCTCCGTCCCCACCCGCTCCGCACTTCCTTGTTCTGTCTGCGGGAGGGGAGGGAGGGGGAAAAAGCCTTAGACACGGACAAAAGAAGAAACCCTTACCTCCCGTGCATGGAAGCTTGCTCCGAGCCCCGGGTTTACTTCCTGGTTGCTCTTAAAGGGGCGGAGGCGAAATAAAAACAACAAAAAGAAGCAAGGAGAGCTCAGGCACTCTCCGCATCAAATATTTTTCACCTCCCAAAAGCAAGTACAAGAAAGTGCAGCTGGGTCGCGCTTAGGTGGGCGGGGTCGCACTTAATTGTCTGCAAACTCCGGACCTGGTGGGGAAACATTTTTAAGGTCCGGAGCTTGCAGCCCTTTGCCGCGGAGCTTAGGGGTTGTGTATAAACGCCCCTAGTGAAACGGAGCCAATGCTTTGGGACCAAATCCAGGAAAGCAGCTTCTGGCCCACAATGATAAGGTGCCAAGTCATGGCCAGATTCCTGAAATTGATCCCGGAAGAATGAGGAGGAAACAAGAATCCGCTGAAGCAATTACTGACAGAGAAGGTAAAGAGAAGTAGCAGCTAATGGTCACTATCTCACCTGGGGGAAGATCTGGATATTGTGCAAGACCAGCTTTTCTTCTTTTTTGGTCACATGACTGAAGATTTATTTATTTATTTATTTTTATTTATTTGACTTTTATACCGCCCATCTAGACCTAGGGCTCTTCTAGGCGGTTTACAACATGGAATAACATGACAATTAACAAAGGAGTACATTTTAAAAACCAAAATGCAAGGCGTATAATAAAACAAAGTATACATAAATCAACAATGAAAAACTAAAATGAAGATAAAAATGGCAGGAGATTGATAAAATGGGGGGGGGGAGGAAGAGAAGAGAAGAAAAGTGGTAAAAGAATAGTGCCTTACTAAATGTTTGAGAAATCAGGGATCTTCGTTCCCACGTACAAGGATTTTTTTTAAAAAAAATGCCAACCAGCCTCAGGACAAGCCGGTCAGCGCTAGGAAATAAATAAATAAATAAATAAATAAATAAATAAATAAATAAATAAATAAATAAGACAACGCTGACAGCCTGAAGGCCAGCTGCTCAGCTCTGGGGGGAGGGGAAATTAAAGAAAAAATTAAAAAGTGCCAACCAGCCCCAGGACAAGCTGATCAGTGCTGGGGGGGGGGGGGGAGCAGGGAACCAGATCATATGCAAGCTCCCACGGACTTCTGGTTCGCATTTTTTACCAGAACAAAAAATTGCCAACTTCTCCAGTAGGTCTTGGAAAACTCGCTAGAAGGGGCATAACCGTTAAAAAAAAAGCCCGGTGGCCATGGGGAAAAGACTTTTGGAAATGCTTTATCTTTGAAATATAATCAGCATTTTAAAGGACATGTGATAGAGCCCATAATAGACGGAGCAAAGGAGGAGCACTCTGAAATCTGAGGGGAGTTCCCTCCTCACTTCAATCGAAGCCTGGCTTGTGGTGAATTGAAGCCACAACATCAGGCTCCAGTGAGAGAAGACTAGTACAGTAGGACCCCGGTATCCACTGGGGATTGGTTCCAGGCCTTCCCTTGGATAATGAAAACTGTGGATAAGAGAGAACGCCTCAAAATCTCCAAAACTGCTGTTTTGTGACAGTAGCTTGCTTTAGGTTGCTGTTTTATGACAGTAGCTTGCTTTACAGCTGCTGTTTCTGAAAGTAGCTTGCTTTGCAGCTGCTGATTTATTTACTTATTTATTTTCCTCTGACACCTGTGGATAACTGAATCAGTGGATAATGATTCAGTGGATACAGGGGTCCTACTGTATGTACAGTTTTTCTAGGCTCCAGCAGGTGCACTGGGTAGAAGCACAAGGGTTGAGGTACCAATAGGCACGTCAAAAGACAGCAAAAGACATCCACTTACCTAAAGGCACACTTAGTCCAGGGATGCAAAGCAGTTTAGCCATCAGGAAACAAAGGTTAGAATTTTTAATAAAGCTTTGCTTGGCATGAACAAATCCATCATACACACACATCCATATTCTGATGATAGCAGCTCACTGTTTGAAAAAGGACGTAGCTATTCTAGATGGGTGTATTTGGCAGCAGATTAAAAAAAATTACAAAGGCATCGAGGGCTCTAAGTTAAACAACATTTATTTATTAAAAATATTTTTACCCCACCTTTCTCAAGTAAACGGTCCAAGACCATTTACAACAATCAAAAGACAATATTTAAAAGCTAAAACTTGTAAATATACAGTTTTTTTTTCAAGAAAGGATTGAAGAATTGTTATATTAAAACGGTCAATAAAATTAATACTAAAAACAGATTAAAATAACACAACAAGTCATCCAAACAACATGTGCCGGGCTAATGTGCTGCTTGCTCATGGCTTTTGCATAACTAAGTGTTCCATAGTGCAAAGCACTAAGGGGTTACAGCAAGATTTCCATTGGCTTCCAGGTCAGCATCCTCTTATTGCCAGATACATCAAGGCAGAAACCCAAGATGAAAGGAGGTGCCCTTGTGATGTCATGCAGGCAGGGAAGGCAAAGGTTGTGCAAGCACAACACAATCAGAGACTGCCATGAGCAAGTGAGTCTTGGCATTAGGTAAGACTCAGTGGAGGTGGGTGCCCAGGCACTGCAGCCACCCAAGTCACACAAAGTCTCTTCCCCTCACCACCTAGTGCTGCTTGTCCTGAGATTTGTGTTCCTGCTCAGACAGCCCAAAAAGCGTAGCAATATTCTCAGAGTTCAGCGGGTGCCCTGAGACCTGTGCTTACACAAGAAGGAGCTTCCTCAAATCAATCCAAGTATCTTTACTTACTAACCCACACCTCTTGGATAGAGCAGACAGACTAGTACAGAAATTGAAACACCAACTGAGAACAAAATGAAGTTCCTCTTTTATAGGAAGAAAATGGAGGCAAGAGATCTGACCCCGCAATCCTCCTGAATTCTGGTTGCAAAGATCATCAGCATAGTTTACAAGCAATTTACTACACAGTGGTACCCTGGTTTACATATGCCTCGGTTTACGAAAGTTTTGGTTTATGAAAGGAAATACATGGGAAATACGATGCCTCAGTTTATGAAAATGTTGTATAGCAAACCCCGGGTTGTGGTTTTTTTTTTTTGTTAAGGCATTGCAAAAAAAGTGTACCCAGGATGCATTGCCCCCTGAAGTTTGTGGGTAGCACGTGACATTGAGTGTGGAGGTGTGGGAGGTGTTGGAGTGGTTTGTGCATCGAATTTTGGAGCCATTCTGGATTTTTTTGCAGCCATTTTGGACTTTTTTGAGGGGCGTGGTGGCTCAGTGGACTAAGGCTCCGAAAACTGTTGACTTCAAAGTCAGCAGCTCGGCGGTTCGAATCCCGGGTGCCATGCAGTGGAGTGAGCTCCCGCTGTTCACCCCAGCTCCTGCCAACCTAGCAGTTCGAAAGAATGTAAATGCAAGTAGATAAATAGGTACTGCCGTAAAAGGCAGGAAGGTAAAAACAGTGTTTCCTTGCAGCCATGCCGGCCACATGGCCTTGGACTTGCACAACACTGGCTCTTCCGGCTTGAATACGGAAATGAGCACTGCTCCTAGAGTCGGACACGACTAACACGCATGTGCGGGGGGAACCTTTACCTTTTACCTTTGGACTTTATCAAACTTTTTGGTGCATTTCTCAAGTGATAGAAAGGTAGGGAACTGAGTTTTGTTGTTTACATGCCTTTTGCTGTGTGTTCTGCGTTGTGGGGGTGTTTCTGCTATGCATGCCTTTTACTGTGTGTTATGCATTGTGGTGGTGGTGGTGGGTGGCTGACTTTTTTTTAACCTTCGGAATGGATTAATTGGTTTTCAATGTATTCCCATGGTTCGGTTTTCAATTTTTTTGAAATACGAAACGTCCGGGAGAACAGATTAATTTTGTAAATCAGGGTACCACTGTAGACTGATTCCTCTCAGGGCTACTGAAGGTTTTCCCAAACAAGTCCTCCTCTCTTTAGTCTCCATTGGTCTGATCCTGCCAAACTACTTCACCCACAAGCATGAATTCCCATCAAGCAGAGCATGGTGTTGAGCCTTGTAGTGCAGTGGTTAAATGCCTGCACTGCAGGTAAAACTGTTGTCACAACCTGGGGTTCAATCCCAGGTAGCAGGCTCATGGTTGACTCAGCCTTCCATCCTTCTGAGGACAGTAAAAGGAGTACCCAGCTTTGGGGGGGGGCAGTGCGTAGCCTGCATATGGTAATGAAAACTGTAATAGACATGGGCACGACTTGACGAAATTGTCGTTTCCGTTTTCGGATATCGTTTCTGTTACATAACGAAAACGGTAACGGCAATTAAGCTGTCACAACTCAAACTCGAACCGAAAAAAGAAAAATTGGGTCTGATTTGTTGTTGTCGTTCCTGGCATCGCGCGGCGATCGCGCGATGCGAAGCGGCACAGAAAAAAAGTTTTAAAAATAAAAACCCCCGATTTCCGGCCAAAAAAGCAGGCGAAAATATGCCTGCCTGAGGGCACCTACCAGAGGGGTGGTTTCTGGGGGGGGGTCCCCAGCCTTCCCCCCCTCCTGTCCTGGGCTGCTGGTACTGGGCTGGGAGGGGGCATCCTCAGCATCTCCATTTGCCATGCGGTGCGGGGGGATCCAAAATGGCGTCCACAATATTTTTTTTGAAATCGTGGTCCAAAAAACCACCAAAGCACCACAGAAACATGCGAAAATTAGCTATTTTAAATGCTTGAATTTTTACAGTAGCAGCAGTGGGTTTTTTATAGCAGTAAAAGTTCGCACTGATTTTATTTTATTTTATTTTATTTTTATTTTTTTACACCTGCGCAATGATGGGACCATGCAAATTTTTGGACCCATTCTACCAATCGCATGGCCAGGTTTTGACTGACACTTCTGGATGTGCAAGAGGGCATAAAAAGCCGAGGCACTCCCAGAAGAGTCGCAGTCCGGGCTTGGATGTGGGTGGGAGAGGGCTGTGTGTAGCTGGCTGCTGTGCTAGACTAGTTTCGATTTCGCAGAGCCTTTAGATTTCAGTTAGGCAGGCAGGGAGGGAATTGATTCAATTGAATTTTTAGGAAATAATAATAATTCCTTTCATTCTCTGTCTGCTGTGGGGAATAGCAACGCAGTTTATTCTTTTTTATTCTCCTGCAGTTTGTTAGGATTTCTTTTCTGATAGTGCTTCAAAGGGGGGGGAGGTTTGAGTGGGAGGGGAGGTGTGGATTTATTTTAAAAAATTCATTTGCTTGGTGGCAAGCCAAGGTCCTTTCATACCCTGCCTGCAGCTCTGCTGTGGGTGCACTGCCCACTTTGTTTGTAATAAAAATTGCAATTGCTTTATTCGATGCAGTCTTGTGCAGCAAGTCAGTTTAAAGTGTTTTCCGCCTGTTCTGGGTCATTGCGGGACCCGCGCCCGCCGCCCGTGCCCCCGCCCCTCCCCCTGCTGCTGCCGCCGCCCGCCCATGCCCCCCGCCACCCCACCCGCCGCCTGGGGTGCAAAAACACCTAGCGCCGGCAGGACGCCACTCACGGACGTCAAATTGCGCGAAATCGCGGCAGAGGTAATGACAAACTACAAACGACATGACGAAATGCCAAATTTTTAAAAAATTTCGCGAAAAACGGAAACGAGCCGAAACGGACCCGTCCCAAAAAACAACAACTCGAAATAATTTTTTTTCTGGTCGTGCCCATCTCTAAACTGTAAACCTCCCAGAAAGTGCTTGAAGCGCTATGGGGCAGTATATAAGCAGGACACTTTGCTTTGTAACTGGCTCTTTGACATCACTTCTGCCCCAGACAGGTGAGCTCTCTGGGCAACTTTGCCCCAAAGCTCATGGCATCCTGGTGCTGTCCTTCCAAGAAAAATATCATTTGGCTCATTTTGTTTGCCTATGATTGAAAAGGGAGCCTAGGTGCATGACTCCATTGTGCAACCTAAATCCATGTACAATCAGCATAATTGCATTGGTCTCTCTCAATCTCTCTTTCTATCTTCTTTTTAAAGAAAAAAAAATAACTGGGCCAATCTACGCACAGTGCTCACAAATTAAAAAGAAGCAGAGCTCCTGCTGCACAGTCAGCACCAAAAGACAGAGCCTGGTGTGGAGTCCATGCTAATCCCAAAACTTTCTTGTATCAGAATAGCTTAGTCAATAGCTTCTGAGACAAGCAGAGATCCAAATTTCCATTTGCTTATTACAGCTGAATAAAGGAAGGGGCAACTGTCCCCACTGGAGTAGAAGGAAAGAGTCACAACCAACAAAGGCAGAGGACATACGTATTTAAGTACAAAAAGCATGAAAAAAATGAGTGCCCTCCACCAAGCAACAGCATTCTTTAGAAAACATGTAACGCTATTGGACCCATCCCTGTGCCATCCTCCCCACGTGCTCCTTTCACATACTCCTTATCGTTGTCCTTGAGTTGCTTACACAGCCCTTTCGTCTTTTGCTCTCGCTGCGGCACAGACATTCCAGGCAAGTTCAAGCAGTTCACAGAGCACAATGAAGCAGAAGATGCAAGGCAGACACAAAATCAACACGGCATTCCTTTGGGTTCATTTGCTTCTGTTAGGTGTTTATTAACCCCTGCGCCTACAATGGTTTGGAACGTGGCACCCACCCTTGACCTCTTGAGTGTTGCCCTCATCCTGACATTGGGGCATCGTGTTCCTTGCTGTAGGGCAGCTCAAGTGCTCCCCTTTGTCTCCACGTTCCCACCAAGCAGGTGGACTGTTGAGAAAACAGTCTTAATGGCACTCTGGCTCTCTTCTAGTTCATAAAAGGACAGCCGTCCCTCCCTCTGTTCTTCCAGCCCAAGGATATGTCATTTCCAAGGCAATGACTGCTACGGAAGAGGCAGCCACTATTTGCAAAAGTCATTCAATTTCTCTTCTAGCCTTTTCTTGCCTAATAGGCTGCTATCTCATGACCACTAAAAACCACTTCAAACAGCTGGAAAACGTGGCTCCTAAAATAGTGTCCCCACGGACAGCAGGCTTTTTTTTAAAAAGTGTGACCACGCCCACTTTAGCGCAGCCCAGTGAGTTTTCCAAGTACCAGGTTGGGAAGTAGTAAAACATTTGTCATTGTTCCCATGCAGATTTTTAACTGGAACTTACGTCCGTGGGTCAAAATGAAAGCCGCTTCTTCTTCTTTTTCCCATTGTGACACACACACACACACACACACACAGAGAGAGAGAGAGAGAGGGAGAGGGAGAGGGAGAGGGAGAGGGAGAGGGAGAGGGAGAGAGAGAGAGAGAGAGAGAGAGAGAGAGAGAGAGAGATTGAGAGAGAGAGAGAGGTTGGAGGTGGTGGCATGGGGATACACCTTCAGAGGCAGCCTCTCCTGCGCGGGCTGCTGTTTCTTGCACCTCCTTTTCAGATGTTAAGATGCTGAGATCAAGATTTGAAGAATCATCCAGAAGACAGTAACTTGAGTTCAGATAGCTGGTCCCATCTAGCTGTATCTGGTCCAAACTGCATCAAAAAGGGGGAATTTTGCTGAAGGCAGTGAACTTAAGTGACCTCGAGAGCACAGAGAAACTTATATAAGCTTCCCTCAAATCTCAGAAGGGGTTCCCAGACCTAATTAGGCTGAAACCCTAAGCGCTTAGTATTATCTTGTCTGTTTGTGTCATTTGTGTGTTCTTGTCTGGTTATGTCAGTTGTGTGATTTGTAAGTCCGTATCTAATAAAGCCTGATTTTGCTACATTCACCAACACTTGACTGATTTTTGAGAAGCAAAGCCACATCTAACAAGGCCTCAGTGGGTTAAGTATCTGTCTGTGGAGCCAGAGGTTGGAAGCTGAGTTCTCCACTCTGCATCCCAGAAGTTCCAGCCTGGGTGACCTTGGTTAAAACCCACAGTCCAAGCATGTCCCCAAGAACAAATGACTAGTAAACCACTTTTACATTACCAGCAGCAACATACAAAACGGTGAAAAGGGTCACTATAGGCCAGAATTGACTTATAGGACATTGTTTTGTTGTGTTTTTAGCTATGGACAAGGTGCCCTCTAAGTTGTGCTGTGTGGCAATGCACACCCCTGGCGTCCTCCATGGAGGAGTTTTCCATCCCGTGTACCTGTCACTCCCTATGGTATGGGCACAGGCACGGAAGAGAGCCCAACTCAACAGGGACAGAAATTAGAGGGTACGTTGGTTATGGAGGTAATTCAGTAAGAAGTGTCCCAGTAGATTTAATGTACAGTGGTCCCCCACTCTTTCACGGTTCATATACTGCGATCCTGCTATATTGCGGGACTGCAATATATGAAAAATACCCCCCCCCCTGGGGTAAGGGGCAAAGGCTTGTTTCAGGCGTCCCATACTTACCCCAGGACCAGGGCTGCACTGAACGGGCCTGCAAGGGCCTTCTAAGGCCTGTTTGGAGCAGTGCCAGGCTGGGGGCAAGTATAAGAGCCCCCAGTTTAGCCCCCCAGGCCAAACCCAACCTGCATCCACATATTGCAGATTTTCAATTATCGCGGGTCAAGTCGGGTCTCTAACCCCTGCAATAGGCGGCGGGGTCACTGTATATATTTATGTAGAGGACTTTTGTGCTATCCTGGGCAGTGTACGTAAAGCAATCAATGCAATGGAATAAAGAACAATAGTGTAAATAAAATAAAATAAAACATAATACAAACTAATACCTAATGATAAATAGAAAACACTGATATCATGATGTGCACAACAACCACAATTGTATGCTGTCAAGTCAATTTTGATTTATGGTGGCCCTTTCCAGGGGTTTCTAGGTAGGGAATACACAGATATGATTTAACATTCCCTCCGTCTGGGAGTGCCCTGAACTCTGGAGCTTGCCCAGGATTGCACAGGCTAGCTCTTTTCATAAGAGGCACAGAGGAGAATTGCACTGCCAGCCATTAATGCTGCAGCCAGGCATCTAATCCTCTGAGCTGTCCAGCAAGCGATACCCATGAAAATCATAGTAAATTATGTGGCTCTTTATTTTCAAATGAGAACTAATGGATGCTTTTGGAAAGTGCTGGGAGGAGAAGCCAAAATGTTCAGTGAGGATAGCAGTCACCCTGCATCATTCTTCTTCTTCTTCTTCTTCTTCTTCTTCTTCTTCTTCTTCTTCTTCTTCTTCTTCTTCTTCTTCTTCTTCTTCTTCTTCTTCTTCTTCCTCCTCCTCCTCCTCCTCCTCCTCCTCCTCCTCCTCCTCCTCCTCCTCCTCCTCCCACCATTTCACTGCCTATGGTGCAGGTGCCCCATGCAATATCTTACACAATACTTTCTTTTTAGTCTTTTATCTTTCTGAGAGTCATTTATCGCTGAGATCTTAGGAGAAAGGTGCGGGGGGGGGGGTGTACAACTGGCAGCATGTGCTGGCTGTCAAAATGCCTCATTCCAGGCTTGGAAATAACTCTTGAAAAATGGGGTGCATCTGGAATAACTTACTCTCCAAGGCCAAGGTGAGTATTGGCCATTGCCAGTACTGAGATGCTTAATTGTGCATCAAATGAGCACAAAATGGCACCTTTGTTCCTACCGCCAGCCAGTCTAACGATCTGGCAGACACTGTCTAGGGAAGCTGAACCTGAAAAACAAACATGTACTCTCTTAATAATCTATCATATTTCAAACTTTGCTGTCAGAGTGTAGTTAATTTGCAAAGAGCATCACTGAAGGCTCAACATAACGAGGCAGAGAAGCCAGGTTCAGCTTCTCCAGAGTGAATGCTACCAGCTAAGGAGGAGGCCAGATCTTCTGAATGTTGTCTGAACTTTCCTTTTTGATGTAGCCCACCTCCCTCCCCCAGTGAAATAATCAAACATGTTATCTGATGAAATATTTCATCCCTGCCACGGTTCTCTATATGCACTATATCAAAGTGCATAGTGTATTTGTCTGTTCAGTTTATTGCATATTACCTCAAACCTTCCCTGTATTTTATTAGTTCTCTATATTTTGTATTTATCCCATTATTCTTTATTAAATCCAACCTAATCTTAAATCTGCAATGCAGTTTTCATTCTTCCCATTCCAATATATGATTTCCTCTCTTTTGATCAGACTTACTTAAAAGATTTCTCTATATGCTTCAAAAAGCTGTATTATATTATGAAGGCCTTTGACAGAGAGCACTTAGAGTTTCTATAACAAAATGTATGGCTTTTGGGGGGGGACTATGAATTGCCTCTTGATAGGTATATATGGGTCTATCAAATGGATTTTTGCAATCAAGTTATCTGAAAATCTGGGCAGGATTAAGTATTAGAAAAAAAACTTCCTATCAAAAAGCACATGACTAATAAATGAGTGAAGAATGCAGTGCCTAAATAGAGTTCTGTCAAGATGTAC
>JAWVWN010002381.1:0-77741 GCA_037367305.1 Phrynocephalus vlangalii
TGTTCCCAAATTTTGCGTGGCTTAGCAACACAATTTCAGTATAATTAAAATATGAGATATGCTCACGGCACTATATTTTTTAAGCAGTAGCTCTGAAAGGGGGGCCAGGTGCAGGAAAAAGGGGCGTCCAAAACTTGCATAGGAGGAATGAGGCCGGGGTGTCCCGGGAAAAAACTGAAGCATCCCCCCTTAACAAAAGGTGATGTGATGTCGTTATATCGGGTGCCCCCCTTAACCATTTCGTAGAGGGGGCCCAAAAAGAAAAAAGTGAAAGTTCGTCTCCCAAGCCCTAACAGTGCTTCCTTCTGCATCACCACACTTTAATTTCCGGGAAGTTTGGAGAGTAAAAAAACTTTCGATTCACAAGAAAATAGTCCTTTTCCATGATCAGCTTCCCTTTGCTGATGGAATTTTGTGGGTATACTTTTTTTGATGTGCAAGGACTGCTAAGAGCCCTTATTAAGAAAAATTTATTTTCCCCCAAAAAATAGGGGGGGTTTTAAACATGCAGGTTTTGAAAATTTTTGTTCTGATGCTATTGAAGAAAATATGCTAACAATCGCTTTCCCAAAACTGGGCACAAGGCCCTCAAAAAAAACCCAAAAAGGCAAAAACAAAAATAAAAGCTTTAAGCCCTAACACATTTATCAAAGGCCCCTTTTTTGGGAAGATGGCCACTTTCCCTTTTTTTGTCTGCACATTTTTGATTCCACACACCCCCCCCAACCGGGAGATTTGAAAAAGGTTGCCAAAGTATAGTCTGGGGTTTATTAAAATGCACATTTGGATTTTTTAAAGAACATTTTTATGGTTATTTCTAATGTTTTTTTTAAAAAATAAATCAAAAAATGCTGCTCCCCTTTTTAAAAAAGCAATGTATTTCCCCCCGGGTTCTTTGTGGTTGTTTTAAAAAAGTTACCAACCTTGCACTTGGGTTTTGAGAAAAATCACCTTTTTAAAAATTTTCCCCATCTGGGACATGTTTGGCGGGGTGCTTAAAGGGAGGCTGTAGCTGTTTTTGCTGCCCCCAATAAGGATGCAGTAAGGGGGGGGCCTTGTAGAAGGGGTGCTTTCCCCCAGGCCCGTAAAACCCCCCTATACCCCCTGTCATTCAGCAGGCACCCTTTCCCCCAAAACCAAAGATAGGTTTTGGGGGGGGCAGAGCCCCAAAAGTACCAAAATTGCAAAATTCCCAAGGACTGTTATTCGGTGGGGGAGAGGAAAGGGGGGGGAATATTTTTTGTCCCAAAACCCTTCCGATTGTTCTGCCAGTGTTTTCCCCCCTAAGCGGGAAACAGTTAAGCATCCCCAAACTTGGGCCCCCCCTGATGTTTTGGACCACAACTCCCAGAATTTAATTTTAGTTTCCCATGAAAAGGACGGGGGGAGTTGCGGTCCAAAACATCTGAGGGCTGAAGTTTGGAAAATGGTGGTTAGGGGTTTGGGGGGGGGGGAGGAGAGCTTTTTTTCGACCAAAGTCTACAAAAATTCCGCTGAACCAAGAGGGCGGAAAAATAGCCCCGTACTGACAACTTCCCCTGGTCTTTGCACTAGGTAATAAACCCTGACCATTTGGGAAAACGAGGAGGAATCGCCCACCCAAAAAATAAGACAAACGCGGGGGGCCCCAAAAGTATGTTGTGACAAGTGGTTGTTGTGGGGGGGGAATTTTTTGTTTTTTCCCCCTGTTTTCCCTTTCCCCCTTCCCAAACGAAAAGCTTTTTTTGCTCAACAAAACAAAAAAACGGAGACCTTCCCGGCTTCCGGGGTTATAACCACTTTGTCATAAATGTGACAATGCGTGTTTTTTGGGTAGTACCCCCTGGGGGAAATTAGGTCCAGGGCAGTTGCATCAGGTGCTCAAAACCCAAGGGGGAAAACCCCCAATGCTGAAAAACCCCCCCCAACCGTAAGCCATCCATTTGTCCATTGAACCCCAAAATCAGTCCCCTGCCCCGCCTTTGGTCACTGGGGACCCCAACACGGCTTTCTTGCGTTTGGGAAAGGGTTCCATTATTTTTTTTTTAAAGAATCGTCCAAGGGCAACCCCCAAAAGTTGAACCCCCAATGGGTGCCCACAAAAATAAAAAAGTGCTTTGGGTTTTTTGTGAGTTTTTGGGCTTTTTCCATGTTCTGGAAGTTTTTTTCCCCATTTTTTTGCGTTTTAAATGGAGTTAAAAATGTTTTAGGGGGCAAAAACCCCGGGGAATTCGCGGACCCACAAAGCCCCAAAAAAAATCCAACGCGAAAAAAATCGGGGAAGTACTGATTTTTTTGGTCCAAAAAAAGAGGGGGAACCCCCTTTCCAACCCCTAGATGTCTACCCCGGCACCAAGGGCCCCCAATTTTTTTTGTTTTTTTTCCCCCCTCCCCTTGGGTGGCGCCACCCCGAGTTGGGGTGAAAGGGAGTTTAAAAAAACCCCAAATTTAAAAAATCGGGGGTTGGCCAAGGGGGTCCCCGGGGGGGCCCCGGGGGGCCCAAAAACCCGGTGCTCATGCAAATGCTAATGACCCCAGTGCCCCTTGATTGTCCCCTCCGGATAACACAATAGAAAGGGAACAAGCATTGCCCCTTTAGGTGAAAGGTAAACTAAGGGGAAACATGAATTTTAATAGGGGTAGAGGGATCATTATCATAGTAAAGGGGGCAGGAAAAACGGGGGATTACCTGGGGTTTTTGGACGTCATGGCCCCCCAAAAACATAAAAATAAGTCCTTTTTGGTAGGAAGTAAAATGGAATGTTTTTCCGGTTGGATAACTTTTGGGGGCTCTGACAGGGATGTTGATCCTTCAAAAAGCAGTGAAATGTAGTGCTGGGAAATCCTGGAAAGGGTTGGTTTTCGGGTGATTCTGCCAGCTCTGCCAAGTCGCCATATAAAAAGGTCCTCTTCTAAATTCCCCCTTCCCCCCGAGGTAGAGTGTAAAAACAGGGGGTGGGGGAGGCACATGTTAAACACAGCGGGTGAGGAGGGGGGGGGAGAATGGAGACTAGAAGTAGAAGAAAAAAAGGAAAAAAAAGGGGAAGGAGGGGGGGGAAAAGGGCCCCCTTTTGGGTTGGGTTTTTTGCCAGTCGGGGGAGTGGGACTAAGTTTAATGGTAGGGGGGAAACCCCTATCCATGAGAATGAGGGGTTTAAACATTCCCCGTTGGCCAGAGCAAAGGGGGGATAATCTCTCAACTTGGGATTATCTTGTAAGTTGTGTCTCGGGGGGCAGTTTTTGGGTTTGAAAATAAAAAAAAGGGCAAAGGGGTTAAAGCAGTGAGAAAAAAAAGATTAAAGGGAACCCAAAAAGGGGGTGGGGGGCAAAACGGGTTTTGGGGAAAGAGCGAAAGATGGGTTGGGGAAGAAAGTGGAAAAGGGAAAAAAGGCCTAAAAAAGGGTTTAAATTTTGGGTTTCGGTTAATGGAAATTTTAAAAAAAAGGGGTGGGACTACCTGCATAAAAGGGGGGAAGGAGAATTTTTCCTAGGAAAGCGTTGGCAGGGGGGGGGGAGGAACAGGGGGGGGCCTCCGCCATAAAAAAAGCCTGCCGGGGGGGCACAAACCCCTGGAATGCCCCTCGGTAGGAGATATGAATGGTCGGTCTCCAGTTTACCTTCCCAGGAAAGGGTTGGTCTACCTCCATAGAAAGGGGCTCCCCCGGGGGAAGGAAAAAATTTTTGGGGAACCATGGGGGGTAGAGAAGTGGATTTGGGGGGGGAAAATTTTGTTTTGGTTTTTTGGAGGGCGGTCTTTTACCATTTAGGGTTAAGGGTTCCCCGGGCCCCTCATCCGGCCGTAAATTAAATTTTTACAGTATTGTGGGACGGGGGCGCTGATGGTCAAAACGCCGGGAGCTTATCTCCCCCCCCTGTGCTTTGCCACCCCCTGCGGTGTTACTTCCGCGGGGGAAAATACAAAAAATTTTTAAAAGTATTGCGAATTTGAGTTTCCGTTCCCCATTCCGGGGCCAAAAGGTTCTGGCCCCCCCGGAAAGGCCTTTTTTTTCCCCCCGATATTCGGAAGGTTTTTGGGGGATTTTTGGGGGACGGGGAAGAAGTGTTTGTGTGGTGTGGGGCCTAGGCGGTTCCGAGGGTCGGGGGAACCCATCCATTATTCTCGAATTTTTTTTTTATCGTGACTCCACAATTTTTTCCCCAGATCTGCACCGGCATCTTTAGGGGAAGGAGCTCAGGAACTAGGAGTCTCATCCTAAAAAAGTGACAATAACTGAGCATGAGCACAGAGAAACCCCTATTTCCCCTTGAGCTCATCTTGCCCTCTGAAGATCCAGCCCAGAGTTGGTAAAATGGGGAAGAAAAATTTAGAACACACCAAAACACCCAAAAAACTCACACAAGTATCAGATCCCGCCATGGCCTTTGAGATACACTGTTTGGTTTTTTGGACATTACCTGAATATTTTATTAAGGTTTCGGTTTTTAAAAAAAAGAAAGAATTTTTATATTAGGTTTTGGATAAAAATTTTTGGGGAGGGGGTAAAAGAGGTTCAGCCCATTTTTACCAAACATAGAGTAGTTTTTTTTACAGTTACTTCCCCGCATAGTTCATTTAGAAGGGAAAGACAAAAAAGGAAATTCTGACTTGGGGGAAACTTCCATGTTTTTTTTTCGAAGGCTGAGAACAGAGGAAAAAAAAAAAAGGAAAAAAAAAAACAACAGGTAACGGGGTTGGTCCTACTATATGAGAAGGAAAAACTCCCCCAAAAATTTTTGGGAAAGTTCTAAAAAAAAAGCATCCCCCCCCCAAACTTTGTGTTAGGGCATAAAAAATGGGTATTTCCCCCAAGAATTTGAAAATTTAAGACCAAACCTAGTGTGGCAAAAAAGCTACACATTTTTTAATGATCTTTTAGCATTTTGTGTAATTTTAAGCATGATAAGCAAAAGGTGGTAGAACAGGGGTAAGGTCCCTTTTGTCCCCCACCGAGATCCAAAAAGCCCCCAAACTGGATTTTGACCCCCCCAAAAAGGGGAAAACTTATGGTGCGCCTCGTGTCTCTGAGGGTTTTTGACACGCCCCTAAACCCCTTTCAGCAAATGGCTCCCGCTCCCGGGGCTTTCAATTTTTTCCCCCCCAGTCGGGGTTTGCGGAAAAATTTAAATGCGCCCCGCCCCTTTAAGGCGCCAGCTACTTTTTCTTGTACCGCTCTAGGAGGGGAAAACCCCCGGTCGGGGGGGGTTTTTTCGGTTTAGGGGGGTTCCCCTCGCTTTTTTTTTTTTTTTTTCCCCTCCCGCCAGCGGATTTAGGGGTCGTGTAAAAGCCCCCAATCTTGAGCCTTTTTTCCAGTTTGGACACCATTTTTCAACGATGTTCTTTGTTTTAACTTTTTAAATGCCTTGCAAGGTTTCACGAGAGGAAACTTCAAATTTCTCAAACTACAGTACACCCCGCAAAAAAAAGCTGTTAAGTGCATCGTTTGGGGGGTAAGGTTTTTATAAAAAGGCGAGCCCAAATTTCCTGGACCAGTTAGGAAAAAAAGGGGATGCTTTTCCCCTGAGAGGTAATTCACAAAGGAAGAAGAAACCACCTACGGGGCCAAAAGGCTGGAGAGGCATTGGGGTGCATATTATTCGTCAGACCCCCAATAAAAAATGCTAAAATTAAAAGAGTTTTTCTAAAAAAGCTTTGAGCAAGTGTGAACGAAAAACTATAAATTAACCCCGCATCACCCCCTCACCCCTTTGGAGTCTTTCCAACAAAAGGTGGGGGGGGGGCACTTTTGGGGGGTTTTGGGGGGAAATAGGGCTGCCTTGGTGGTGCAAAATAAAAAAAAGATTTCACCATATAGGGCTTTATACAACCCCTAAACCCGGGGCAAATGGCCCCCCCCCGGACTTAAAAATTTTTTCCCCCCCCCCGAGTTAAAGGGAAATTGGGCCCCGCCCATTTTTGCGTGTCCCCCCCCCCCCTTTCAAGTCCCCGCCTTTGGAGGTAAAATTATTTATCCGTTTTTTGTTTTTTGGCCCCCAACCCCTTTAAGGCTATTTTTCAAGACTGGAATGGGGGCAGGAGCAAAAGGCAGAACAAGGGAGCGGGTGCTTTTTCTTTTTTTTTTCTCCCCCACTCAGCACCAGCCCCCAGGAAGTGGGAGGGGTGGGGACACAGGAAAGCGAAAACCAAAAAATTTTTGGGTCCAATTTAAGTGGCCAGGGTTTTTGGGGTCGGGAAAAAACCCCATGTTCCAGGGGTTTTTCAGAGCGGGTATTTCTGGAGCACGCTTTTCAGCCGACAGCACAACTATTAAGAATTTTATTTAAGTGAACCCCCCGGGGAAACCGTTAAACATTCAAATGTATTGGGAATATTGCAGTAGATTTTCAAATTTTTTTTTTTAGGCATCCCCTCTAGTTGTGACCCAAAGTAGGGGAATTCACACAGCAGAATAGTTAAAAATTCCAATATTATTCCCCCCCTTTTTCCCCTTTTAAATTGGCATTAAAACAATAAAAATTTGAGGCTTCAAATAGAAAGAATTAAAATTTTTTTTATTTAAAATCAATAATCCAACAGAAACTGAAAATTTTTCCTGCTTTAGCAATGGTTTCAGCAGACTCAAGAATGGGGGAACTTAGGGGGAGGCAGGAAATTAGGACAGAAGTGAACTATTGGTTGTGGGGGATGTTTAACAAATAGCCTTTTCTTTGGGGGAAAAAGTTGCCAAAGGAAGGGTTTTTTTCCCTGTTTCCCAGAAACAGTAGAGAGGGGCCCCCCCTGGCCCCCACGGGGGGAGATCCAAACTCTGGAAGAGAAACAAAAGGCTCTTTCATTGTTTATGAGACACCCCATAAAGGTGGCAGGATGGAAAAAAGTCCTCTCCTAGACCGTATCCGAGCTGGTTCAACGCAGTTTCAATTTGGGGGTAGCTTGGACCCAGGCCGTTTTGTGCTTTGTGGGTTTAAAGGTCGAACTTGAATTGTGCCCGATAGCTGATTGGGAGAGTGGAGTAATTTTGTATAGGGGGTAATGTCATCTTTTTCCCCCCCCAGCCAGTAACTGGCCACGGGATTCCCAATCCAACATCCCCACATAGGTGCATTAAGTTCATAGAACATGGGTTTTTAAGAGACCAAGGGCCCTCCAGCCAACCCCCCCGCATGCGGGGAAACCCCATCAAAGTACTCCAATAGGGCCATCCAGCCTCTGGTAAATTTCCAAGGAAGGGAGCCCCCCCCCCCCCGCGCATATTCCACTGCTGAACAGCCTAACTTCATGATTCAAGGGCAGTGCAAACTATCCAGGCGGGGGTTTTCAAAAACAGATAAAACTTTTTTAAATTTTTAATTTGCAAATGTACCCCTGGCCCCCCAGCGTGACTGGGCTTTAGGCTAAAAGGGTGAACCCGGGGGGCCCCCAAAACGGGCTTTTTTTTTTTTTTTTGGGGGGGGCCCCCTTCAGGGCGGGGGCATCCCCCTTTAACTCCCCTTTTGATGCCAAAAATCTTTTCTTGTCTGGGTTTGTGTGTGTGTGTGTGTGTGTGGTGTGTGGTGGTGTGTGTGGTCCCCCGGTCGCCCCGCGATACAAAAACTATTGTTTCTTTTTATTCTGATGATGAAAAATTTCTCCTTTGTTTCTGGCACTACATAATCTTATTTTGGTTAATAAAATGTGATATTTAGACCGGGGGGTGAGTTTTACTTTCTTTTATCCCCGAATGCTTTAAGGGAAAAGGCAACCATCTCGGGGGGAGAGTGGCAACCCTATAATTGAAAAAACGGGCCCCTGCAAGCCTTCCAAATCATATCTCTCATTGGTTTTCCCCAAAATAAAAAACTAAAATCCAAGGCCAAAGGCCCTATTTGCCCAAGGCTAGTCTTCTTTCCAAAACCCCCCCCCCTTTGTATATAAGGGGGAAAATTTTTAATTTTTCGGCAAAAATGCGTGCAAGTTTCCATAAGGCCATCCAATTTTCCCCCCCTTGGGCTACTTGCCCCCTAGTGGAACTCTACGAAGGGTGTGCAGTGGAAGGAAAAAAAAAGGCTTTGATGGAAAGAAGCTTACCCCCAATCTCCATTAAGGGGTCTCTACGGCAGTCACTAGGAAGACTCGGTAATTTTCCCAGGGGGGGGAAAGGCGTAGGACATTTGGGGGCCCCTTTTCTTCCCCTTTTGGGAAAGGCTTTCCCTTTTCCCGGAAGCAGTTTGGGGCCCCCCACCCTCTCTCGTACCTCCAAGCCTGCCCCTTAAGGTCAGTGGAGGACAGGGGCCCACCATCAGCACGATATCAAGTTGGGACTCAGTCCTCCTCCTCCTCTCCTCCTCCTCCTCCTTGAATAGCAAGCTGGAAGAGACCCTATGGAATATGGAGGCCAGCCCCTGTCCAGGAAGTTCAGTGGGGAACGAATTCCCAGACCCGGGTCATCAGACAGGTAGCAAAACCCACCAAGCTTGCTATCCCATCCATTAAAGAATTCGAGGCCACGTTTCCTTCAGGCAGCCAAGGTCTCGGCAGCCCTGGAAGAGAACCATCACTGACGTGGAAAGCGGAGTCATATAAAAAAACACCAAGCAGATTGAACAGTGGATTTAAATCATACAGTAGTCCGTTTACTCGTGGATCCATTCCATGGCCAAACCCAAAGGGGAATGAAAAGAGGAAGCGGAGGTGGGGGGGGGTTAAGTTCTTCCATCAAAAGTTACCCCAATGATGAACAAGGTATATAAAATAATTTGTAATGGTTCAATTTCTTATTGCTATTGCCAAAGTTTTGTAAGTAAAGTAAAGCTCCCCCCTGACATGCATGCTAGCTTTCCGACTCTAGGGTGGTGCTCACCCATATTCAAGCTAAGACCCATGTTGTCAATCCCATGGCCAAAGGCGGGAGGCTATAAGGAAACATGTTTTACCTTCCCGCTTTTTACAGAGGTACCCATTTACCTACTTGCATTTAATGCTTTGAACTGCTAGGTTGGCGGAGCTAGGGGTTAACAGCAGGAGCTCACTCTGCTGCATGGCACCTGGGATTTGAACCGCCAGCTGCCAACTTTGTAGCTGACAGTCCTGCTTTGACACCTCCTTCTGTGACTTTCCAAACAGTTGCTTCAAGTCATTGCTGCTTCCTGCCAGTAAGAATGTGTCATCTGCATACCTTTAAATTCAACTTAAACTGGAGGTTGAGTATACTTGGCAGATGATTCATAATGCCCAGTATACTTCATAAGTAGACTGCAAACAATATTATCAGACATAGTCATGCCATGATGAGTCATTAACACCTATCTCTTTGTTGATTTATATCTGCATGGGCCGATGTAGACATGATGCCAAAATATGCCACTTGGACACACTTTCTTCCCTATTTGTATTATAATTTGCTGCAAAAGGGTGCCTTCCTCCCCCAGTGATTTGCCAGGACCGTGGTAAATGAGGGGGGGGAAGCTAATCCTTCCTTCCAGTGATTTGATTTCTAAAGGGCCAATCCAAGTCATTTCGCTGCCTAAGGACAAAGACGTAAAAAGGGAAGTATGGTTTGATCTGCTGTTGTTTGCAGTTTATCAATCACGTTTCCTGAAATGAATCACTGTTGCGATTCAGTGACAATTTGTAGGAAGCTGCAGAGGTCAGTTTGCACAAAGCTCCAACAGCTGAGCTCCAAGCAGACTTAGGCCATTACTTCACGTCCTACCTTGTTCGCAATTATGTTTGTACCGTGACAGCTTGTTTGCGGTCACATGGTTTTGTCCCTGTCAGTCCCTTTTCCGTTTTCCTCATGGGCATGATCTTCTCGTGACAACTGTTACCTCACGTCCTTGTTCTGTGACAAATTCTGAATTTGTCTTGCTTTCTTAACCCTCTTTTTAAATATCAAAATAAAACTTTTTTCGATATTTCGATTTACTGGTCTTCCGGGATTTACATCCAGAATTTTCGTACTTTTCTTTAATAAACATTTGCACTGCATGTTGTTTCCATAGGGAAACTAATCTTGAATGCCGCTTCAGCCGCTGACCACTAGGTGGACACTGTTGTTGCTGACAGGCCATTACTTCACGTCCCTTGTCTTGGAACAGAAACCGGGAACAAAGCGGACAAAGAATTCCCCAGCCCAGGGGCAGGTACGGCTTGTCACGCTCTGTTCCCGGTTCAGGGGGGCGTGATGGGACCAGGTTTTGCTGTCATGCCAAGGATAAGATTTTTTTTGTACCGGTCCCAAGCGGGACAGCAAGGAGGGACGAATGGAGTAAGTAACGGCCTTAAGGTGCTAACAGTACTAATTGTTGTTTCCTACCCTCCCTCCTTCTTTGTCCAGCCAGGTGCCCTAGGCACAATCTATTTCAGCACAGATGGATTTTTTTTCTTTAAAAAAACAAACAGTTTGGAGATAAGGGCTGCTTGGTTGAGGTGAATTGATGGCCCTGCAAATATTCCTTTTCTGCAGTAAATCAATGACCAAAGGAAACAAAAGCAATGACAACCCCATTGGAGCAAATGTCTGCCATCTTGGCCAGTGGAACAACGACTGCCAGGTAAAAAGAGATGTTTCCACAATGGGCTTCCCCACATTTATTTAATTTATTTATTTATATTTTATACCACCCCCTTAGTCAAACTGCACTACCTGTGGTGGTTTACAAAAAGCTCTCTATGAGCAAGAACGCTGTGATGGACTGGAAGCTTCCCTTCGACTATTTTCCAACTCCCAATGGGATATCAGGGTGCTTCTTTCTAACACTGCTTAGGAAAAGTACATTTGAGGAACATCCCTAGAATCAGACTCGGGCAAGTTTGATATCTGTGTCCTTGCTTTTTAAGGGATATCCACAGCTATACAATTGGCTGCAAATTTTAATCAATTCATTAACCAAGTCCTAAAGAGGCCCAATTTATGGGCCATTTATGTTTTAAAATATGAATCATTTTTAAAAAATATAAACGATTCACTCACATACAGGGAATGGAAACCTCTTCTAATTAAGCCTGTGTCATGTAAATATGAGTATCCAGTTGTTGTAGTAGCTAGGGTGGCAGACTAGGACTCTGGAGACCAGGGTTCAAAATCCCTGCTTATCCCTGGAACCTGAAGGGGCAAGTGGAACTGTAAAAACCTTTCCTTAAATATCTCACTTACGTTGAAAGCCCAATTAGGGTTGCATAAGTTGTTCCAATTGTGACGGTACTACATACATAACTGACTAACACATACATGCATCGCCTGCGTATAAAGCTTTGCATTTTCCTTCCCAAAATACTGGTAAAATAAAAGTTTATCAATATTTAATGGCTAATTGAGGAATTGGTGAATTTTTGACTACTATGATTCTTCACCAGGGGAATTTTTTTTTTTCTTGATTTACTGTTACCAATAGACATAATAGACTTGCAAATGGATAAAAACAAATCATTCAGACCAAGATTTTTGTAAATTATATATTCTTTTAGAAGTCCTTTCAAAAAAAAATTTGTAAACTGAGGGTTTTGTGGGGAAAATTGTAAATGGAGGCATTATACGCCAACAGTTTTCAGCACTTAAGTCGAATTGCTTTTAAGTATCCCATGGTCTTTAAAATCCGGATCTAATTTTTCTGATAAACCGGCTCCATAAATTGGTCCCCACAGTCTGCAGGTTCAAAAAAAAAGCACCCTGGTAATGCCCACTTAACTGGGTTTCTTGCGAGTTTTCAAGAACCAAGTGGAGGGTGGGTATTTTATAATCCAGTTTTGAAATGCGCATTTTTACAAGAGGCAAACATTAGTGGGGTGCAGAAAACCCGCTTCCCCCCTTTTTGTTGTCAGTTTACCCAGTTATGCAGATCGGCAGCATTCTATCTTGCTGTTTCCCCCCGACAGCTGTCTCTCTGATATTTTGCTCAGGAGACAGCCAGCCAAGTCGGGCGAGGAGGAGGGAGGAGGAGGGGAGGAGGAGGAGGAGGAGGAGGAGGAGGCTCACTTGCAAGACAAGGATGAAAAGGACAATTTGCCTCTTCTGAAGCCAACCCGCAGCAGCCAGGGGCTCCCAGGAAGGATGTGGGTTGGCTCCTACAGAGGGCCTCCCTTTCTGAATTTGCCCTGGCAAAATCCTCACCAGCCAGGGACTCCGTCACTGTGCCAGGGGAGGGAGAAGGATGTGGGTGGGGGGAGGTGGAGAGAAATCTGGCTGTGATGAAAGAGGCTGGTGAGCAAGCAAGCCAGCAACTGACAAGCAGCCTGGAGCAGCGAAAGCCAGGCATGGGTGGGCTAACCTCTCAATGGTGGCTGCCTCAGGCGAGACTGAGGAGGGCTCAGCAGCGGCGGTACCAGGTTGAGAGCTGGTGCAGAAGTGCAGGGCAGGGGAACTGGCACTGGCTCCTGCCAGCACTGGCATATCTTTATTCTGTCACACACACACACACAGTTGCACGCACGCACACGCACACACGCACACACACACGCACACACATTCTCGCCTGCCCACCCACCTTGTTCCTCATGTTGACATTGTGGCCCCAATCTTTATTCCACTGCCACCCTGCCATGGCTTGAGCTCCTGTCGCACCAGAGCTTCTGAGTGCCACACCACCGGAAGTCCCCCTCAGAGCTTCTAGATGTGGGTTAATGACGTGGAGACATATAAAATGCGGTTACTTAAACCACGTCCATGGGAACATGGGAACCGCATTTTCAGTCACATGATGATTTCAGAAAGAAACATGGCTTTTATTATTAACCACCTCTTTCGTCCGTGTGATAGGGCCCTTATAAGGACAGAACAAATATCTCTGGGATGCACACCATTTTGGTTGCTTTTTTCCCCTGCATGCTTTCCACCACAGCATCATCCCAAATCATGGGCCATGCTGCTTAGGACTGATATGAATTAGATATCACTAACATCTGAAGGGCCAAAGTTTCCCTGGAAAACAGATAGCATGAGATACAACTTCAGCCTGGACGTCTGTGAAGGTTATGAGTTGTCCAGGAAAGGTTATCCAGAAGCTGAGCTATCATGGAAACTTAATCTTATCTGTGTACATCTTCATAATTGAATGAGTTGTTGCGTTACGAATCACACAGACACAGCTTCAGGGTGAAAGATCTGGTGCTCAGGCAGCATTCCTGTTTGTCTCTCCATCAGGATTCCATGGACGTCTGGATGTGTGTATGAATGTATGAGCGTGCTGAGCATGTGTGTGTGGGCTGCGTGTGTGTGATGATCCTCCTACTGCCTGAGCGACCAGTGTTTTATTGATAAGAGAGGAACAATAGATACAGGAAGACATCTCTTGGTGGGAGGGGGAATGCACGCTTTATCTGTATGACCATATTGGCCCATCTATTGATGAGGACCCGGGGGAGAGGAAGCTGTGGGGTCAAAGGTGATAGGACAGATTACCCTGGTAGTAGTAGATGTACCTAGTCCCGACATCCTGGTCTGGCATCCTGTTTACTTGCCATCCTGTTTTTCTGGCCTTCTTGCCTACATCAGCACATCCTGGTATCTGCTCGGCTCTGCTAGGACTGCTGGGAAATGCAGGCCCCCATGCAGGCCTTCAGTTTCCTTTGTGCTTGACCAATGTTGGGGCTCAGAAATATGGGCAATGATATTACCACAATGAGTGTCCTTTGTCTTTCAAGTGAAGGTACATTGCTGATTCTGGTACAGAGTTGTTGCCCCTCCTGTGCGGGTCCACCCTCCTGTTTAGTGGCTGTTTTTTTCTCCAGTGTAGAGTTTTGCACACTCCTCAATGCATTGAACCGCATATACTAAGTTTTGGGGTAGGGTCTTTCTGAAATGGATGAATCTCTGCCTTAGAGAGTATGACAGTTACTTCACATCCATTCTCATCCCGGGAGGAAGTTCGTTGCGTGTTGATTTCAATCGCAGTCACGTGGTCTTCTTCCGGTTCTGTCCCTGTTCCCATGTATGCACGGGCATGATTGATGATACTGGCATGATTGTTACCGCATGTACTTGTTCCATGATGAGATGTGAAATTCCATGCATTTGTTCTCCTTTTTTTCCGGCCCAACCTTCTGTTTTTCGATGTTTCAATTCTCCGAAGCCTTGCCTTCATTGTATTACGGAGCAAACTTCGAGGCATTTGTCTTTTGAAAGCTATTCACTGCATTGTTAACTCCATAGGGAATTTACTGGCGTATGTCGCTTCACACTCCTGCCACTAGATGGAGAATGCAGTCATTCTGCGATGAGCCTTATTTCACGGGCTCTTGTCTCGGAACGAGAAGCATGACAAGCAGATTCCCAAGGCCAGGGAGGGGAATCTCTCATCCCATTTAAATTGCAGTTCATGGGGCGTGGTCGGGACAAACTCCCCTCATCCCGCAATGGACATGCAATTAGATTACTTCGTACCAGTCCCAAGCGGGACCACGAACAGCGATGAGATGGACGTGAAGTATCAGCCTTTGTGAGTTTGAAGTGATCTTTTATTGAGCTAATTCTTGATGGAGCTAAAAGAAGCTGTAAGAGAGAGGAAGGCTTGGAGAGCATAGATCCAGAAAGTGACCAAGAGGTGAACACGACTGAACAGACAGAAGCGAATAACCGCAGTAACAACCCATGGCTGGATCCTGTGATGTGTTTAAGAGCAGAGCCTGGTTTCTGGCACTCTGGAGTCCATTGATACTTGAGAAACTTTCATGAAGAGTTGCTAGCTGCTTAGACCATGCAAATACCACCTTGGGTGATACATCTGAGCAGGCAGAGTTTGTACTGGACAATGCCAGAGAGGACTTTGCAGGAGCATTGTGCAACCATATGGTCTGGTGGCAAACTTCCTATTACAAGGGTGGACCATGTCTTCATTGAACCACTAAAATATTAAAAACAATAGAGCTTTTGAGTCCTGTGGGGCTCTTCTTCAGGCTTGCAATTGTAGAAATAGGCAATGGAGAACCAACAAAAAAACCTACATACTGTATTATCCTAACCAGTTATTACAGTGTCAGGATATTTGTTAAAGGGTGTTTCAGGATGGAAATGCCAAACGTGTTGCATTAGCTTGAAGTATCAGGTTTCTTCTCAGGGAACAGAGGAGGAATCACCTTTTCCCTACCTCTTTAGAGGTGACCAGACACCCAATGCGTTCTCCAAGACTCCTGTTGCAGTCCCCCCCCCCACACACATATAATTTAAAGCTACAGCTTTTGCAAATTAAATGGTCAGAAGAGGGTTGGAGATTATGTAGGCCTCCACATTTTCCTGGACTGCCTCATCAATCAATTACTGTATTGGCTAAAAGACCACAAAGCAGGTATTCCAACAACATCTTGCAGGATGTTGTGCCCGTGCCAAACAGGATGTGGCAGTTCTTCTCACTGTTCTCCCAACACTCTGTTGGAAGTAATCACGTTGGAGGCTGGTATTAAGACGTAACAGAAAACAAGAAAAGTGTATTGTTTATTATTTAGAAAATCCATGTAGGAGCTTGGTGTATAAGAGAAAACAAGAAGTCCATCGGGCGCTTTTACACGATCCCTAAAATCCGAGGCAAAGGGCTCCCAGATCCGGAGCTTAAAATTGTTTTCCCACCAGCTCCGGATTTTTAAAAAGATTAAGTACCCCCACGCCCACCTAAGCGCGTCCCAGCGCATTTTCCAAGTACCTGGTCTCCGAAGGTGAAAAATTTCTGATGCTGATGTAAAGCAGTGAGTGCCAGGCTCTCCTCGCCTGGTATGTGTGTGTGTGTGTTTGCTCCCGCCCCTTTAAGAGACTGAAAAAGACTGGAAAGGTTCCTGGAGCAGCTGGATGGTAGAGCGGAGGTGAGCCTGCATTCTTTTCTCCCTTTTTTTCTCCCTCCCCTCACGCAGACAGGAGCAAGGAAGTGCGGAGGTGTGGGAACACAGGAAGAGCGACAAACCCCCAAATCTCTGGTCCGAATTTAAGTTGCCAGCGGATCTTAGGGATCATGTAAAAGCGCCCGAAGTAAGCAGATATACAGCTATAGTCTTCCAGAAATAGGCAAACTGGTAAGCCAGATTTGGTGGGCAAGAGGTCTAGAGACCCCATGGTGCCAAAGTTCTGGCTAAAAATAAATCCACAAGAGTTTTAGCAAGGAAGATGACCAATTATTCTCAGCACTGCCACTGGATGGCAATAACTGATAGTGTTATAAAATTCTAAAACATAATTTTCCATATCAATATTGAAACATACGTTTCTATATTCTTTTTTTTAAGCTTGGTAATGTTTTATGATCTTATATATGATGCTATGGTCTGAATATCACTTTAAAGCTATATTATTTTTCTTAATTGTTCACAACCCCATCCACTGTATTAAATTATTTTACCAAATTTTACTCCTTTAAAAAAAACACTACTTATCCTATTATAATGGGAGAAAGGAGATTTTAATTATGATCCAGTAAATAGATTATAATGGATCAACCATATCACTTGCCTTGTTATTCCAATGCTGCTGCTTCTGGAAATCTATTCTCCTATTACACACATTGTTCTTTTATGTGTTGCTTTCATCAGCTCAATGACCTGCCATGCATTTTAGCCAATGAAAACGTTTAGAAGATTCTGCTGTGCTGTTCTTGAGTGCAGTCTGTCTGGATTTTCTGACATCCCATCATTAAAGCCTTCTCCTATAGCAATGTCTTCTTGGTCTATGCTTTCTTAACAGCATAGATTAAAAAAATCATCATCATCATCATCATCATCATCATCATCATCATCATCATCATTATTATTATTATTATTATTATTATTATTATTATTATTATTATTATTATTATTATTATTATTATTGCTTGATCAGTTTAGGGAATACATAGTGAATTACTGTATACTGATACGGTAGTTGTTTTGTACTTTCAGTTTTATACCCATACCCCTCCATCTGTTTTGTTTACAAATCTCAACTAAAATGCTAGGGTTTCAAATCATAATTGCTACCCCTCTTCTTGTACAGTAATTCTTTTACTTAATGAAAAGATTTCACCCGAATTTAACCTTTCCAATTATTTTTTATCCCAGTGTTTTGTATGTTTTTGTAATAAATAAATATCCGCTTATCTTGTTTCAGCAGACAGGATTTTTTTCTTCCTTCATGCAGAGAAATGGAGCCCTTTTTCATTTAATGAGACTATCTTTAGTTGATCCATCTTTATTATTCAAAACCCAGTTCCTATGACTTTCTTCTTCTTCTACTACTTCTTCTTCTTCTTCTTCATTTCTATGCCACCCTTCTCCCCAAAGGGACCCAATCTATAGCCCTTTATTAATCTGGTTGGAGAGATCTGCAGGAGCTTTTGATCTTCTAATACATTAGGTAGCTCTCTACCTTCTGCCAACATATATTCTGACATCCATTCATTCCTAATAAAAACGCAGTATTTAACTTAAATGGAATACCCCAGAGTTTATTTTCTTGGGCTCCTTGATCACTGCAGATGGCGACTGCAGCAACAAAATTAAAAGACGCCTGCTTCTTGGGGGGAAAGCAATGGCAAACCTAGGTAGCATCCTAAAGAGCAGAGACACCACTTTGCCAACTAAGGTCAGGAATCAGGATGGTCAAAACTATGGTTTTTCCAGTAGTGATGTATGGAAGTGAGACCTGGACTATAAAGAAGGCTGATCGCTGCAGAATCGATGCTTTTGAGCTGTGGTGCTGGAAGAGAGTCTTGAGAGTCCCTTGGACTACAAGGAGATCAAACCTATCCATCCTGAAAGAAATCAACCCCGAATGTTCACTGGAAGGACAGATTTTGAAGCTGAGGCTCCAGTACTTTGGCCACCCCATGAGGAGAGAGAAGTCCTTGGAAAAGTCCCTGATGTTGGGAAAGATTGAAGGCAAAAGGAAAAGAGGACGGAGGAGAATGAGATGGTTAGACGGTGTCATCGATGCAACCAATATGGGTTTGACCAAACTCCGGGAGACAATGGAAGACAGGAAGGCCTTGGTGAACTCTGGTCCATGGGGTCACGAAGAGTCGGACATGACTGAACGACTGAATCAACAACCCCAGAAAAATTAAATAAAAAATATGAGGGAAGGATGAAAACAAATGGAAGACCAATTTGGAAAAAATGTAGAACAATTGAAGAACTTAGAAATTAAATTGTACAGTCAGGATAAAATCAAAAGTGGCTTAAAAACTAAGCAGATTTACAAAAAAATAGAGAAAGAAGGAAAAGATTTGAGGAAGACTCTGGGACTCCCTCCCAAAGGAGGCCAGGCTGGCCCCATCTTTGCTGCCCTTCTGCAAGTAGGTGAAGACCTTGCTTTTCAAGCAAGCTTTCCCTCAGAGACTGGATACCCGCGAAGGTTTTTAAAATGGACTGTTATGCCTTACTGCTTTGAATTTGGTTTTTTGCATTGGGTTTGTTTACCATTTTTAGCATTTGTTCAATTCATTTTAATATTTATATACTTGCTATCCTTAGTTTTAAATAGTGTATTCTGGTGATGTGGGCCTCTGTGTCTTTCTCACCAAAAGGAGACTAAATTCAAGATGTCCATTATTACTTTGTTGTTTCTTTCAGCAAGAGAAACACAGCTGGTGATTACTTTGATTTTGGCCCTGTGAGGGAATGGTCAAATATCATCTTCCCTCACAGTAGCTCCATGGCTACTTGTGTGTTCCCACTCTTTTATCTAGGCTGACTCCATGGACTGACTTCTACTACTACTACTACTACTACTACTACTACTACTACTACTACTACTACTACTTTTAATAAAGCAAGGTACTAGTCCATAATGCTGGAAAGACAGGGAAAGTATATGACTGTTTTCTACATGGCTTTTAGAACCTCTTACTCTGCACAGTTGTATGCACCCGGACTTAATAGAGAACAGGCAGAGCATATGCTATCCTGCCATCTTGCCTCTCGTTAGCATGCGAGTTGGGTGTGAGGTTTGTTTTCTGGGAAGCATGACATTGATGGGTGGCTTATGCAATATGTGCCATGAATCTCAAAATACTGTACTGACCTCTGGCCTAGATTATCTTTGGAACAGCAGGGGGGGGATTTGGGGAAGCCAGATAAAGGCTAGGGCCCTCTTGCTCAACACAGCTTTGGGACACCAAGGGCTATTTGGGGTTTTCTGTTCCACTGGGCACCCACCGGATCAAAGAAATGTGTTTACCTTACAATTGCAAATACACAATCTACCCAAAGCATTTGCTTCTAGTTTGGCATGTTATTTGCTGTCAAGTTGGTTTCAGCTTATGGTGATCCTAATCAGGTTTTAGAGGACTTGCTTGCCATGAGTGGGTCTCCATGGCCAAGCGGGAATCTGAAGGGAAGTACTGTATCTTTACTCCTAGTCTGACTTTTGTCCCACGGCAGCACACTGGATCTCTCTAATTTGACAGGAGTTTGATTCCTGAGAATATGTTCTTGCCTTTTTAAAAAGCTGCTGACTCTCATGATTTCAAGGCTAGTTTTAAAAGGTAAAGGCAGTGGATTCTTTAAAAGATTATTTGGAAACTCTGACTGCCACCAGAGAGCTTCAAAGCCTTCTGATTGTCCTGCAAAAAGGGTCTCTTGAACAGAGACTCTCTCTCTTAAAGTGGCCCTTCTGTCTGTCAGAGAATCGCTCCAGCCAAGTCACCCAGCCCTATCCAACGTAGGAACCCTATGGTTGGACCAAAAAGGTCCAGTTTGGGCACAGATTGGGATTAGGATGGAGCACATTTCCCTATGCTTCCTGTGACTGTCAGGAAGTAGACTGCACTAGGCCAGGCATGTCCAAACTTTGGCACTCCAGATGTTTTGGACCGCAACTCCCACAGTCCTTTGTCATTGGCAATCTAAGCTTAGAATTCCGGGAGTTGTGGTTCAAAACATCAGGCGGGCCGGAGTTTGGACGTGCCTGCACTAGGCCTCTTCACAAGCAGTGCAAATTGTGGTTTATTTCTCCCTGTAGTCACATCCTCTGTTTCTTAAGACACTGTTTATTCCAGCGTAGTTCAGCCATCTAGCTCCATGTCTGTGGAGGCTGGCCATGATTGCCTCCTAAGGAGAAGGCTTGAAGTTTCTGGTATCTCCAGTGGCAAAAAATTCACAGAGCCCTTTCGATCCATCAGAAGGACAGAGTGTTAGTGGGGGAGGGCAGCGAGGTCCCAAAATGCATTAAAAGGGTCACCAAAAGGTAAAGAGATTCTGCCATGTCTTGGTAGACAACAGAAGGCTCTTGAGCGTTGGGAGTCAATTTTGTTTCTTTCTTGTTGGGGCTGTGCACAACTAATGTCCATTTCTGGGTGATGTCCACTAAGGGCGTTTATACACGACCCCTAAGCTCTGCCGCAAATGGCTGCAAGGTCCGGACCTTAAAAATGTTTACCCACCAGCTCCGGACTTTGCAGACAATTAAGTGTGACCCCGCCCACTTTAGCGCGACCCAGAGCAGTTTTCTTGTACCTGCTTTTTGGATGTGACAAATATTTGATCCGGTGTAAGGATAGTGAGTGCGGGGCTCTCCTGGCTTCTGTTTGTTCTTTTTTTTACGCCCCGCCCCTTTAAGAGATCTGAATGCTGCCCGGAACAAAACGGAGGTAAACCGGCATTCTTTTCTTTCTTTTTTCTCCCTCCCTCAGGCAGCCAGCAACCAGGAAGTGCGGAGGGGGGTGGGGACAGAGGAAGAGCGAGGAACCCCTAAGATCTCTGGTCCGAATTTAAGTGGCCAGCAGATCTTAGGGGTCGTGTAAAAAGGCCCTAAGTGAAATCTATTAGGAAAGTTCATTTAGAATAACAGAAAGTTGTAGGTCCCATATTGTATGTTTTCAGAATGTAACTTGAAGCTACAGGTGCTGATCCAGAACCAATGTTATGGGTTGGATCTGCATTCCATGCTAATAAGTGGAATGACCCTAGTGCAAACGTAACTTGAGACAATTATTTTAACAAAGCACCTTGGCGCTGTATTTATTTATTTATTTATTTATTTTTGTACTTATTCACCACCCAACTTTCCCTCGGGAGCTCTGGGCGGTGTACAACAGATTGCAAAACAAATTTGCTCAAACACAACCCCCATAGTGAACAAGCAAGAATAAAAATATAAAAACAATAAACAATGATAATACAACAACATAACATCCGGCAAGAAAAAGGGCTGAGACAAAACAATACAACCAACTCACAACACAATCGTACACTCAGCGATCACTTTCCATAAAGAGCCAGGTCTTTAAGGTTCTCCTTAAGGCCGGCAGAGACTCCACCAGCCTAATCTCCATGGGCAGTTTGTTCCACAGTGCCGGGGTGGCCACCAAGGTGGCCAGATTGCAGGTGGAAACCTTTCGGGCCTCCCTCGGAGTGCTCCCTCCCCCCGGACTGAGAAAGCGAGCGAAGCTCTGGTCGGTTGGGACAAAGCTGACCTCTGGGAGATCTGCTCCGCCAGATAGTCAGGTCCCAACTCCAAGCCATGGAGGGGGATTAACTTATTTACAACATACCTATTACTTCCCTACCTAAGAGCTTATGCACCAACCACTTGCAGAATAAGAATATTGGGTTTGATGGATGACAAGTTCCCCCAAGCACAGTAGCCCTTCTATCCTGTGTCACTGGCACCTCCCGGCAGGTGTAGGCACCGTGGGACACGTGCCCTGGCATAGAGCCAGGGCCAGTTGCCAACTGTTTACATTCCTGGCCTATTCTCGGAGCTGAGCTGCCAACAAACGGGGACCTTCGCCCCTGGCCCCGGGGTTGCATCATCTTGCTTTTTTTCCCAGACAGCCGTGTTTACACGTTGCCTCAGCCTCATTCTGGCCAAAATTAAATATCCCAAGACCTCTGATCCCATGGTGGCCCTGGCAGGAAAGGCTCCACCTGACAGTTTGATCTCTGGTTGCAGAAGGTCTCTCTGGCAGCAGGCTAAGCGTCTTCAGGTTGGGTTTTAAACCTGTACCTACCTCAAAAAGCAGCACGAAGCACAAGGCGGGATTTATCACCTATGAGAGAGCACAATGCCATTGCTTTGTTCTCCAGTGGCTTACTGGATGTGTTACTCACATATCGGCTGTACCAAAACAGCTGATATGTATTTTCTGACCCCGCTCTCCCACTCCCACCGCCCAAATGTACCATGGGAAAATAACACTCAATATACATTATGCAAAATAAGCCTTATGTTTTCTTCTTGATTTCCTTTCATTTTTCCCATTTAGGTAGAGTGTCAAATGTGAATTATTCAATCTCTACCCCTCAGAAAGCCCTTCTCCCCCCTCCCCAAGCTTGTGAAGGTTCATCAGGCCTCTCCCATATCCCCAGAACCTGAGGATTACCTTGTTATAGGGTCCTCAAGACACAAAATGTTCAGAAGTGGCATATGATTTCCTTCCTCGCTGTATTTACAAAACCCAACTAAAGCATCAATGCTGTTGTCCAGGAAAGCTCTTCTGCCACTGTCACCTTCCACTATTGCTGCTGTTCCATAACTGAAGTTCCTCTACCTTTATCCCTGTTGAAACTATAAATTCGCTTCTCCTGATGGAACCATCACTTTCTGAAGAGGGTGGATGCAGCTTAGGGCCTAGTCCAACAATCCCTCTAATAAGTCTAAGAGTGTGGGGAGCTCCATTGAAGCTGTGTACAGGCAGCCATCAGCTAACAGAGTCTCAGAATGGTGAACTCCATACCTGGCATGAAATTTTGGACGCATGAGACAGAATAATGAAATGTTAACTCCCCCCACCATAGACCAAAGGCTCAGGAATCTGTCACTGCCTGTAGTGATTTCTGGTGGTAAATCACCCAGAGACACAGTCAAGAAGTTCTTAAGGGCAAGAATCTTGTTGTCTCCACGGTGTATGAATACTCATCTGTTGCTGATGCCAGAAAACAAAAGGACTGAGGGGAGGGGTTTTGGCCAAACTTTAAGACCGGGCTGGGTACACTGCCACTCTTGACTTGCTAGATGGAATGGCACCAAAGCGGAAGAGAGCTGGATCTAGCTTGTATATCAATAAGGGCAGTGAGTTCCCAGAGACTGTGAATTCCCAAATAAGTTTTCAAGCATGGAAGGTCAACACAGTTGAACGTCTGCATAGCATTTGGCCTCTGTAGAATTATGCTTACTAACAGCTTAATATTTGTCCTACTTATGTCTTACTACCACTTCTTTTAAAGTGTTGAAAAAGCAGGCTGAATGAAGAACAGAACATCCTGATGTGAACATTCAAAGAAATGTTTGCAAAAGCAGTTAAGATGGGACAAATGTGGAGAAAAAGTCAACAGATTTTTTTAAAGTCAAATAAAATGGACTGTGCATGGGTTCTCCAAAGGGTTTATTGGTCAAACTGGCAACCACATACCACTCTGTTAGGAGTTGGGACAGAGAACTAAACTCTTTGACAAAGTAATAGATATTTGCACTTCGGGCTCTATAAATGAAATGATGTTCCACAGGCTCTATAATTTATACTACTTATTGGAATTATGGAATTGAGTTAGTTCTTCCATTTGGTTATTCAAGGTAAAATAATGGGGGAAAGAAGTCCAGGAAGAAAACCATATGCCTGAAGAACCTTGTGAGATTGGTTTGGAGGTTAACATGGCGTCCTTGTTTAAAGCTGGCATACACAAGGTCAGAATAGCCACCCTCTGGCAGGACATTTTCAGAAGAAGCAGAAGAAGAGGAGAAAGGACAACTTACAAAGCAGTTTCAGAAACTGCTAGCGCCCTTCCATCCAAGGCTTCACTCAACTGCAAAAGCTGCAACTCAGGGAGACCTTAGCACCTAGGCAAGAGGTCTGCCAAAGGGTAGGTTGTTGTGGTGTTTTTTTTCCTATGGTCTCAAAGTGATGGAACCCTGAGCAGGGGCAGTAACGTGGCACCTGCCCGGACGTCAGGGGACAGAAAGAGAAAACTTTATCACAGGTGCATTTCCTCCTCAGCTTTGCTAATCATCACCAAAGGATTTATCAGAAGCTGATAAGAACTTTGCGGCTTCTGAAAGGGGAGGACGGAGGAGGAAATCTAGACGGGGTTCATTTCAGGAGACACTAGCAGAAGCCAAAGCTAGTACTGGCTCGTGCTATTTCTCTGCATATTGGATGTAAGAATAGCTTGGTTCAGCCTGAGTAGCCTTCCTCAGTTAGCTTGAACTACAGCTTGCACTGCCTTCTGCCAACATGGGGCAAGATCAGAGCATGCTGGACTAGGTAGTACTTTTTTTAAAAAAAATTACATCCCCCCCCAAACCCAAAGCTTACATGGCCACTGGACAGACTATGCCCCAAAAGAGTAAGCTGCTTCAAATCTCTGGTTCTATCTGCACCTTGGGCCAACTCCTCCATTGTCTGCCCTATATTTCCTCAAAACAGCTGACTTTAAGAAGGAAGGGGCAGGTGTGGGGTTTTTGCTATGATTACCTACTTCAGTGCTTCTCTCAAGCAGTGGAGAGGAAAGGTGGACTAAGCATTATTTTCTCCATTCCTTTGTCATGATACATACCTCTGGGAGACAGAGTCCTAATTACAGTATGATCATATATGTATGTGTGAGAGAGAAATACTAGCATTGCAAGCAGACAGTGATGGGAGCTTTTACCCCTTCATCAGTGTTGCAATCGTAAAAAGATGAAGCCCTTTCACTGCTATTTCCATTAAGAAGAAATCTGGCATTGCTTGTTTGTGGGTTTGGTTTTTTTAAAAACAACAACAAAAAGCTTATGAAATACAAAATGTATTTACATAATATTTAGTCAAAGCAAATGGACTTTAAGAACATCATCTAACCATGGACTTTAACAGTAACCTCCTGGTAAAGCATATCTTTTGCCATGTCTGAACTTCTGGGACCTGCTTTGAAGAAGGGTGATTTACACTCGAAAGCTTGCAGTGTTCCCTTTTTTATTTTTAACAGTGGCCTATAAACCTGTAACCCAGTGGTTCTCAACCTGTGGGTCCCCAGATGTTCCCAGACTGCAACTCCCAGAAATCCTGGCCAGCTCAGCGAGTGGTGGAGGCTTCTGGGAGTTGCAGTCCAGGAACATCCAGGGACCCACAGGTTAAGAAGCACTGCTGTAACCTATATTCTGAAATGATATTGCAACACAATGTGCAACTTAAAAAAACCCAAAAGAAACATTGAAATACAACCTATTAACAGGGATATAACAAATTAAACTGTAAATAAAAATTATGTACACAACAAGCCTTCCGTTCTGGGACCTGGAGTTGGCCTCTGTACTCTCAATGCCAAATTCTGCATATCAGTTGCACTTTTTAAAAAAAGTAACTTAAAACCAGGTCACATTTATTTTAAAGAGAATGCAACAATATATTTAGGGCCACAAATGGGGTAGCTTCTCTCTCACACAGCTATGTAAACATAGGAACCTCAGCAAGTGTTGCTTGTCATCAAGGGTGGATTAATGATTAAGCACAATAAGCAGGTGCTTAGGAGCATTAAGGGAAGAAGGGGCACCACAGAAATTTTCCATAGCCGCATTTACCATTGCCCATGGGCCATATGGTGCAATATTACAAATGGTGCAGCTGAACCAGAATCTGCAAAAAGGGCCCCCAACTTTAAATGAAAATATGACATACAGATACAGTGGACCCTTGTATAACAAACGGTTTGTATAACATAAAATTTGTACAACATAAAAAATTCCAGAGATAAGGGAAATTTGCTTAACAGGGCAAATCTGTACAACATAACAATGGGATCACTCTGTTTTCAATGCATTTCTATGGGAAATGTGTATAAAGGAAAATTTGCTTAACATACTGCAATTTCATTTGGAATGAATTAATTCCTTTATACAAGGTACCACTGTATATACAATAATAAGAGCACTCAGACAGTGTAGACCTACGCAAAGGTTATGAAATTGAAGGGAAAAAATTCCCTCCCATCCATAAATGAAAACAGGGGAAACTTTGTATGCAGTCAAGTTGTCCACTGAGAAGACTGTGCAGGGACGCTAGTACTGTAGCTCACTCAGCTTCCCACCTGCCCACAGGCAACAACACATGTGTTAACACTGTAACTTTGTGTCAGGATCTAGCCTGTCCGGCCCTGGTAACTGCAGGATAAGGGCTTGCCTGGTGTTTGCAGACTCAGCCCCTGCCCTGAGGGGCAGCTACTAGGCCACTCATGAGTCCCACCTGGAAGCCTGGAGGGAAGGCTTTTGACACAATCCCTCACCAAAGGCTGCTGAGAAAACTGCATAGTCAGAGGATAAGAGAGCAGGTCCTCTTATGGGTTAATAATTGGTTGAAATATAGGAAACAGAGAGTAAGTGTCAATGGGCAATTTTCACGATGGAGAGAGATGAAAAGCGATGTGACCCAGCAGGGATCTGTCCTGGGACTGGTGATTTTCAGTCTGTTCATAAATGACCTAGAGACAGGGATAAGCAATGAGGTGACCAGGTTTGCAGATGACACAGAACTTCTGGGTGGTGAAAACCAGAGAAGATTGTGAAGAACTCCAGAAGGATCTCTCCAAACTGGGAGAACAGGCTGTGCAATGGCAAATGCATTTCAATACAGTATAGGGAAATGTGAAGTAATGCATATTGGGGCAAATAATCAACACTTTATCAACTCATGGGTTCTGAGCTATCCGTGACAGATCAGGAAAGAGATCTTGGTGTGATGGTGGACAGCTCAATGAGACTGTCTACCCAGTGTGTGGCAGCAGTGAAGAAAGCCAGTTCCATGCTAGGGATCATTAAAAAGGGGATTGAAAATAAAACAGCCAACATTATAATGCCCTTGTACAAAACGATAGTAAGGCCGCACCTGGAGTATTCCATACAATTCTGGTCACTACATCTCAAAAAAGACATAGTGGAACTGGAAAAGTTGCATGATTCCTGGGCTGGGGGACCTCCCTTACAAGGAAAGGCTACAGCATTTGGGGCTCTTTAGTCTGGAAAAAAGGTGCCTGGGGGGATATGATCAAGACGTACAAAATAATGCAGGGGACGAGTTAAGTGGATAGATGAACTCTCTTCTCCCTCTCACAAAATACCAGAATTAGGGGACATCCACTCAAATTGAGGGTTGGGACAGTGAGAACAGACACAAGAAAATACTTCTTTACCCAGTGTATTGTTAGTTTGTGGAACTCTCTGCAACAGGATGTGGTGGGACAGACTTTTTACTCCAGACTTTTCCCTGGAGGAAAAGTCTACCACAGGTTACAAACTATGATGGAGATGTGTAATCTCCAGGCTTAAAAAGAGGGTACTTCAAAGGCCAGATGGAGGGGAGTGGTATCAAGATACAGATATCTAGTCTCATGTGCTCCCAGAGGCATTTGGTGGGGCCACTGTAAGATACAGGAAATGACTAGATGGGCCCTTGGCCTGATCCAGTATGGCTCTTCTTATGTTCTTATTTTCTTAAGGCTATTTAAGGAGTGGTTCTCCCTCCCAGACTTTGCCTCAACAATGCAAATGTATTTTGCTCTTGTGCTTTCGGCCTGTGTGTCCAGCCTTGCCTTGTTACAGCCATAAGTTCAGTGCAACAAAGATGTAAAAACAAGACTCAGTTCTGCTGAACTTTATAAAACAATTATAGAAGACAATATTGATTGTGCCTTTCCAAATGTAGACATTGGCTTTCGTTATATTTTTAAGATTAATGGTTACAAATTGTTCAGCTGAGCATTCATTTTCTCATTTGAAACATACAGTGGACACATGTATAACAAACGGTTTGTATAACATAAAATTTGTACAACATATACAATTCCGGAGATAGGGGAAATTTGCTTAACATAATCACCTACGGCGCAAATCTGTACAACATAAAAATGGGATCACTCTGTTTTCAATGCATTCCTATGAGAAATTTGTATAAAGGAAAATTTGCTTAACATAATTTGATTTGGAACAAATTAATTCCTTTATACAAGGTACCACTGTATTAAAAATTCCATCAGAACAACTATGCAACAAGGCAAGCTACATGCCTTATCTTTAAGTACAGAAGCAGACGTGTTGCACAATATTAATTTTTAGGATCTGATCAGACTTTGCAATTTAAAAAAGTAGGAGAAACTTTTCAAATATAAAGAAAGTGGAAGTATAAAAATATTATTTTCCATCTTACTGTAAGGTTTAATTTTAATAAAATTTTATTCTATGGTTTATTATTGTGAATATTTTGAATTATATATATATGGGGAGGCACCAAAATCTTAAGTGCTTAGGGCCTCTAAGGGTCTTAATCCAGCCCGGCTTGTCATGGAGCGATTTCATATGGCCAGCCTGCCACCCAGAATGTCCCATGGATCTGAACTGGGACCCTGCACCAGCTGCTGTTGGACCCCCCCCCCCCAAAAAAGGTATCCTGCAAACCCAACTGAAATGCCCAAATTACCTCTTTTTAAAATACGTCTGTGAAGATTCTCAGTCATCCAGGTGCGTTTATCTGGGAGTTGAGTCATGGCTACTGGACTTCTTTTTTGAGAGATAGAAACGTTTCGCTGTTCATCCAAACAGCTTCATCGGTCTGAATGCAGCTGGTGCAAACCCTGACTCTTATAGGCAGCTTTGACCTCTAGTCACCCTGGCCTCAATTAGGCTCATCAGATGAACTAAATAGGCTTGTTAGGGAGACAATGGTATCCTTAGCCTTGAGGTGAACCATGGCTAAGGTGCTGAAACCTATCAAGAAGGGTCGTTAATGGGTCGTTAGCTATGGCCTTGGTGGTAAAGGCTTTTTGATTTGTCTTGGTAGTGTGGAAAGCACAGCTTGATAAGTAGCAGATAAACTATGCCGGAGGCCACCACCTCTGTTGAGGGAGGGATTTTCAATGCTCACATGAATGGCCTCCCTTACTCCTCTTTCAAACCACCTCTCTTCTTTGTCTAATATGTGTACATCCTCATCTTTGAAAGAGTGCCCTTTCTCCTTCAAATGGAGGTGTACTGCTGATTCTGGACCTGAGCTGTTACCCCTCCTATGTTGGGCCATCCTTCTGTTTAATGGCTGTTTGGTTTCCCCAATGTAGAGGTCTGAACACTCCTCACTGCATTGGACCGCATATACTATATTGCTCCTTTTATGGTTGGGTACCGGATCCTTTGGGTGGACAAGTCTCTGCCTTAGTGTGTTTGTGGGTTTGAAATAAACAGGGATGTGGTGTTTGCCAAAAATCCTTTTAAGCTTCTCTGACACTCCAGCCATGTAAGGAATGACCAGGTTCTTCCGCTGGGTCTGGGTCTCAGACTGATCCTTGTTCTTCTGGGATGGCCCACTGCTTTGTTGAAGGCCCACTTTGGATATCCACAGGCCTTAAGTGCTGTCTTCAGGTGCCTGTCTTCCTTCTTCTTGGCTTCTGTGAAGGTGGGGATGCTCTCTGCTCTGTGGCTTAGGGTCCTGATGACTCCTAGTTTGTGCTGTAATGGATGGTGGGAGTCGAACAGTAAGTATTGATCTGTGTGGGTGGGTTTCCTGTAAACTTCTACTTCCAGGCCACGGTCAGGTCTGATGATGACTGCACAATCCAGGAAAGCCAGCCTGTTGTCTTGGGTGTCTTCTCTAGTGAACCTAATATTAGGGTCCACTGCATTGATGTGGTCTGTAAAGGCCTGTACTTCCCGAGTCTTGATTTTCACCCAGGTATCATCTACATACCTGAACCAGTGAGATGGTGTTGTCCCTGGGAAGGTGTTGAGTGCCTTCTTCTCCACTTCTTCCATGTATAGGTTTGCAACAATTGGTGACACTGGAGAACCCATGGCACAACCATGCTTCTGTCTGTAGAAGTCCCCTCTGTACATGAAATATGTGGTATTCAGACACAGGTCCAGGAGCAGGCATATCTGGTCTGGGTTGAGTCGGCATCTGGAGGTGAGGGTGCTGTCTTCTCTTAGTCTTCTCTTTACCATCGTTAGGGCATCAGTGGTGGGGATGCTTGTAAAGAGCGATGTGACATCAAAGGATACCATGGTTTCCTCTGTATCCAGTTTGAGCTCCCTGACTTTAGAAACAAACTCTTCTGAGTTGTGTACGTGGTGGTCCGTGTGTCCAACCAGTGGGGCTAGGATAGTTGCCAGGTATTTTGCGATGTTATAAGTCACTGAATTTATACTGCTGACAATAGGTCTGAGGGGGATTCCTTGCTTGTGGATCTTGGGAAGTCCATAAAAGCAGGGGACTGTCTCTCCGGGATATAACCGGTGGTAGGTCACCCTGTCAATTGCGTTTTCCTGCTCCAAGAGTTTTAAGCATTCTATTACTTTCTTCTTGTAATTGCTGGTGGGGTCTCTTCTTAGTTTTTCATATGTATGCTGATCATCTAAAAGTGTGATAACCTTCTCGTGGTAGTCCACCGTATTGAGGACGACAGTGCACCTTCCTTTGTCCGCAGGCAGAATTGTGATGCTCTCATCCCTGCTGAGGGATGTCACAGCACTTCTCTCTTGGCTGGTGAGGTTGGATGGTGGTGGTTGAGCACTGGATAATGCAGCAGAGACTTTTATCCTGAGTAGTTCTGCTTCTGCTGCTGGCAGATTGTTGCTGTAGATGGCTGATTCTGTCGCTGTGATGAAATCCACAACAGGAACCTGTTTGGGTGTGATGGCAAAATTTAGGCCTTTGGATAGGACCTCTCTCTCTGTCTGGGTGAGTTCCCTGTTTGAGAGGTTCTTCACCCATTTGTCCTTTACATCTCCTGTCATGGTCCCTTCATCCTTCTTCCTCCTGCCAAGCTCTTTAACTGCCTCTTTCCGGCAGAGGAGAAGATCGAACTTCTTCATTTGCCTCTCTTTGCCTTTGCAATGCTGAGCCAGTTGTGCTTTCTGGACAAATTCTATGACTGCATCCACTGCTGGTTTGGATAGGGTGGAGAGTAGTTCTTGGTGAATGTGGTCTTTTCTGTGTTGCAGTGTGTCTAAGGTAAAGTGGACTTGTCTGATCCTCTTTTTAAAAATGTCTTTCACACAGTACAGTACTTGGTCTGGTGAATCCTTGACCTGCCGCCACCGCCATGTCATGCACCCAGGCCACATCAGCTCAGTGGTTGAGGCCTCTGGCTGTGGAGCCAGGGGTTGGGAGTTGGATTCCGCACTGGTGCTTCCTTGACAAGGTTTGGACTCCATGATCCACAGGGCCCCTTCCAGCTCTGCCCTTCTAAGGCAAGTGGTATTCTCTCAAACCTGAGACTGCCCTCTCCTGCCCTTCATCCAACCCTCCCCAATGCTTTACCATTTCAGCTGCCCTTGGCCAATCTGGGGGCCATGAGCACTCTCCCCCCCCCCGAAAAAAAAACCTGCTGGTGCAATCCTTACCTGTGTTTATTTCTCTAATACAGTGGACCCTTGTATAACAAACAGCTTGTATAATATAAAATCTGTACAACATAAAAATTTCCAGAGATAGAGGAAATTTGCTTAACATAATCGCCTATGGGGAGAATCCGTACAACATTGGGATTACTCTGTTTTCAATGCATTCCTATGGGAATTTGTATAAAGGAAAATTTGCTTAACATAATTTCATTTGGAACTAATTAATTCCTTTATACAAGGTACCACTGTATATTTTTTTAAAAATCATGGCTGCTGGAGCTCCCTCTCCTCATCCACCTGTTCCCACCCCAGGCCCTTGTAAAACTCTCTTTTCCCCAGCCCTCCCCTCCCTCCCCAGCTGTAGCAACCCTCCCTCCGGGCTGGCCCGGCCAATCAGAGATGGGGCAAAGGGCAGGGCCAGAGCCGGCCTGAGTGACAAAGGCCAGAGGCACCTGGCTGGCTGGCAGGCACTCTGGAGCAGCCAGCCTTGGAGCCCCGACCTCTGTCTTGAGGGAGAAGCACGCCTGCCACCCACAGCAGGACTCCGCTGCAAGGGAGACCCAGAGGAGACGGCAGCAAAAAGAGGTCTCCTTGAGGAGGGTGAACGCCGTCCTGCTGGGCCCAGGGCAGGTTGCCTGAGATGCAGACACCCCAGAAGAAGCAGGGGCCCAGCTTTTTTTTTTTTAATTTATAATTTTATTGGGTTTTTGAGGAGGGGAAAAGGGAAAAGGAAAAAAGGGGAGGGATAAAATTTAAAATTTACATTGAATATGTCAAGCAAAGTAAAAGAAAAGTAATATAACATATTGATAAATTGCCAAATATTATCACAATACTAATAAGTTTGTTACTTCTTGCCATCTTTTCCGAGAGATCTCATCATAGTCTCCCTTTAAATAGCCGGAGAGTCTATCGATTTCAATACATTCTCTTATCTTTTCGTGGATATTCTTCTCTGTTGGCACGTTTGGTTGTTTCCAGAATTTCGCATACAATATCCTTGCAGCAACAATTACATGGTGAAGTACATATCTCTGATCATATGAAATATTTATATCTACTATATTTAATAAGAAAAGTTCTGGTCTAAGCTCTATCTTAATTTTCAGACATCTTTCTAAAAATAGTTTTACCATTTTCCAATATGCCTTTGCCTCTTTGCATGTCCACCACATATGGTAAAAAGTACCACAGTCATGTTTACATTTCCAACATTTGTGTGAGGAATTATACATCTTAGATAATCGGTGTGGTGCAAGATGCCATCTATAGAACATCTTATAACAGTTTTCCTTAAAAGAAATAGATTTAAAGATTTTAACTGTATTCCACAGAGAGTCCCATTTGTTTAGATGAATAGGATAACCAAAGTTTTCTGCCCATCTTATCATAGTGTCTTTGACCTGTGTATCAATCATTTTTTCATTTAACAATATGGTGTAAAATTTACTAAGCAGCTTAGCATCGCCAGAAGAAAGTATTTTATCAAGTGAAGTATCAGTAGTCGTGAATCCCCCCTCTTTGGTGAGGTCTTTGAAGTGTGAATATATTTGTTGATACTTCCACCAGTCTAAATTGTAACCTTCTGATACTAATTTCCCTAATGGTTTCAATGAAAGGTCAACATTCAGAAGGTGTCTATAAGTTATAACTTTTGGAGTTTCACTTATATGGGAGCTATAAGTCGCTCCCAGCGGAGATAGCCACAGTGGTGCTTTAGGGTAGAATTGTTTTTTAATCAATAACCATATTCTAACTAGGGCGTTCCTTATCCAGTGTTTTTTGAAGAGAGTAGGTATGTTGCCCTTGTACCACATGTAATAATGCCAGCCCTTGTCTAGGCCATAACTCTCAAGCTGCAAAATTCTTTTGTTTGTCATCAGAATCCAGTCTTTAATCCAGGTCATGGCAGCAGCCTTGTAGTATAATACTAAATTAGGAAGGGCAAAGCCACCAGTTTTGGTTCTATCCTGTAGATAGAGATTTTTAATCCTTGCTTTTTTCTTTTGCCATATGAATATACGTATACTTTTTTCCAGATCTGTAATGATCTTAAAATTAGGTAATATAGGCAAGGATTGAAATAGAAAAAGCAGTTTAGGTAAAACATTCATTTTAACTGCAGCAATTCTGCCCATTAAGGATAGTTGGAGTCTTGACCAAGTTTCGAGGTCAGCTTTGATTGTTTTTATAACATTTACATAGTTATCTTTAAGTAAAGAGTTACAACGATTAGATACAGTAATACCCAGATATTTTACCTTACTGACATGTTGAAAACCCGATTGATTTACCAGTTTTTCGACCATAGGTGAGGTCATATTTTTGGTGAGCAACAATGTTTTTTCTTTGTTTACCTTTAATCCAGAGATTTTAGAGTATGCCTCCAAAGACTTCAAGAGTTCTAAAGAGGAGGTCTGGGGGTTCTCCATAATTACCAACAAATCATCTGCAAAAGCTTGTACCTTATAAACTTCTCCTTTGCTCTGTAAGCCTTGAATACCAGGGGTTTTCCTTATAACATGTAGGAGTACCTCCAGAGTTAATATAAACAAGAGAGGAGAGAGGGGGCATCCTTGCCTGGTACCTTTATATATATTGACTGTGTCTGTAAGGTGGCCATTGACTATAATCCTGGTGTTTTGGGTGGAATAGATTTGTTCGATTGCTCGCAGCATTCTATGGCCACATTGTAGATAGTCTAACTGAGTTTTAAGTAGAGACCAGGATACATTATCAAAAGCTTTCTCAGCATCGATGAAGGCGAAAGCTACTTGCTTCTCAGAATGGGATTCGTAATATTCTAACACATTGAGGAAAGTTCTGATGTTGGATTGAAGATGCCTTTTCGGAAGAAAGCCAGACTGATCATGCGATATCAAGGGGGGTAGAATCGTCCGCCATCTATTAGCCAAGATGGTTGCAAAGATTTTATAATCCACATTTAGAAGGGCAATTGGCCTGTAGTTCTGTATCGAGTCTTTTGGTTTCCCTTCTTTGGGAATCAGTGTCGTATGTGATGATTTCCAGGAATCTGGTATGTCTTCGCCTTCTAAAATGGATGTAAAAAGGTTTTTCATATTTCCAGAGACTATCTCTGAGAATTTTTTGTAAAATTGAGCCGGTATTGAGTCGGGCCCAGGAGCCCTGTTCATTTTTTGGTGATTGATAGCTTCTGTTATTTCCATCATTGTAATAGGAGCGTTCGTCTGGGCTCTCTGTTCTTCAGTAAGTTTTGGGAAATTGGCTTGTTCGAGATAATGAAAGATGGCATCTTGGTCGATCGTCTCTGGCTTAAATAAGTTCTGGTAGTATGCCTCTATAATTTTTTGGATTTGTAACTGCGCTGTCTGATTTTCCCATTTTTATCTTTGAGCGATGATATGAGTTTTTGAGATTGTACCTTTTTTAACCTGTAGGCTAACCATCTGCCTGGTTTGTTTGCATTTTCCACAAAATTCAGTTTGGCCAACTTGATTTTGTGAGCTATATCAGCAGTCAAAATCAGATTTAGTTCATGCCTACAAGAAGCCAAGTCTTTATCCAGCTGCTCATTGCGGGGATCGTGGGTTAGATCCGTTTCGAGCTTTTTCATCGTATTGAGAATTGATTCAAATTGCTTTTTCCTCTCTTTATTCTTTCTTGCCATATATTGAATGACAAAACCTCTAAAATAAGGCTTTGAGGCATCCCACACAGTTCTCAGTGGTGTACCCTTGTTCAGGTTCATTTCAAAATATAGGTTCAAGTCTTTGGCTGCCTCTAAGATAAATTCTTTATCCGTCCACAGGGCTGAGTTGATTTTCCAGTGTCTGGGCTTACCCGAAGATTTCAGTGTCCATAGAATGGCATTGTGATCAGATATTGTTCGGGGCAAAGTTTCTATGTCCCTTGTATTTAGCAGAAGATCGGATGTAGCCCAGCACATATCTATACGGGAGAAAGAGGCATATTGTCTTGAATGGAAGGTGAAACCATCTTTTAGTGGATTTTTCCTTCTCCAAATATCTTGAAGTTCTAAAATGTTGGACATGTCCAGAAATGATTTAGGCAGTGTAGAAGATGAAATCCTGGATTTTCCCCTTTTGGATGTTTTCCTATCTACAGATGGGGTATGTACAGCGTTGAAATCTCCCAATATTATTAACTGATGGTTTTCGTATTGTAACAGTTTCTTGGCCAATTTTTCAAAAAAGATTTGTCTTCCATGGTTATCATTGGGGGCGTATATACCAACAATAATTGTTTCTTTAGATTGGATATTTGCCTGGACAAGGATCCATCTGCCTGCTTCGTCTTTTTCCAGAAGGGTTGGGAAGAGCTCTGGTTTAATATATAGTGCCACCCCATTTTGCTTCTTTACTTTGTTTGATGTGGAAAATAAATTCCCCAATTTATTTTGGATTAAATATTGTTCATGCTTTCTCAAAATATGGGTTTCCTGTAAACAGATGATTGAACACTGTTGTTTTTGGAGGAGATTAAAGGTCTTCCGACGCTTCTGTGGGGTGTTCAATCCATTGATATTCCATGTTAGAATTTTCTGGGCCATCTTATTTTACTTCCAACGATATTTCTTTTTCCCTGATTTTGGCCTGAGATAGTGTTTCGGCCTGGCACCTCCCACTGCGCCATGAGAATCTTGATCCTGCTTTGAGATCACTTGTTTGGAGGTCTGATTTTCTCGGTTATCATCTTTGGTGGTGGTTTGAGTATCGGTTGTATCCTCACCTTCGGAAGAAGACGGTGAAGAGGAGGAGGGAGAGTAGCCCAACTTCCGTGCGTTTTTATTTGCAAAATTTCTGGCTTTCTGGTGGGATTCAATTTTCTGTAATTTCCCTTCCCATTGGAAAGAGAGACCTTGAGGGTAGAGCCACTTGTATCTTATGTCATGCTTGAGCAAAAGTTTAGTAAGAAATGAATATTCTTTTCGCAGTTGACGGACATCCCAGGGGACGTCTTTCAATATTGCCACTTTGGATTTATTAATTTCCACCTCTTTGTCTCGGATAACCTTGAGGATACAATCTCGGGTGTATCTTCTGACTAGTTTGACTATTACCTCCGGAGGTAGTTTATTTCTTCTGGTATAAGCTGTAGGTTGACGGTAGATCACGTCTACCTCACGTAGGAATTCTTCAACGGGTGCCTCAAGTAAGGTTGCCAAGCTTTCTCCAACTGTAGTGTAGAGGTTTTCATCTTTATCAACAGTGAGGTTTTGGATCCTTAAAATTTTGGAGGAGGCTTCGATTTCCTGCGTGAGGACCAGTCTGCTTGTTGATTCCATTGTGGCTTCAATTTCTTCTAGACGGAAGTCGGTTACGTTCATATTATCTTCCAAGGCTTGTAAACGTCCACCGAAGGCTTCTAGTTTAGTATCCACATTCGAAAAACCCTCTTTCATTTCCACTCTTAAATTGGAAAACCCAATGCTTTGGTCTGATACGAGTTTGGCCTGGGTTAAATTTAATTGGTTGAGTGCATCTAAAATTTGGCTTTGACTTGTTTGCTGAGACATGGTCGTTGGATGAGCCAGAGATATAGAAGCAGACTTTTTTTGTATGGGTGGAGTTCTGCTCATTGTGGAGGTAAAGAGATCAGTTGCCTCTTCTCTGAGATATTACAAAGTCTCAGTTGGCTTACTACTTTCAAGGGATGTATGTGTAGTTGCATACATAGAAAAGTCCAGTAGATGGCGTATTGTACCCACTTTTAAGCCAACAGAGTCCGAAAACCCTATCAGAGGTAAGATGGATGTATTAGGGTTAATCTGCCGTTAACGAAGAGAAAGTGAAAGTGGAAAAAAACTGCAGCCCTTTCCGAGAGGCAGATAATGACGATTAGGCTGAAGAAGTAATTAGAGGAGAGTAGATTCTTTTCGGTAAGTTTGCTTGACTCATATTTTTGAAAGGGCTATCTGGTGGAGGGAAGCCACTTACATTAGTGGGGGAGTAGACGCAGCTCGATCTCCGTCCGGATCTTCCAGAGTCTCAGCCGCACGGGAATTCCCAGGGATTACAACCCCTCACGGGGAGGGGGAACCGCACCTGGGTGCCCCGGATCGGTTCTGGGATATCTTCTGCTCCCAGCGGGTGGTCTTGAAGTGGAAATCACCCTCTAGGGACTTGGAATACCTTCGACGCTAGCTGGGCTGCATTCTGCTAACGTCTGAGCTAGTCGCCGCCATCTTGACTCCCCAGAAATACAACCTATTAACAGGGATATAACAAATTAAACTGTAAATAAAAATTATGTACACAACAAGCCTTCCGTTCTGGGACCTGGAGTTGGCCTCTGTACTCTCAATGCCAAATTCTGCATATCAGTTGCACTTTTTAAAAAAAGTAACTTAAAACCAGGTCACATTTATTTTAAAGAGAATGCAACAATATATTTAGGGCCACAAATGGGGTAGCTTCTCTCTCACACAGCTATGTAAACATAGGAACCTCAGCAAGTGTTGCTTGTCATCAAGGGTGTATTAATGATTAAGCACAATAAGCAGGTGCTTAGGAGCATTAAGGGAAGAAGGGGCACCACAGAAATTTTCCATAGCCGCATTTACCATTGCCCATGGGCCATATGGTGCAATATTACAAATGGTGCAGCTGAACCAGAATCTGCAAAAAGGGCCCCCAACTTTAAATGAAAATATGACATACAGATACAGTGGACCCTTGTATAACAAACGGTTTGTATAACATAAAATTTGTACAACATAAAAAATTCCAGAGATAAGGGAAATTTGCTTAACAGGGCAAATCTGTACAACATAACAATGGGATCACTCTGTTTTCAATGCATTTCTATGGGAAATGTGTATAAAGGAAAATTTGCTTAACATACTGTAATTTCATTTGGAATGAATTAATTCCTTTATACAAGGTACCACTGTATATACAATAATAAGAGCACTCAGACAGTGTAGACCTACGCAAAGGTTATGAAATTGAAGGGAAAAAATTCCCTCCCATCCATAAATGAAAACAGGGGAAACTTTGTATGCAGTCAAGTTGTCCACTGAGAAGACTGTGCAGGGACGCTAGTACTGTAGCTCACTCAGCTTCCCACCTGCCCACAGGCAACAACACATGTGTTAACACTGTAACTTTGTGTCAGGATCTAGCCTGTCCGGCCCTGGTAACTGCAGGATAAGGGCTTGCCTGGTGTTTGCAGACTCAGCCCCTGCCCTGAGGGGCAGCTACTAGGCCACTCATGAGTCCCACCTGGAAGCCTGGAGGGAAGGCTTTTGACACAATCCCTCACCAAAGGCTGCTGAGAAAACTGCATAGTCAGAGGATAAGAGAGCAGGTCCTCTTATGGGTTAATAATTGGTTGAAATATAGGAAACAGAGAGTAAGTGTCAATGGGCAATTTTCACAATGGAGAGAGATGAAAAGCGATGTGACCCAGCAGGGATGTGTCCTGGGACTGGTGATTTTCAGTCTGTTCATAAATGACCTAGAGACAGGGATAAGCAATGAGGTGACCAGGTTTGCAGATGACACAGAACTTCTGGGTGGTGAAAACCAGAGAAGATTGTGAAGAACTCCAGAAGGATCTCTCCAAACTGGGAGAACAGGCTGTGCAATGGCAAATGCATTTCAATACAGTATAGGGAAATGTGAAGTAATGCATATTGGGGCAAATAATCAACACTTTATCAACTCATGGGTTCTGAGCTATCCGTGACAGATCAGGAAAGAGATCTTGGTGTGATGGTGGACAGCTCAATGAGACTGTCTACCCAGTGTGTGGCAGCAGTGAAGAAAGCCAGTTCCATGCTAGGGATCATTAAAAAGGGGATTGAAAATAAAACAGCCAACATTATAATGCCCTTGTACAAAACGATAGTAAGGCCGCACCTGGAGTATTCCATACAATTCTGGTCACTACATCTCAAAAAAGACATAGTGGAACTGGAAAAGTTGCATGATTCCTGGGCTGGGGGACCTCCCTTACAAGGAAAGGCTACAGCATTTGGGGCTCTTTAGTCTGGAAAAAAGGTGCCTGGGGGGGATATGATCAAGACGTACAAAATAATGCAGGGGACGAGTTAAGTGGATAGATGAACTCTCTTCTCCCTCTCACAAAATACCAGAATTAGGGGACATCCACTCAAATTGAGGGTTGGGACAGTGAGAACAGACACAAGAAAATACTTCTTTACCCAGTGTATTGTTAGTTTGTGGAACTCTCTGCAACAGGATGTGGTGGGACAGACTTTTTACTCCAGACTTTTCCCTGGAGGAAAAGTCTACCACAGGTTACAAACTATGATGGAGATGTGTAATCTCCAGGCTTAAAAAGAGGGTACTTCAAAGGCCAGATGGAGGGGAGTGGTATCAAGATACAGATATCTAGTCTCATGTGCTCCCAGAGGCATTTGGTGGGGCCACTGTAAGATACAGGAAATGACTAGATGGGCCCTTGGCCTGATCCAGTATGGCTCTTCTTATGTTCTTATTTTCTTAAGGCTATTTAAGGAGTGGTTCTCCCTCCCAGACTTTGCCTCAACAATGCAAATGTATTTTGCTCTTGTGCTTTCGGCCTGTGTGTCCAGCCTTGCCTTGTTACAGCCATAAGTTCAGTGCAACAAAGATGTAAAAACAAGACTCAGTTCTGCTGAACTTTATAAAACAATTATAGAAGACAATATTGATTGTGCCTTTCCAAATGTAGACATTGGCTTTCGTTATATTTTTAAGATTAATGGTTACAAATTGTTCAGCTGAGCATTCATTTTCTCATTTGAAACATACAGTGGACACATGTATAACAAACGGTTTGTATAACATAAAATTTGTACAACATATACAATTCCGGAGATAGGGGAAATTTGCTTAACATAATCACCTACGGCGCAAATCTGTACAACATAAAAATGGGATCACTCTGTTTTCAATGCATTCCTATGAGAAATTTGTATAAAGGAAAATTTGCTTAACATAATTTGATTTGGAACAAATTAATTCCTTTATACAAGGTACCACTGTATTAAAAATTCCATCAGAACAACTATGCAACAAGGCAAGCTACATGCCTTATCTTTAAGTACAGAAGCAGACGTGTTGCACAATATTAATTTTTAGGATCTGATCAGACTTTGCAATTTAAAAAAGTAGGAGAAACTTTTCAAATATAAAGAAAGTGGAAGTATAAAAATATTATTTTCCATCTTACTGTAAGGTTTAATTTTAATAAAATTTTATTCTATGGTTTATTATTGTGAATATTTTGAATTATATATATATGGGGAGGCACCAAAATCTTAAGTGCTTAGGGCCTCTAAGGGTCTTAATCCAGCCCGGCTTGTCATGGAGCGATTTCATATGGCCAGCCTGCCACCCAGAATGTCCCATGGATCTGAACTGGGACCCTGCACCAGCTGCTGTTGGACCCCCCCCCCCCAAAAAGGTATCCTGCAAACCCAACTGAAATGCCCAAATTACCTCTTTTTAAAATACGTCTGTGAAGATTCTCAGTCATCCAGGTGCGTTTATCTGGGAGTTGAGTCATGGCTACTGGACTTCTTTTTTGAGAGATAGAAACGTTTCGCTGTTCATCCAAACAGCTTCATCGGTCTGAATGCAGCTGGTGCAAACCCTGACTCTTATAGGCAGCTTTGACCTCTAGTCACCCTGGCCTCAATTAGGCTCATCAGATGAACTAAATAGGCTTGTTAGGGAGACAATGGTATCCTTAGCCTTGAGGTGAACCATGGCTAAGGTGCTGAAACCTATCAAGAAGGGTCGTTAATGGGTCGTTAGCTATGGCCTTGGTGGTAAAGGCTTTTTGATTTGTCTTGGTAGTGTGGAAAGCACAGCTTGATAAGTAGCAGATAAACTATGCCGGAGGCCACCACCTCTGTTGAGGGAGGGATTTTCAATGCTCACATGAATGGCCTCCCTTACTCCTCTTTCAAACCACCTCTCTTCTTTGTCTAATATGTGTACATCCTCATCTTTGAAAGAGTGCCCTTTCTCCTTCAAATGGAGGTGTACTGCTGATTCTGGACCTGAGCTGTTACCCCTCCTATGTTGGGCCATCCTTCTGTTTAATGGCTGTTTGGTTTCCCCAATGTAGAGGTCTGAACACTCCTCACTGCATTGGACCGCATATACTATATTGCTCCTTTTATGGTTGGGTACCGGATCCTTTGGGTGACAAGTCTCTGCCTTAGTGTGTTTGTGGGTTTGAAATAAACAGGGATGTGGTGTTTGCCAAAAATCCTTTTAAGCTTCTCTGACACTCCAGCCATGTAAGGAATGACCAGGTTCTTCCGCTGGGTCTGGGTCTCAGACTGATCCCTTGTTCTTCTGGGATGGCCCACTGCTTTGTTGAAGGCCCACTTTGGATATCCACAGGCCTTAAGTGCTGTCTTCAGGTGCCTGTCTTCCTTCTTCTTGGCTTCTGTGAAGGTGGGGATGCTCTCTGCTCTGTGGCTTAGGGTCCTGATGACTCCTAGTTTGTGCTGTAATGGATGGTGGGAGTCGAACAGTAAGTATTGATCTGTGTGGGTGGGTTTCCTGTAAACTTCTACTTCCAGGCCACGGTCAGGTCTGATGATGACTGCACAATCCAGGAAAGCCAGCCTGTTGTCTTGGGTGTCTTCTCTAGTGAACCTAATATTAGGGTCCACTGCATTGATGTGGTCTGTAAAGGCCTGTACTTCCCAAGTCTTGATTTTCACCCAGGTATCATCTACATACCTGAACCAGTGAGATGGTGTTGTCCCTGGGAAGGTGTTGAGTGCCTTCTTCTCCACTTCTTCCATGTATAGGTTTGCAACAATTGGTGACACTGGAGAACCCATGGCACAACCATGCTTCTGTCTGTAGAAGTCCCCTCTGTACATGAAATATGTGGTATTCAGACACAGGTCCAGGAGCAGGCATATCTGGTCTGGGTTGAGTCGGCATCTGGAGGTGAGGGTGCTGTCTTCTCTTAGTCTTCTCTTTACCATCGTTAGGGCATCAGTGGTGGGGATGCTTGTAAAGAGCGATGTGACATCAAAGGATACCATGGTTTCCTCTGTATCCAGTTTGAGCTCCCTGACTTTAGAAACAAACTCTTCTGAGTTGTGTACGTGGTGGTCCGTGTGTCCAACCAGTGGGGCTAGGATAGTTGCCAGGTATTTTGCGATGTTATAAGTCACTGAATTTATACTGCTGACAATAGGTCTGAGGGGGATTCCTTGCTTGTGGATCTTGGGAAGTCCATAAAAGCAGGGGACTGTCTCTCCGGGATATAACCGGTGGTAGGTCACCCTGTCAATTGCGTTTTCCTGCTCCAAGAGTTTTAAGCATTCTATTACTTTCTTCTTGTAATTGCTGGTGGGGTCTCTTCTTAGTTTTTCATATGTATGCTGATCATCTAAAAGTGTGATAACCTTCTCGTGGTAGTCCACCGTATTGAGGACGACAGTGCACCTTCCTTTGTCCGCAGGCAGAATTGTGATGCTCTCATCCCTGCTGAGGGATGTCACAGCACTTCTCTCTTGGCTGGTGAGGTTGGATGGTGGTGGTTGAGCACTGGATAATGCAGCAGAGACTTTTATCCTGAGTAGTTCTGCTTCTGCTGCTGGCAGATTGTTGCTGTAGATGGCTGATTCTGTCGCTGTGATGAAATCCACAACAGGAACCTGTTTGGGTGTGATGGCAAAATTTAGGCCTTTGGATAGGACCTCTCTCTCTGTCTGGGTGAGTTCCCTGTTTGAGAGGTTCTTCACCCATTTGTCCTTTACATCTCCTGTCATGGTCCCTTCATCCTTCTTCCTCCTGCCAAGCTCTTTAACTGCCTCTTTCCGGCAGAGGAGAAGATCGAACTTCTTCATTTGCCTCTCTTTGCCTTTGCAATGCTGAGCCAGTTGTGCTTTCTGGACAAATTCTATGACTGCATCCACTGCTGGTTTGGATAGGGTGGAGAGTAGTTCTTGGTGAATGTGGTCTTTTCTGTGTTGCAGTGTGTCTAAGGTAAAGTGGACTTGTCTGATCCTCTTTTTAAAAATGTCTTTCACACAGTACAGTACTTGGTCTGGTGAATCCTTGACCTGCCGCCACCGCCATGTCATGCACCCAGGCCACATCAGCTCAGTGGTTGAGGCCTCTGGCTGTGGAGCCAGGGGTTGGGAGTTGGATTCCGCACTGGTGCTTCCTTGACAAGGTTTGGACTCCATGATCCACAGGGCCCCTTCCAGCTCTGCCCTTCTAAGGCAAGTGGTATTCTCTCAAACCTGAGACTGCCCTCTCCTGCCCTTCATCCAACCCTCCCCAATGCTTTACCATTTCAGCTGCCCTTGGCCAATCTGGGGGCCATGAGCACTCTCCCCGCCCCCGAACAAAAGACCTGCTGGTGCAATCCTTACCTGTGTTTATTTCTCTAATACAGTGGACCCTTGTATAACAAACAGCTTGTATAATATAAAATCTGTACAACATAAAAATTTCCAGAGATAGAGGAAATTTGCTTAACATAATCGCCTATGGGGAGAATCCGTACAACATTGGGATTACTCTGTTTTCAATGCATTCCTATGGGAATTTGTATAAAGGAAAATTTGCTTAACATAATTTCATTTGGAACTAATTAATTCCTTTATACAAGGTACCACTGTATATTTTTTAAAAAATCATGGCTGCTGGAGCTCCCTCTCCTCATCCACCTGTTCCCACCCCAGGCCCTTGTAAAACTCTCTTTTCCCCAGCCCTCCCCTCCCTCCCCAGCTGCAGCAACCCTCCCTCCGGGCTGGCCCGGCCAATCAGAGATGGGGCAAAGGGCAGGGCCAGAGCCGGCCTGAGTGACAAAGGCCAGAGGCACCTGGCTGGCTGGCAGGCACTCTGGAGCAGCCAGCCTTGGAGCCCCGACCTCTGTCTTGAGGGAGAAGCACGCCTGCCACCCACAGCAGGACTCCGCTGCAAGGGAGACCCAGAGGAGACGGCAGCAAAAAGAGGTCTCCTTGAGGAGGGTGAACGCCGTCCTGCTGGGCCCAGGGCAGGTTGCCTGAGATGCAGACACCCCAGAAGAAGCAGGGGCCCAGCTTATGAACCACTGCAGACCCTGCTTCGTGGCAAGGCAACATCCAAGCTGCATCCTTGTGCCTTCCAGCCCGTGGCTTCTTGATGGCTCCTCCGTATAGTTTTCAAGGCAAGGGCACCCCCTTGGCCGCACTGGCCCTCCTGTGGACCTCTCTGGCCTTGGTCGAGGGCAGACCTGGCTGCCCGTCCTGTAAGATGCCCCCTCTCGAGCCCAGCGCTGAGAAAGCCTTCCTGGTGGAAGTGGCCAAGCAGCAAATCTTGCAGAAGCTCAACCTGAAGGAGAGGCCTAACATCACCCACTCAGTGCCACTTCTGGCCGTTGCCAACGCCCTGAGGCGCCTGTACATGGGCAAAGGCCGGCCAGACAGGCCGGGTCCCTATTCCAGCTGGGAGCGCCCAGAGACCGATAAACAGGGGTACGATATCATTAGCTTTGCAGACCCAGGTGAGTCCCTCCTTTCTGGTAGTCCTTCTAGCCACACAGCTGGAGGCTCGAATATTCAGGTGGGAGAGGAGGAAGGGTTGTAGAAGTAAGGAGACTGATCATGCTACTGGTCACTTAATAGGACCAAGCTGTCTTAATTTAAACTGGCTGCTGGGGCGTTACCCCAGGATGGCCCCTAAAAAGTTCAGATTGGTCACATATAACTTCGAGCCCATTTAACATTGTGATAGATCATACTGGGCTGCTCTCAGGGCAGTCCACATTCTGATCCATTTCTCTTCAGAATACATCTCTCCCTGCACCCATTTCACTGCCCTGGGGAAAAGCACTGCTAGGGAACAGTGGCTAGTACAGTAGTTAGTACTTGAGGGAGGGGGTAGTTCCTCTCACCCCATTGGAATTATATGTAGGGGGAAAACTGTGTCTCAGTAGTGGAACACAAATGTTCCATGTAGGAGGTGCCAGGTTCAACCCTCTGCTGTCTCCCATGTATAGCTGGAGAAGATTCCTGTGTAAAACTAGGGCACCACCAGCTGCAGTCTTTGTAGAAAACACAGACACAGATGGGCCTGTGTTCTCACATGAGGCAAGGCAGATTCCTTCACTAATATTAAAAATATCAGATGCAGAATAAGAAGGAGGTCATTGGTGGTGTGCTTACATTATGCATGCAAAAGAGACAGAAAGAGCTCCTGCTTTTTCTCCCAAAGAAGCTATGTGCAGTATATGTTTCACTGCAGACAGGGTGGCATTACTGTAGTAGTAGTAGTAGTAGTAGTAGTAGTAGTAGTAGTAGTAGTCGTAGTAGTAGTAGTAGTAGCAGCAGCAGCAGCAGCAGCAGCAGTAGCAGTAGTAGCAGTAGTAGTTGCTGCTGCTGCTGAGCCGAGATTATGTTGTCTCTAGTGTGCACATCCTCCAGCTATTATCTCTTCTCACAGATTTCCAGTGTTTTTAATACCTGGAAAACCAGTCTTAACCATGTTGACAGCAGGACAATGAGCCAATACATGATAGAAAGTGGTTCTTTTATTCCACCCCTGTCAACTTTCTTAAGCATTAATACCATCCAGAATTTTACTCTCTCCAGTCCTCTCTGCCAAAAATAAATACAAGGTGGCTTGGGATAATAAACAGAGGATGGAGGCATCAGAGAAGCACAGGGTCCTTGTCTTTTTACAAACAGGAATTCTATGCCTTAAATGCAAGGGTAGGCAACATATCCAGATGCAGTCGGTCTACCAAACTCATCCTAGCCACTAACTATGCTGGCTAGATTTGTTGAGAGTTACAGACTGATAAAAGCGTACTTCTGCTTTAAGGGTGGCACAAGTAAGTCTCTCTCTCTCTCTCTCTCTCTCTCTGTGTGTGTGTGTGTGAGAGAGAGAGAGAGAGAGAGAGAGATTGATTTAAAGTCATTTAAAGTCATTTCAAATGGGGAGAAACCAGCACTTAGACATAATAAATGTAATATAAATACAACTTGCATATGGTCAAATGATGGGATTATGAGCGGGAAATTATGGGAGCTATAGTCCAGTGGTTCTCAACCTGTGGGTCCCCAGATGTTCCTGAACTGTAACTCCCACTCGCTGTGCTGGAAGGGGTTTCTGGGAGTTGCAGTCCAGGAACATCTGGGGACCCACAGGTTGAGAACCACTGCTGTAGTCCAAAAACATAAGCTTTCTTTGCTCTGGGATGAACATAGCAATGTAGCACTAGGTGAATAGGGCCTAGTGATTTATGGGTGCATAGGCGGGCATTCGAAGAAATCTGGCTCGGGCTTCTTCTTTGTTGTTCTGGGGTGGGCCAGGCTTAGCAGTGGGGGAAGGGGTAATAGTGATTTTTCAACTCTACCGTTTCTTTCTCCACAGAGACTTTTGGACTGCTGCAGTTTCAGCTCACTCACCCCAAAGGCCAAGATATGCAAGTCCTCGAAGCCCAGCTGTGGCTGCATCTCAAGGCCTACCAAAATATCACATTACAGATTTACCTGGCAGGGCATCGGCGAGTGCCCCTAGTGGAGCAGAAACTGGGCAGCAAGGGGAGTGGCTGGCATCCTTTCTCCCTCATGCCAGCTCTCCAGAGTTTCTTTGAGCATGAGGAAAAGACTCTGTGCCTGGAGGTGGAGTGCAAAGACTGCCCTGCCAGTATGGAAGGCTCACCGACGTCCACCGGCAGCTACTACCTGCCCTTCCTGATGGTGAAGGCTAAGGTGCAGGAGCCTGGCCACCAGGTGACCAAGCGCAGCCTGAGCTGCGACCAGAACTCAGAGGTGTGCTGCAGGAAGGACTATTACATCGACTTCCGGGACATTGGTTGGAACGACTGGATCTTCAAGCCGGAGGGTTACCAGATCAACTACTGCATGGGTGAATGTCCCATGCACCTGGCGGGCACCCCTGGCATAGCAGCCTCTTTCCACACCACGGTCTTCAACTTGGTCAAAGCCAACAACATCCGGACAGCTGGCCGTTCTTGCTGTGTCCCCACACAGCGGCGGGCCCTTTCTCTTCTCTACTTTGACCCCAACAGTAACCTCATCAAGACGGACATCCCTGACATGGTGGTGGACGCTTGCGGTTGCAGCTAAGGACGGGATGGGGACGCTAGGGACAGCGCAAAGGGGAAAGTGGGAGCGTTTCCCCTCCACTCCTGTTGGACACTCATAAAAGGGATGTACCTTGAGTGGCTGGGTGTGGAATCAGGTGCAGCTGCAGCTTCCGCAGAGGAAAGCTATTAGTTACAGAAGGAGACTCTTCCTCCTATCTTCCTCCCAATGTGTACTTTCAAGGCAAAGCACAGAAAGTGTTCTTAGGCAGCCCCCCCTCTGGATATCTGCCCCCTCCCCAGATAAAGCTCCCCCTTTTCTTCACAGCTGTTCATAGCCCTGCTGTTCGGCCAAGTGCGGGTATGTTTTCAGCAAAACTTCTGCTCTAACAATAATTGTATGGGGTACAAAGACATGACTTCCATTGTCTGCTTCTGACGTTCTCAGAAGAAGTTTTGAGACAAGCGTGTTAATACCGCAAACCAGATCTGATACAAGGAGAATAAAATGTGGGCTCCTTGTCCAGATTCACATGGGTGCTGGGGTGCTGCACTCATTTTTACCGTGTTCCTTGCTATCTATGGCCTTTTAAGCCTTTTATCTAGCTATGCTCATGTAGCTCAAATGATGTAACATTTGAAGGCAAATTACCCCAAGTTAAGAAATCAGCTTAGTTGTGTGACTCAGCACAAAAAGGCTAATTTCTACAATGATTTTTTTAACTTGGGGCAGTTTGCCTCCAAATCTTACACCATTTGTGTAGTTACGCAGGAAGATTTTGGCCAGAATCTCCAGCTGAACTGGTCAGTGCACTTGGGGAAAAATCCTGCCTGAGTTGTGCAGGAAAAGTGGGAGATCAAACATGATGCCCAGACATTTGCAATACCAACACCAAAGGATCCCTTGACATCATCGTCCCTTTTGTATTTGTATGTGTGTGTTTATTGCACTTATGTAGATATCTATATTATTTTATTTTTGAAATGATGCCAATAATAATAATATTAATAAAAAGTTTAAAAGAAAAACACCCAGTATGTGCTTTGTATTATTATCCAGATATGTCCCAGTACAAGAGTAAAAAGCATCCCCGAGAAGCAAAGGCACAAAGAGTGAACTCTCTGCCCCACCACCCGAAACAGTTCTTTTTATGATCATTTCAAGAATCCCTGAGCCACCAAACTGGGGGAATGGGCTGCGAAATGCCAGATGCGTTTCAGTGTAGGAAAATGAAAGTAATGCATATTGGGGCAAAAAAAAAATCAAAACTTTATCTATCAACTCATGGTCTCAGGAAAGAGATGGATCAGGAAAGAGATCTTGGCGTGCTGGTAAACAGCTCCATGAAGGTGTCTACCCAGTGTGTGGCAGCGGTGAAGAAGGCCAATTCCATGGTACGGATTATCAAAAAAGAGGGGGCTGAAGATAAAACACCCAACATTATAATGCCGTTGTACAAAACAATAGCAAGGCCGCACCTGGAGTATTGTGTAGAATTCTGGTCACCACATCTCAATAAAGACATAGTGGAACTGGAAAAAGGGGCAGAAGAGAGCGACTAAAATGATCACCGGGCTGGGGGACCTCCCTTATGAGGAAAGGCTAAAACATATGGGCTCTTTAGTCTGGAAAAAAGGTGCCTGAGAGGGAATATGATTGAGATGTACAAAATAATGCAGGGTATGAGTAATGTGGATAGAGGGACGCTCTTCTCCCTCTCACAAAATACCAAAACTAGGGGACATCCTCTCAAATTGAGCGCTGGGAGGGTGAGAACATACAAAAGAAAATATTTTTTACCCAACGTGTTGTTAGCCCTGCCCACAGGATGTGGTCATACCATCTGGCCTGGATGCCTCCAAAAGTCGATTGGACAGATTCCTAGAGGAAAAGTCTATCACAGGTTACACACCATGATGGAGATGTGTAATCTCCAGGTTTAAAACCAGAGTACTTCAAGGGCCAGATGCAGGGTGGTAGTATCAGGAGACAGATATCTAGTCGCATGTGCTCCCAGACACATTTGGTGGGGCCACTGTGAGATACAGGACGCTGGACTAGATGGGCCTTTGGCCTGATCCAGCATGGCTCTTCTTATGTTCTTATGAGAACTCTGGAAGTTGTAGTCCAAAAACTAATGCTCCCAGCTCATGCAAAACAATTTATCTTTGAAACTGGGGGTGGGGGAAGCCCCCCCCCTAAAAAAAGCCTGAACTGTTTCAAGCCCTACAAATTTTGTACATTATTTGTATGCACTAAAATATAAAATGTGCATGTGACCAAAGAAGTGAGCACAATCATTAGACAACCAGCCAATGGCTGCAGCATTGTTTAGGCTTAGTGTATACTTTGTAAGTTAGTTTGTCACCGCATAAAATGTGACAAGTACCCTTTAGTACAATCCGGTTTTCTTTCAGAAGATCGCCCCTAGAGTGAGAAATGATTTAAAAACACATTTTGACTATTTAAAAAAGCAACAAATCCCGTCTTAAAAAGTATTTGCATATATTCCATAATAGAACCATTTTATAAAATCAGTTTAAAACAATTTAAAAGCAGATTTCAAAAGGGAAATAACATCATGTCCCCATTAAATGCTTCCCCCCACCCTTTTATAGCCAGTTTCTGATTAAAAGCCTACCAGAAAAGAAAAGCCATTGTCTGCAGGTGGAAAGACAGAAGGGAAAGGGCCAGCCTCAACTGGTATGGAAGGAACTTCCACACCCCTAGAGCACCTTCTGAAAAGGCCCTCTCTCATGCCCTAGCAACATATACTGTATACCTAGAAAGTGATTAAGAAAAGTGCATTTTTAATATTCATTTTATTGACCATTTTAATATAATACTTTTAAATTCCTTTTTAATATTTTTATAATCACTGTTTTTAGCTTTTAAATATTACCTTCTAACTGGTGGAAGCTGCCTGAGGTCCTTTTGATGAAAAAGGTGGGGGTGAAACTATTTTAACTCAATTTTTTTAAAGTGCTTCTGTTGAAGATCTTGAAACACAAGGAGGCCCATATGGGCTGCTGTGGGCCTTCGGATAGCGAGGACCTGGGCTGATGGTGGCTTAATAGGTCAAAACCTATAAAGAGATAGACTGTGCCCAGCAAATAATTCATAGCCATTAACACCATTATAATAAAGAATCTCGGTTCCCTATATAATGAAACATATAAGGCAAGAGCAGTTGTTGTTAGACCACGACTCCATCAGTCTTGGCCAGCGTAACTGATAGGTGGTTACTTCATTTCAGTTTTGTCTCTGTTAGTGTTGCGCTTAGGAGCAGTACAAAAAAATGTTACTTCACATCCGTCGCACAACTACTGAAATTTGTCTCAAACACGCCCCCGGAACGGGTGCAAAGCGTGACAATACTGTACCTGGTGCTGGGGTAGGGTTTTCCCTTGTCACTCTTTGTTCCCGCTTTCTGTTCCAAGACAAGACACCGTGTAGTAACGACTGTCACGCAACAAAACATTCGTTTCTCTCAGAAAACTGTGTCCGTTGTTTGTTTGTTTTTGATTTTTCAGAAGCGAAATACTGAGAAAGAATTTTTAAGCCCCCCCCCCCCCCAAAAGGGAAAAGGAAGCTAGACAAATTCAGTGTTTTTCATGGTACAAGACCGTGACCATGAGATAACACTTGTCACGAGACAAATTATCACGACCATGGGAACACTGTAACAGGGACAAAACCATGTGATCACGACCAGTGCTGTCACAGTACAAAACTAGTCATGGAACAAAGGACATGAAGTAACCGCCATAGTGCGGAATGATGGGGACTGAAGTCCAGCACACATGGAGGACCACAAAGTGCTGATCGTTAATTTAAAGTTTCGTTTTTTAAAATAAATGGCAGCTTGGGGAGATGGAATGAAGTAGAACAACACAGGCCACTTCCAGGGAACTCTTTAACTGGATGTTTAGTCATGCTTACAAACAAATTGTAGTAAATTTCCTCTACAGCTTACCTCTGTGCAGCCAGAGTTCAAATAGAAAAATTGTTCCAAGGAGTTTTCAGCATGAAGCATTAAACCTTCTCTTGATCAAAGGTCTGTTCATGCAGCTTTCTCCTCTTGCTCTTTGGATTGTCTACAGCTGTTTCGTGGTCCCCTCTGTTTCTGAAAGGAAAGAGCTCCCTTAAAGTGTTTTCACTTAAAATCCCTTCCCAGATGCTTTTGGAGTATTGAAGGATTTAAAAACGTGGAGGCTGATCTCCCAAGCCCCGAACCTCCACTTACCGGGCTCTGCAGGATGCTTGGGGTGCTCCTTCAGGGCTTGCTCTCCAATTCACACAGGAGACTGTCTGAGTCTTCCTTGCCTCCCTGGGTAGCTGACCACCATTCCTCAACTGCATGGGGGACACTCCGTGCCCCGCCTCCTTGCCTGAGTGAGTAAGAAAAGGCTGGCTTGCCTCCTGCACAGATTGGAGCATCGACCCTGAAGGAGGACCCTGGCTCTGCACAGAGCCCAGTAAGTGGACCAACTGGGATGGGCCAGGGGTGGACTTCTGTGGCACCTGTGGTGCCACGGATGTACTTCATAGGAATATGTGCAAAGCACCAAGTGCCCAACGCTAATTACTATCATGCTGTTATCATAACCCCAATGATCTATAGACATAATTGCTTGCCTCCAGCTTCCGTTCTGAGCACACCACAAAAACTACTGTTTCGGCCAATCCCTTACATTGTGCATAATAGGATCTGCTCAGACACACATGTTAGAGACTTCAAACTAAAGGATCTATAAACAGCAGTACAAGGTGATTAAAGAGTAAGAGGAAAAACCAGAAGCACCCTGCTTCAAGATAAACCCAGAATAGAAAACAACCAAACACCACTTAGTTGGCACCTTCAGCCCACAACTGAGACCAGTCACACACATTATAAACAATCTTAAAACTGTTCTTGACAAGAATAGTTCACTCTCTCAAGCTCTTGGTGGCAGGCTTGTTATTGCTTGCAGATAACCCTATGCCCCTTAATCTCAAGCAGCTACTGAAACACAATGGACAACACAGCACTGACAACAGAGATGGGAACTAATCCCAACTACAAACCCAGATGGCAAGCCCTTACATTTACTCAGGCAACACAATGACAGGATGCAACAATGGCACACACAACCTCAAGGGCATTTGTATTTGTTCTTCTGCTAACATGTTCTATGCCATGGGTTCCCAGCCTTGAGTAACCCAAGTATTCTTCAGCTCCAGTTCCCAGAAACCCCAGCCAGCACAGCTGGTCAAAGTGATTTATTATGGGAACTGCAGTCCAAGAACACATGAATTTCCCAAGGCTGGGATACACTGATCTAGGCCATCCTTTGCCAACAATGCACCTTTGCTCTCTTCCTAGGACAAACAGAGGAATTCTCTACCCAAACAAATTAATGGACACAGACATTAAGAATAGCAATTGTGAAGGGGTGGCCTTGAGCACTCCCGGGGGCCATCTAAACCCTGCCCCACAAGCCAAGGAAAAAGCAAATATCCTGAGCCTCTAGCTGGCATATAGAACATAAGAACGTAAGAAGAGCCATGCTGGATCAGGCCAAAGGCCCATCTAGTCCAGCTTCCTGTATCTCACAGTGGCCCCACCAAATACCTCTGGGAGTGCACGAGACTAGATATCTGTCTCCTGATACCACCACCCTGCATCTGGCCCTTGAAGTACCCTGTTTTTTTAAGCCTGGAGATTACACATCCCCATCGTGGTTTGTAGTCTGTGATGGACTTTTCCTCCAGAAGTCTCTCCAATCCCCTTTTGAAGGCATCCAGGCCAGATGCCATCACCACATCCTGTGGAAGGGAGTTCCACAGACTAACAACACGCTGGGTAAAGAAGTATTTTCTTTTGTCTGCTCTCACTCTCCCAACCCTCAATTTGAGTGGATGTCCCCTAGTTCTGGTATTTTGTGAGAGGGAGAAGAGCGTCCCTCTATCCACTTTACTCATGCCCTGCATTATTTTGTACATCTCAATCATATCCCCCCTCAGGTGCCTTTTTTCCAGATTAAAGAGCCCCAAATGTTTTTGCCTTTCCTCATAAGGGTGGTCCCCCAGCCCAGTAATCATTGTAGTCTCTCTCTTCTGCACCTTTTCCAGTTCCACTCTGTCTTTTTTGAGATGCGGTGACCAGAATTCTACACAATACTTTCCCAGTCAGCCTGTTCTTCTGGGAAAGGGGTCGGGAACCAGAGGCTCTGGCAACACAGCAACACCAGGTGATCCAGCACCGGCCCAGTGTTGGTGTCTTCCCTGTCCGATTTCAGCTACGGAGTCTACCACCGTCCAGCTTCAGCTCTGGAGATGCAAGCAGCAACAAGTATGACAAATTGGTTGTTACTTCACGTCCGTTTTGTGCTGCAACTAATTATATACTGTGATAAAATTTGTTGCGGTCACATGGTTTTGTTGCTCTTCCCGCATGCCCATGGTCACGCTATCTTGCTATGGGACAAATATTACCTCACGGTCTAATACCGCAATAAAATGCAATAATTTTTCAGTGGTTTCACCCTCTTTTTTATTTAAATACTAATGAATCCGATAGTTAGGTAAATTGATATATATCATTTTTTAATACTGGCACTCAGTGCAATATCTACAGCGACAAAATGGATGTGAAATAAGAGCCAAAGGGGGTTTCAGGAGGAGGAGGAGCAGCAGCAGCACGTTGGAGCCCGGTCCCCATGGCCTGCCTTTACCAGCCCTCCTGAAAAACACTGTGCCACTGGATTGGGACTCCTATTTTCTGCCTCTTCTCCTTACATGGACTTTTGGGGACCTCAGTGAAATCAACTGAGGCTGCAGATGAACAGACTCCCCAGGGTGTTAGTGTTGGAAACTTCAGCTCCCTGGCAACTCAGGCAAAGTTTGACCCTGTGCCTTTAATAAAAGCTGCCATGAACGACCAAACCAGGCTAGAACCCATGAAACTATGGTCTGCAGGCTCCTCTACTGAAGGATGGTGGTGCTGGGAGCTTGCCCCCACCGCCTGACCCATGGATCTACACAAAAGCTTGCTTCAGAACATTTCAGTCAACCTGGCTGCTCTTTCAATACCCTGGATGTAATTGTTCTGGGGGAAAGGGCCTACAAAACAAGACTGAAAGAGAAACACCTAAGGGTATTTATACACGACCCCTAAACTCCGGGGCAAATGGCTCCCAGCTCCGGAGATTAAAAATGTTTACCCACCAGCTCCGGAGTTAAGAGGAAATTAAGTGCGACCCCGTCCACTTTAGCGCGTCCCAGCGCAGCTTTCAGGTACCTGCTTTTTGGATGTGACAAATATTTGATCCGGTGTAAGGATAGTGAGTGCGGGGCTCTCCTAGCTTCTGTTTGTTCTTTTTCTGCCCCCACCCCCACCCCTTTAAGAGATCTGAATGCTGCCGGGAACAAAACGGAGGTATACCGGCATTCTTTTCTTTCTTTTTTCTCCCTCCCTCAGGCAGCCAGCAACCAGGAAGTGCGGAGGGGGGTGGGGACAGAGGAAGAGCGACAAACCCCTAAGATCTCTGGTCCGAATTTAAGTGGCCAGCGGATCTTAGGGGTCGTGTAAAAAGGCCCTAAGACAGGGGTTCTCAACCTGGGGGTCTTGAGAGGAAACTGCAGCCATCAATTCCTACAATTTCCATCTCAGATTTAACAACAACAACTGAGCCTGTGGAAATTTACCCCATGTCATCAGGTCCTCCATCTTTGGTGATCACAGAGAAGAAGGTGCAAGGTCTCTTTTACAGACAGAAGTTAAGGAAAGCACCAGGTCCAGATAAAAATCACTTCTTGTTTAAGAGTTTGTGCTGAACAACTGGCTCCTATTTTTACCTGCATCTTTAATAGATCACTGGAGATGTGTTATGTTCCTTCTTGCTTCAAACATTCCTTGATTATTCCAGTACAAAAAAAAAATCTGTCAAGGAATTGAATGATTATAGACCAGTTGCTTTAACTTCTGTAGTCATGAAAACTTTAGAGAGACTAGTGTTGGCTCATCTGAAATCTATCACGGATTTGTCATTAGATCTGTTGCAATTTGCAAATAGATCAATAGATGATGCTATTAATATGTCCTTACATTATATATTGCAACATTTTGAATCTCCAAAATCTTATGCAAGGGTTCTTTTTGTTGATTTTAGTTCTGCATTTAACACTATTATTCCGGATATCCTTATGACTAAATTAAAACAGTTGGCTGTACCTGATCACATTTGTAAATGGATAGTAAGCTTCCTAACGGACAGAAAGCAACAGGTGAAGTTAGGTAAAATTATATCAGATATTAGCAAGGTTAGCATAGGAGCCCCTCAGGACTGTGTGCTTTCTCCATTTCTTTTTTCCTTATATACTAATGATTGTACCTCAAAAGGATTCCTCTGTTAAAATAGTGAAGTTTGCAGATGACACTACAGTGATTGGCTTCATTCGAGACAATTATGAATCTGCCTATAGGCAAGAGATTGAATGACTAGTTTTATGGTGTATTCAAAATCATCTTGAATTAAACACATGCAAAACTGTTGAAATGGTGGTGGATTTTAGGAGGACTCGTTCTATACAGCCACCTCTTATGATATCAAATAACTTAGTGTCAATCATCTAATATTGAAAGTATTATTAAGAAAGCACAACAAAGAATGTTTTTTCTGCGTCAACTTAGGAAGTTCAGACTGCCAAAATAACTGTTGATTCAATTCTATAGAGGTGTTATTGAATCTATCATCTGTTCATCTATAACTGTCTGATTTAGTTCTGTGACTAAGCATGACAGATATAGACTTCAAAGGACAATTGGAACTGCAGAAAAAATTATTGCCACTAATCTGCCATCTATTGTGGAATTGTATACCACACGAGCTAAAAAGAGGGCGATGAAAATATATACAGATTCCACACATCCTGGACATAACCTGTTTCAATGGTTACCCTCAGGCCGACGTTTCAGGGCATTGCATACTAGGACAACTAGATATAAAAATAGTTTCTTTCCAAGTGCTATCAAACTGTTGAATAATTAATTTTTACTTCTCTTCTTCCTTTTTAAATAATAGGTTATATTGTGTTGTTGTACTGTGTTTTTATTGTTGACTATATGATTCTTATATTTCCTTTTATATATGGAGAGCATATTTTACCAAAACAAATTCTGGGTGTGTCCAACCACACTTGGCCAATAAAAGTATTCTGATTCTGTTTTGTGTTCTGCTTTTCATTTTATATATATCTATATACAGTGGTCCCCCACCCGTTTGTGGCTCATATTCTGTGGTCCCGCTATATCGTAGGACCACAGTATATGAAAAAAGACCCCCTGGGATATGAGGGGAAAGGCCTGGGGTAAGGGGGGAGGGCCCGTCGGAGGCCTCAGAAATGACTTCTGGTTCGCAGGGAGGCCCTTTGGGGGCCTCCAAAAGACCCGGAAAGGCCCTCACAGGCCTGTTCGGGGCAGCGTGATGGGTGGTATATAAATAAATAAATAAATAAATAAATAAATAAATAACAATCTTAAAACTGCAGAGCCATAGAAGACCTTATGGATTATTGAGTCCAGCCCCTGCCAAGCAGGCACGATGAGGAACTGAACTTTCAGCTGATACCTAATAAACCAATGAACTATCCAGTAGGAACGTAGCATGTTAATCATTGCAAATGAATAAACCAATCTCCTCAAACCAAGCTCCTTCCAAATGTGATGGATTACAGTTTCCATTATCCTTAGTGAACATAATTATTCAAAGTGATGGGCATTTTAGTTAAGTGTATCTGAAAGGTACCAATTTGCAGAAGGCTGGTGTACATTGTAGACTGAGCTACAAGAACCACATAATAAGCATTCATTATAAGTCCTTGTTAAATGTATACAGTACATGGCAAATTTCAGAAGTGATCCAAACTCTCCCGACCCACTACACTAACATCCAGTAAAATAACTGTAACTGGCAGATTAGAACGCTGTCTAAGAAAACCATCCTCAACCTTTTAGTTGGCCATGACTATAAAACAACATGAAAGAAATATAGGCAAAATCGGGACCGTACAGGTCGCACAACAAAACTTATAAGGTGATATGTGAAGAATTGTTTCTCGCATGTGCCTCTACCCTTCAGATGTGCCAGGGACCCCAGTGGGTCGCATGTCCTCCATGAAAATGGCAGCTCTCAAGGCTACATACAGCACACTAGCCTGTACTGCCCATCCTTCCAGCTGGACCAGAAAAGTGATTGTATTTTAAGCTCCATTCTCACTAAGTCATTTCACAGAAAGCAAATGTGCCGGTGTGTGTGTGTATAGCCCCCATTGAGAATGGTTGGTCTAGACTGAGTACACCCCTTTTTAGGGAAGGTAGCAGATAATCCGGGTGGGGGGTGTTTGTGTTCTTTTGGACTACAATTCCCATTACCATGCTGGCTGAGGGATTCTGGAAATAGTGACCCAAGGAAATTTTCTGGGGTCCTGCAAGTAGCCCAGCTGCATACTGGATTATTCCAGGATGCTTGGAGAATTGCCTAGTGATCTTGCTTTACTTTTAGATAGAACATGGGGCTTTGCACAGTGTGGTAGCTATGGGAGAGGGATGCCCCTTGGCTGCATGGCCGTGATGTACTTGCGAGTGCCTCAGCATCCTATGAAGCTGCCTAGATGCCCTAAGCACATCCGATCTCGCTTGATTTCGGAAGCTAAGCAGGGTCGGCCCTGGTTAGTACTTGGATGGGAGACCACCAGGGAATACCAGATGCTATAGGCGCCTGGAGAAGGAACTGGCAAGCCACTCCAGTATTCCTGCCAAGAAAACTCCATGGACATGGAGTCACAAAGAGTCGGTCACGACTATAATGACACAACACAAACACACACAGCGTCCTATGAAGAGAGAAAGAGGCTGCTCAAAGTCCAGCCTCACATGCCAGCTCAGAGGCACATTGTCATCCCTCTGGCCAGGACTGCTCCTGTCTCCTGTGGCCCCGAGTCTGCTACTCATCAAAGTACAACACAAGAGAGCAAAGGGCAGCTTTCATCAGCTGGAACGCTTCGTGCACACACAGTCCACTGCTCAGCTGGCTCCATCATGAGGGGGTTACGACGTGATCCTAGCCACGCACCAATTACCTACCCCACCCCACCCCTGGACTCAATACCCACATTGTAAGGTTGATGTTTGCCTCTTTTGAAAGCCCAGTTCCAAACCCACCCACCCCAATTGAACACTGGCCTCTTGCAAGCTTCACAACCTGCAGTATCTTGTTGAAACTGAAGGCATGTCTTCCTTTCTTTGGATCATAATGATTTCCATAGCTCTTCCCAAGGAATAGTTGCTGTGTTTCCAGCACTGGGTGACACAACTGCACATTGGGATCTCCATCGCTCTGAGCTCATCTGTGAAACATTGTTGGTTCATGGGGTCTTAAAGTCCACCTTTCAACAGAGAAAGGATGAAGAGTTTATGGTCCACAAAGGTTGTTGGGTTGTCCCTCCCATTAGGCTCCTCTCTTGGCTTTGATGTCTCCAGCTCATGGGTGCTGCAGTCTGGAGGGGGAAGCATGTATTCCATACCCTACTGACGACTCACAAGGGAAAATTCTTCTCACCTTTTTTTGCCAAGATCCTGTCAGATTTATTTGACACAGAATCTTGCTGAGCGTAGCAGCCTAGTACAGAAACTGTGACTCATGCAAAGAGGTAACACTTCAGAGAGTGGCATTAAGGGAGGCCTTTGGAATCTCTAAGTGCTTGGGGGAGGTAATTTCCTGGGGGACCCTCTTTGGGGATGCACAACGCAGACATATGGAACACAAACTGCACCGAACCTGCAAGAGGCAAGTCAGAAGAAGCTCTCCTGCAATTTTGGTGTCTCTAGGTGACTTGGGGGCCATTTTAAGGAGGTTTAAATTAGAAAACTAAATTGATCCATCCATTCATACGTAAAAAAATTATAAATTTGTGAGTTTTTTGTGAGTTATTCTTGCTTCATGAATCATTAATTGAAACAAATCACAATTTTCCTGATTTGTGGCCATCTGTAACTTCTCACACACATTAGTGCTGTTTACACACACCCAGCAGACTGATGCTGTGGATAGTTCAGGACAATCAGTATGAATGAGAAGTATGCTCTCATTGAAGGAGGGATTGACAGAAATAAAGTGTTAGCCACATTATGACCAGCAACCTGTGAAGAGATCAGCTATCTGTGTGATCCAGATACTGAAGTATATTGTTCCAGTGGTGTACCACAGATAACGGGGAAGGCATACTTTGAGATGAGTTTATCTTTCCAGTACAAAAATGCCATGTGAAATGACATTATTTGGAAGTCACAGAGGGAAATGGTGTTAATTCAGTCCTAGGAGGCTAAACTGGGGGGAAAAGGGAAAACAGACTGGTGGGAATCACAGACAGGTTTTTAAAATGCATAATGCAGTTACCAGAGAGTTGAGGCTGCAGTATGTGGTCGGGTCAGGTATATAAACAGGTGGATCCAAAAGAATAAATGTACATAAGTCACAGTATTATTGCTGCATAAGCTTGCAGTGATAAGACATTGTGCAGCTGCAGCATTCCGCATTCCGTGTGTGTGTGTGTGTGTGTGTGTGTGTGTGTGTGTGTGTGTGTGTGTGTGTGTGTGTGTGTGTGTGTGTGTGTGTGTGTGTCGTTACTGAATCTTCATGACTCCAGGTCCATCATGCTTTCTTGGCGGGAATACTGGAGTGGCTTGCCAGTTCTTACTCCAGGCACCTACAGCACCTGGTATTCCCTGGTGGTCTCCCATCCAAATACTAAACAGGGATGACCCTGTATAGCTTCCAAAATCAGGCGAGATTGGATGTGCTTGGGGCATCTAGGCAGCTCTAGGCATTCCATAAGACAACTCAAAAAATAGGGGTGCCCCAATAAAAAAATAAGTATGAAACTGGACCTTGGATCAGCACCAGATTTGGAATGAATGTAGCAGAAAGTCTGCTCTTGCTTCTGTGCCAAGTGTGGGGATGTTTGGGCAAGGAATTTTTGAATTATGATTTTTTAAAAAGTAATACTGTATTTACCCCATGCAGAATGAAATGGCCTGGAACTCTGGCCAATTTAAAGCAGATCAAATACATAAGAACACAAGAAGAGCCATGCTGGATCAGGCCCCACCAAATGTGTCCGGGAGCGCACAGGACTAGATATCTGTCTCTTGAAACCACTCCCCTGCTTCTGGTCCTTGAAGTATCCCAGTTTTAAGCCTGGAGATTACACATATCCCTCATGGTTTGTAACCTGTGATGAACTTTTCCTCTAGGAATCTGTCCAATCTCCTTTTGAAGGCATCCAGGCTAGATGCCATCACCACATCTTGTGGCAGGGAGTTCCACAGACTAACAACACGCTGGGTTAAAAAAAAATTCTTCTGTCTGTTCTCACTCTCCCAGCCCTCAATTTGAGTGTATGTCCTCTAGTTCTGGTATTTTGTGAGAGGGAGAAGAGCATCCCTTATCCACTTTACTCATGTCCTGCATTATTTTGTACGTCTCAATCATATCCCCCCTCAGGTGCCTTTTTTCCAGACTAAAGAGCCCCAAATGTTTTAGCCTTCCTCATAAGGGAAGTCCCCCAGCCCAGTAATCGTTTTAGTCATTCTCTTCTGCAACTTTTCCAGTTCCACTATGTCTTTTTTGAGATGTGGTGACCAGAGTTGTACACAATACTCCAGGTGCGGCCTTACTATCCTTTTGTACAATGGCATTATAATGTTGGCTGTTTTATTTTCAACCCCCCTTTTTGATATTCCCTAGCATGGAATTTGCCTTCTTCACTGCTGCAACACATTGGGTAGACACCTTCATGGAGCTGTCCACCAGCACACCAAGATCTCTTTCCTGATCCTCCACGGATAGCTCAGAGCCCATGAGTTGATAAAGTTTTGATTTTTTTTACACTGATAAGACCAATTTTGCATATCTGAAAAAAAAAACAATAGTTGCAGATGCTTTTTTATTTTGAGGCAATTCACCCATTCATAGCTCTAACTGATAGTTTGAAAGTAGTGATATTAGAGCAATATTAGTTATGCATTTATGGGCTTTATCTGAGTGCCAGTATTCTAATCAGACTGAACCATTGACCCTGCCACTCAGAAGGGCATTCAGTGATTGAAACAAAGCATTTAACTTATTACTGGCCAAACATTTTAAACTTCTTTATGTGAAAATGTTTTAAAAGATTTTTTTTAAAAAGAGACTATTTTTCATCAGTGCACTCATTTCAGCTATGAAATTACTGGGATTTTTATTTTGTGGTTGGGAATATTATCAAAGCTGGTTTTACTCAGTTTGCTTGTGAGTAAGGAAAAAGCAGGAACAGCAGCCAAGGACAGCTGCAGCACAAGGGGGGATCATTGGGGTGAAAGTTAGGAAAACATAAAGGAGGTAAAGCCCCTCTCTCACCCCCGCCGCCCACTTTCTCACTGAGTTACTGATTTCCAAAGTGTCCTACCATTGAGAGCTCTGCTCATATCTTGCAAACCAGCAACTCATGTTAAATTGTTCTCTCTTTCTGTTGACCAACCCCACCCCACCCGCCCCCACACCTTCCTAGCAATATTATCTTTTCCATTAAGTTCTGCTCAGATCTTGGAAACTAAGACCTGCAGCCTCCTTGGTTGAGTCAACTAATTTCATGCAAGATCTTCCTTTTTGTCTACTGGTCCACCCCATTTCCCCAGCAATATAATCTATTTTGGTCACTTTTGTGTTCCCACTATATATGAATGCTAGGATAGAGTTGGGTGACTCATTTTTGTTTGTGTGAAAGTTCATGCTTGGCTTGGTTGAGCACCCACTTTTCTGCTTTTTCTGGCTGTCTTTAGTATCTGCAGCAACACCACATTTCAAATAACCTGATTTTTCTCCCTGTCTTCATCACCTTTCTTTCCCATAGTATAGATGATTTTGGCCTTGGTTTCCAGCATCATTCTTTGCTAACTCTTGCTTCACCATTTCATTAAGTCCAAACCAGCCCTTGAAAATATTGTGGCACAGAGGGATGATGCATCTGCATCAGAGGGATGAAGCTGTCCTGTATCTGCAGTCTCCTAGTCATCAGCTCATATGCTCATCTTCTGGAATCCTCTACCACTGGGTAATGCTAGATGAAGGAAACTTCTGATTGAATTTGTGTGTAGCATATGTATACTTAAACTCCCATTTAAAAAGACAGGAAATCCAATTCTTGAAACACACACACACACACACACACACACACACACACACACACACACACACAAAATAATATAACATGGGATAGTGTGCTCCTGCACCCAGCCATGACATAACCCAGTATTGCTGCACAATATTGTATCTGCATTGCTAGCAGGAAACAGGATGCCAAGCTTTATATAGCAAAGGGCAGTCTGAATGTTAAGTCAAGATGGTCTGCCGGGTAACCTCTTGTGCTCACTACCATTCACACTGGTTGGAAAACAGCCATGACAATTGCTTTGTGTTTGGGTGAGAAGTGGTGGGCTGATGGGGGGGGGGGAGGAAGGAGTCATCTTCTGGGATTTTCTCCTTCATGTTGCCACTAGAGTAAGCCCTACTGAATCAGTAGGGATTCAGTGAGTCAACGCCTCTGTAAGTTCAAATAATTCTCTTCCTCTGATCAGAATTTACTACTGGATGCAATCCACTGTGGTTCCGTTTGCCATATTCTGGTAAAGATGCACACCCACCGTGCCACTGCCAGATTTTGAGCAAGTTGGATTTTTAGATTGCAATTCCCAGAATCCTCCAACTACCACGATCAGTAGCCACTGGTCACATAAGATGGGTGCTTCTGGGAGTTGTAATCGTAACCTTCCAAGCTCAGGTAACAGTAATCAGGCAGCTTAAGGAAGGATGAAGAGCTGTACTATAACACTGTGTCTTTGCTGTGGCACTCGTGGATGGAAGCAGCAGCAGGGATTAGGGACTACGGATGGGGTGGAGGAGACTCTGGTTTGCACTTGTCAGGCTGGTTCCCAAGCCTGCCTTTTGAAGCACAGAGAGAAGCAAATGTTCCACCTGTCAGATGACCCTGCTGACCTTGTCTTTCATCAATGCTACCTCCCTAAACAGTTGCTTATCTGAAGGAGTGGTCTGTGTCCCTGGCTGGGCCTTTACCTTTGCTCTAGTTTCCAGAGCCTTGCAATCACCTTTGACTTGCTAGGTTTATTCTTGGCAAACAAAATCATGAGAACTTCCATGGGGGAGATCAACACTGGGAAGTGGTCAGGGGCCTCAGTGAACCTCCACAATCTCTCCACATTTGGACCCAAGCCTAGGGACGCTGCATCTATGGTCAAACACAGGAGCGAGTCAACAGATCCAAATTTCAGTGTTCCAGATCCTTCCATCCATGCATCTATCCACCATCCACCTGTACACCTCTTCAGAACTGTATTCTGGATCCTCCTCTCGCTCTCTTTCATGTCCTCCATCCTGTTTTTCTGAAGGTTGCTGTCTCCTTTGAGAATTTGAAATATTTGGTTTAAGTAAATAAAGGTTGTCATGATTCGGGGGGGGGGAGATTTAATCCATATTAAATGGTATCTCGGCATTCCATAAACTAGATATAGCAATACTTCTGAAATATTCAGGTTCAGCATGGCAGTTTTATAGAGGATGGGAGAGAAATATTGTGAATTAAATAAAGTATGCAGATACCATTCTACAATTTTTTTCAGTGAGAAAACAGCCTCTTCCCAATTTTAAATATTTTCGACCAATGAATGGTAGAGAATGAGAAGGTTGGACAGTGTCATTGATGCAATCAACATGGATTTGACCAAACTCCAGGAGGCAGTGGAAGACAGGAAGGCCTGGCATGCTCTGGTCCATGGAGTCATAAAGAGTAAGACACGACTGAACGACTGAACAACAACAACAACAACAACAACAACAAAATCATCTAAGGTCTGGAAAAGTCACTCCCTAATTCATTTTTATCTTTGATTTCATTTTCTCTAGGGAACTCCCACCCTCTCCTCTTTTTCTTCAATAGAGAAATGACTCCTGCTCCATGGAAAAACAATTCAGAATCCCAGGATTTTAGCACACCTATGATTGAGCAGGATGGCCTTCTCCCAGGAACAAAAGGCAGAATGTTTGGATCTTATTTCACACAGTATGGTGAAATGGGACGTTTTCTTACTGGGTCAGTAACAACGCACTTTGGGACTGTGTAGCTTGCCCAAGGGTACACAAGCTGGCTGTTCCCACCAGGAAACATGGTGGGGAAGCAAAGTTCTGTCCTCTGGCTCCACACTGATCCAAATCGTTAAGTTATCTATCTCAAATAAGGAAAGTAGAGTGCTTAGAGTACTCTCTGGGTGGCTTACAAAATTGTACAAAATATTCTAGAAATAGTCATACTGAGGACAGTTCAATCTGGGTTGAGGTGAATGTCAATCAATCCAGTCACAGCCAATCATTCCTTCTCTACCTCAGAGTTTGGAGAGAGCTTACCTCTCTGATGGGGGCGTGGTGGCTCAGTGGGCTAGAGAGTTGAAACTATGGGCTGAAAAATCAGCAGCTCAGCAGTTCAAATCCTGGGTGCCTCGCAGCAGAGTGATCTCCTGCTGTTAACCTCAGCTCCTGCCAACCTAGCAATTTGAAGCATGTAAATGCAAGTAGATAAATAACTGGATCTCATTCTTTATTCAATTATCTTTAATTCTTTTATAATTTATATTCAGCATTGCAGATGGCGCTCAACAGATATACAGCACATTCATTGGACTATCACAAATCCCCAGCCCATTTTCTTGGTCAGTTCCTGCCAGCTCAGATCCCATCTGCGCATATTTAGACGTGTGGGTTTAAATTTTTTGATTTGGTTCTGTCCCCAAAGGCATCCTTTTATAGTTGTGTGCATGTGTGTGGTACACATGCATGCACGCATGCATGCAGTATTTTTCCATGTATAAGATTTTATTTTTGTCTAGAATTGTAAACATTGAGGGTTGTCTTATACATGGAAGTAAGGGAAAGAGAGAACTGAGTGGTTGTGAAACTGTAATTTTGGGTTGGAAAAATGGGGGTCATCTTATACATACGGGCATCTTAAAGATGGAAAAATATGGGTACAGGTACACACACACACACACACACACACACACACACACACACACACACCAAACTGAACCTACACCGACTAAGAATCAGCAAACATTGTCTCTTCATTACTCACTTGTAACTCCAGGATTTTTACAAACATGTAGAAACATTGGTTTCAGAACCAAAAGTCCCCATTGTTCAAAACTTTTAATGACAAGAACTGACAGCTTATGCCCACTTCCTGTTTCCCGTGCTGTAATCAATGATTTTCAGTCCTTAAGAGGGTTCTTCATATCCCACATCTGCTATGCTCACTCAGGAGCCTCAGTGGAGTGACTGACTTCAAGTCTTTGGGAAGTCCAAAGAAACGACATTTACTGAGTCCTTCCCATGGGTTTATTGGCATTCCCAAAGGAATTAAATTCACTGGGACCAGGCTGTCTCATTTGGTCTTAGGGTGCAATGAGTTGGAAGGGACTCTATGGATAATCAATTCAAGCCCTTGTCAAGGAGTCACAGTGGGGAATTGAACTCTCAGCCTCTGGCTCGGCAATCAGAGACCTAACCCACTGAGCTATAATGGGAGAAATCTCCTGTCAAGCAACCCTTCCATCTATACAGGAATCACTGCAGTCCAGCGAAAAAAGGTCCAGCTTGGTCGTGGACCACTCTTTCCCATACATTGAGGTCATCACTATGTGCTTTCTCTTTCATTATTCTCCCTGAACAAGGGGGCATCCGATTTAAACTGTATATTGCAGATGGCAAGTCACTTGAAGAGGGAACTTCTAAAAGTGTTCAAATCCTCTGAGTTGCAACCAAATTGTTTTACTTCTCCTGCAATTTGCATTTTGGTTTGTGTTTCATCCTAGGACATGAATTTGGGCTTAGTTCACAGGTCTAATTTATCAGTTTAGGAACATTCAGAACCTGGTACAACTAGTTATGAGTAACGTTGTTTCCTGTAATTAAAGGGTTTTTAGGTAATCAGTAGCTTATTCAATAGTTGCATTTGCTTTTTAGGTGTAGCATGTAATATCTACATCACTTAGGCTTGAATAGTAATCCTCTCTCACTTTCAAAAGTACAGTAATACCTCAGATAACAAATTTTTCAGATAACGAATTGCAATTTCCAGAGATAGGGCTGCCTCGGATAACGAATTTTCCCTAGGGGCTGCCTCGGATAATGAATTTCCAGCTTGCATCGGTAAAAAAGAGTTATCCTGGGCTGCATCACATCTGTACCTTTAAAGTGCACATTATAAAGAGTTTTGAGCAAAAAAAAAACCACAGGTGTCTGTGTCATTTTCCTAGGCTCTGGAATGGATTAATTGTTTTCCCATTCATTCCTATGGGAAACCGTGTTTCAGATAACAAATTTTTCCAGATAACAAATTGCCTCAGAGAATGAATTAAATTCGTTATCTGAGGTACCACTTGTAATCCACTCCTTAAATATCTTACTTACCTTGAAAGCTCTATAAAAGTCGGTTTCAACTTGATGGCACAAAAATGTTTCAAAATTACAGTGCCAGAATTAGACACTAGAGGGAACCCAAGAGCATTTCCTTGTACAAACAGTCCAGAAGAATCTAATTTATTTTTGTATAAGTGAAATGGCAAAATGTGCAGCACCTTGTTAATAAGTGCTAATTCACCGTTGCAAGTTATGCCATTTCACTTTTGGAAATAAAAATTGGCAGTTTGATTCTGGACACAGAATTGTAGAGCTAGAAGCACAAAGAGTTATCAAGTCCTACCTTGAGGAAGCAGAGGAACAGTCCTGCTGTCTAGCTGAGTGAGGGCATCTGCCTCAGGCAGCACACACGAGGGGTCAGTGATGGCAGCTTCCCCCCCCCAACTAATTCTGGCCACCCCCAGAAGGATAGGCTTGTATCTGCCATTTAGTCTGTTCCACACTCTCTCAGCTAGCCAAGTGCCCTCAGGAACAGCGTAAATCACTGTCATATAAATATCGCCAGTGTGTTGAGGGAAAAGTCAACTGCCATCCAGTCAGGCTCTGTTTCTGCCATGGGGAAAGGGTGCCATCTTGCCTATTGCCTCAGACTGCCACATGTTTTGGACTGCCCTCTGGGTTGTCTAGCACGTACTGGTTATAGGGGTAGCGGGGGGGGGGGGGTGGACTGCTGGACAGCTCAGTGGTTTAGGTATCTGGTTGAAGATGCCAGAGGTTGGGAATTTGATTCCCCACTGAGCATCCTCCAATGAACCTTGATGATCCAGAGACTCCCTTACAGCTCTGCTGATCTAAGACGACGACGACGATGACTCATATAAATGAGGAGTGCCTGAATTAGACTTACCATGTAGGAAACAATGGTCGCTCACGTCTCAAGGCACCAAACAAGGTTTTAGGGAACAGGCATGTCCCTCCAGGGCTAAAGACAAATCTCTCAGGGTGAGCCATGCTTTTAGGAAAAGGCATGTTTGATGTGGCAGGCAATTTGATGCCTTAGCAGATCTCTCCCTTTAACCATCTAGCACCAGGGTGGCTGGCTCAGTGCAGAGGTACTGGTATGTGAGTTTTTCCTGTTTGCCCCATCTCTGTGATATCACAAAGCTCTTCCCCCTGATACCAAGTTCTGGTCCATGAAGTGTCAGGGGAAAGGAATGGCACCCTTCCAGAGAACCCCTTAATGGAGCCGTTCCTCGGGTGCCTCTTAGACAGAGATGGCCCTCCTGGGAGCCTCGCCTCTGGAGGCGCACATGTACCTGCCTCAGGACTTTGGTCCCTTGGAAGCATGTTCTGGTTGCAATATGTTATGTCATGTTCTGGCAAGAGCGGAATGGGCAAAGGCCACAGTCCCTGAAATAGTCACTTTGTCCCTTCCGCCAGGGAAGGCCCTTTGCCCTGCATTCAGGCGCCATGGCAACAGGAGAGAGCAAGGACCCACAGGGCAGAGCAACAAGAAGGGACAGCCTTGGAGGTAAAAATAAACAGGTGGTACTTGGATAAGGTCCCTGAAGGGCAGTTCCCTTCTCTGCCCCCCCCACCCGCTTGTCCCAGCCCGTCCCAGCCCAGGTCTGGATGGAGGGTTGAGAGCAACCGGTTGGAGAATTTGCCATTTTGTTTCCAAGTGGGTGGGCAAGGGAAGGGGGAAAGTGGATCAAAACCTTTATATGTCATGTTGTCTTATTGTTTTATGTTGATTTTGCTTTATATTTGATGTATTCTACTGTGTTTGATCTGGCATTTATTGCCCTTGTTAGCCGCTTAGAGTACTACATGTAGTAGATAAGCGGGATATAAATACAAAAATAAATAAATAAATAAAATAAATCAGAGGATAACTAAAATGGATTCCACTCCTGAGAAAAATATGGATTGCTAGTCCCGGGAGTAGCTTCTCCCCCCCTACATTCGGAGAATGAAATAGCAGTTGGTTGAGAATGAGATCACCAACAAGAGAGCACATAGGCTCTGCCTCAGCTATCTCAAGCCCGATTTCCTCCAGGCCTGCTGGACTTCAGTTCCCATCATTCCTAACCAGCCCTGTCATCAGTATTGCCGATGATGGGAACTGGAGTCCAACATCTCTGATCTGAGGAATGCTGTTCCAGTTTCCAGAGTATGAAACTTGGACAGCTTTCATCAGGAAAGCTAGAACAGCTTTCCTCAGAGAAAGGAAGATAGACCTGGGAATCTGAGAGGGAAGCTGATAAGAAGTGTCAGGTCTCGTGTGCACGTGAGACACAGAACAAAATTAAAAGAGGGGTGAGTTTAAAAATTGGGAATCCACTTTCTGGGGGGAATTGCTTTCTACTTAATATCACGATCAATGTTTGCATGGACAGTTTCAAGGAATTAGATATACATTGGACCCACGTATAACAAACAGTTTGTATAACATTAAATCTGTACAACATAAAAAATTCTGGAAATAGGGGAAATTTGCTGAACAGAATCGCCTATGGGACGAATCTGTACAACATAAAAATGGTCGCGATTAGGGATTACTCTGTTTTTCAATGCATTCCTATGGGAAATTTGTATAAAGGAAACTTTGCTTAACATTTGGAATGAATTATTTCCTTTATACAAGGTACAACTGTATAGATGGAAGATCTATGACTACCACTAGATAATAGAGTTTGCAGAAGTTTTTTTTCTTTCTTTTTCAGACACTACTCCCAGATTTCCCCAACCACAGAGGCGCCCAATAAGAAACTTTCCTCTCTAGAGGTAATATCCTTCTCATTTCAGTTGCAAACATTACAACCTATATACAATGCATTTTGGCTGAGAGGGACCTATCTGCATTGGGGTGAATGTCATTCAATCCATTCACAGCCAATCCTCAGAGTTTGAAGACAGCTACACCTCTCTAATTGAGAACTCCTTCCCCATTTTTTCAGTCAAACAAATCTGTGGACAGTTGAGTCAGTTAGAGTCTAGTCATGTAGTTAGTCATGAACAGAGATGGGCATGACCCAAAAACAAACAAAACAGGAAATTCATAGAATATCTCTGGTTTGTTGGTTTGATTCAGGTTAGTCCAAACCATAGAACCTGAACTTTCCCAATCCAACACACTTATTTGATTCCAGACTTAGTGGTGTGTTTTCCCTGCCTCTTTCCCACTGCTCCTGTCCCCTCCCTTTCCTTCGCTACTGCTGCTACCTGCTACCACTCTGCTTCCATGCCAACACTGCCAGAAGCATGCCAATCTTGCCTGCACTGTGCATAAGGAAACCAACATCAGTAGGTTTCCAGGATGTATAACGAAGGCTTTCCTGTGGCTTTCAGGATGGTGAATAATTTCAAAACCCATCTGTCAGTGCTTAGTGCTGGGACAGTCCTTAACCCAGAACATCCAATGCAAAATGGTGTCGGAATTTAGGTTACACAGAGCCAGCCCTGGGCCCTACCATTAGGGAAAGTGAGGCATACTATATACTAATCCATTACTGGATTAGGTACAGTATTTGAACAGGGATGCACTCCCTCCAAAAGTTCTGAATTGGGGAAGTACTTCAACCTGGCAGCAGAGGTCCTTCTAGAGGTCATAAAAGTACTTTGACTAGGATTACCAAAGCTTTAAAAAGTTACTTTTTGAATAACAACTCGAAGAAGCTTCTAACCAATGTGGACCGTGGTAGAGGGGTTGGACTCCATGGCTTTATAGGCCCCTTCCAACCCATTGATTCTGTGATTCTAGGAAGGCATGGCCATGTTGTCTAGGGATTGTGAGATATGTCATCCAGGGGGAAAAAGACCCATTCCAAACTCTAATTGTCCTTACTCAGCTTCAGCTATTGCACCAGGTCTACCCCCTTTCTGGTGTACCCCTTCTAGGCAATGTTAGGAAATCTAATTCAGTTTTGATTACTCATCTCTTTTAAATGCTATTAAATAGCAACCCTTAAAGGGCTTCCAAGGCTAGCTGGATATCTCAGTGTTTTAGCATCTGGGTGGGGAGCCAAAGATTGGGAGTTCAATCCCCCACTATGCCTCCTAGGAGAAGAGCAAGCCTGGGTGGCCTTGGACAAGTTGTGCAGTCCCACAATTGCCACCACATACACACACAAAGAGGAGAAAGGGAAAGCACTTCCAGTTCTGACTATTCTTTGCTTAGAAAACCCTGAAAAGGGTTGCCGTAAGTCAAAACTGTTCTGATGACACATGATGATGATGATGATGATGATGATGATGATGATGATGATGATGATGATGATGATGATGATGATGATGATGATAGTTCTTTCGGGTAAGTGAGATATTTAAGGAAAACTTTCACAAGTGGCACACTCCTTCTTGAATTTCCATGGCCAAATGAGGATTTGGACCCAGGCTGCCTGGGTCTTACTCCATCCATTTGTCCATTGCATCACACGGGGTACTATTTCCTCACAGTACCTGCCCTGGCTAGCATGCCACTACTCATCTTGCTCAAAAGTAAGTACTGGGGTCTATGAGTGTTCCCATATCAATGTGTCTAGGATTACAACTCCCTATAATTCTTGTATTAGACATTTAATACAGAGATTCAAAAAAATTGCATAACAGGATGTATATTTTTCTGTTTTGAAGAAAAAAATACTATGATTAAACAAAAAGAGCCCTATCTTGTTTGGCAAGGATGCACATTTAACTCCTCTGATTTCTGATGCAGTGCCTGCTGCCTGCCAAGGTTCTTGTAGGGAAGCATGTGAGGTCCTAGAGTTGTGGTATAAGCAAGGAACATCCATAGATGTCTGGGAAGCAGATGATTTGATTCCCCTGCTTGCAAAATGAGTAGAAACAGCAAGGGACGCAACTCATTTCTGGCATTGCCCAAGAGGCATGCTTTGCTTTCATAGCGCCATGCACCACAATAGCTAAATGTTTGCTTGCCCTTTATACACAAACACACACAACGTGGCATTTGACTTTGGCTCATGATGGGCAGGCAAGCAAGGAGAGATGGAAGGGGCAACAATCACTAGCATTGGTTCCTATCCAGAGCCCGGGCAGGTTCCTTTCTGGATTAAAGTTTACAGAATCTCCTGGCCAGTACGGCTGGTAGGGAGATACTGGGTTCTGCAAATCCCTCAACAACCCCCAACCCCAGGAATGTCTGCAATACATTTTCCCCAATCCACTGACCCCCCCCCCCCCCGCTCTGTTCCACTGAAGCAGCTTTGCCTATAACACTGTGTCTCCCAAAGAGCCGACAATGCTGGATATTTGTTTCTTGACTGCATCCATTCAGGAGGAAGGCTCCTGCAAGTGAGTGGGTGGAATCACATGGGCAAATGCTTCATAGGAAGAAATAACACCCCTTCACATTGAACAGCAATATTTCAAGAAGGAATACATCAAAAGCCCTCCATGTCTCATTGTTCACACAATTCGAGGCGATCATTTTGTAGGGAAGAGCATTTGTCGTTGTTGTTCAGTTGGTTTCCCACATTTCACTCTGCTTAGAACAGTTCACAAAAAGTACAAATACAGTATCAAGCATGTACATCACAACATCAGTACACAACAATATAACAGAATGCATTGTGACACTACAGTGCATATAAAACATGACAAAAAGTTAAACAATCGTTTTATCATCAGGCCCTCATTTGTAGGCAATAATCCAGTCCATCCTGACTGCAAAGCTGGACAAGGTTCCCAAACTTGGATAAACCAAGTACAGGTATTATGCTGCAACTCCCAGAAATCCTGGGCAGCACAGCTTATGGTTAAAGCTTCTGAGAGTTGTAGTCCAAGAACACCTGGGTTACCCAGTGTTGGAAACCACTGGTGTAAGGGACATGCCCCAAGCAGCAGAGGCTAGGGAATAAGAGTGACGGCCCCTTCCTACCCATTCTTCACTCAACCTTGGCTATTCCTTTCTCTTGAAGGACATAGCTCTGTGTCCATTACTACTATGACTTCCAGAAAGGAAAGGATATCCACTGGAATTTTTCAGGTGGGTCCAAAGAAAATTTCACTGTAGCATATTGGCATAATCTGAACATAAAGCATGCATCATCTACATATTTTACATGTATATGCACAGCCATACAGTAATACCACTGTATCCATGGGGGATTGGTTCGGGGCATCCATGTGGATACCAAAATCTGTGGATAACAGCATATGCTCTGTCAGCACCCTAAAAATCAATAGCAGCTGATATTTGTGGCAGTAACTTGCTTTGTGGTACCTATTTGCGATAGCAATTTTTTTTATTATTTTGGTATGACCAACTGCAGATAACTGAATCAGCTTATGCTGAATCAGTGGATATGGGAGTACTACTGTACTTTGATTCTTAGGATCATATCAAAAAGTATTTAGAAACCTAAAAACAGTGGCCAGGAAATGCTTAGTAGCTGGCAATTGACAATATAAAATAAAATATAAATACTTCTGCAGCACATAGCAGGTGTCATGAAATGGAACGATTGTGCATGTGGGCTGGACAAACATAAGAAACAGAAGGGGAAATGCAGATAAAAATAGTACAGTAGCTGGGAAGGGATTCTAAAGGAGGATCTAAGGGTCTTAGTACAGTTGCATGAAAACATATGTGAACCTTTCCGAATTTCACTGTGCTTTGGATTAATGTGTCACACAATGTGATCTTATCTTCCTCTTAGTCAAGTGCATTGACAAATACAATGTGCCTGGAATAATAACACAAAAATTCTGATCATTCATGTCCTTATCGAATACACACATTCAACATTCATTATGCTGGTGGGAAAAAGTATACCCTTGAGTTGAGCTCAAAAAAGCAATTTATTTATTTATTTGAATTCTATACAGCACCATCTAGCTACAATGACCACTCTGGGCAGTTTACAAAATTAACAAGAATGAAATACAAAATAATATATACTATATATGTAAATAGTGTAGTATAATAAACACAATAAGACCAATCATATCAATAAAGGATAAAAAGCAAGAGAGCAAGTGTGTAAGTCAACCAGTTATTGATTCCAAGGGTCCACTTACTTTTCCCACTAGCATGTTGAATGTCGAATGAATGTGTTCAATAAAGACATGAAAGATCAGAACTTTTTGTGTGTTATTATTTTAGGCAAAGTATATTTGTCAATACACTTGACTTAGAGGAAGATCAGATCACACTGTACTGTATGACACATTAATGCAGAACACCATGAAATTTGAAAAGGTTCACAATACTTTTTCTGGCAACTGTAGATCACACTTTTGACACAAATCAACCCTATGATGCAATCTGAAAAAAAGAAGAATTAAAAAATACTGCAGTGCTTGCTGTGGAAAGAACTGACCTGGAATACTGTGTCCCAGTTCTCGGCACCACAGTTTAAAATACATACTGATAAGGTGGAATGTATCTGGGGAGAATGGAAAAAGACCAAGCCTTAGGATGAAAGGTTGAGGGAAGTTAGCACGTTTGGTGTGGAACAGACTGAGAAGAGATGTGGTCAGCACCTTCAAATGTTTAAAATCTTTTTGTCATATGAAACAGGCTCATTTTCTACAGCTCCAGAGGGTAGGAGTCCATATAATGGATTTTAAGTTACAAGAAGTGAGACTTTTGACTAACACTGGGAAGACCTTGACAGCAAGAGCTGTTTGATAACAGAATGCTTAACCATGGAGAACAGTGAACCCTCTTTTTTTTTTTTTTTTGGAGATTTTTAAACATAGGTTAGAATGATGGTCATCATTTAGGGATGTTTTAACTGTGTTAAAACAGGGATATTTTAACTTTGTCAGGGGCTGATCTCCTGACATCCCTTCCAGTAATGGAAGATTCTTTTTCAGTAATGGTATTATCCTAGTATATAATCCAGAACTAAACAAAGACCATATCTAGGCAGACTTATATCCCAGCAAATTTATATTATCTGGAGTGTCCTCAGATTGGAGGCACTATTCACTGGAGCTGCCTGCAGTTTCTCCTTAAGAACACAGCCAACAGCCCAAGATTGGCAGCTGGTCTCTCCATCAAAGTGGCAACAGAGACCTTAAAGAAGATTTGGATTTAGATTTTAATTTATATACAGTAATACCTTGGTTTACAAGCATAATTCATTCTGGTAACATGCTTGTAAACCAAAACATTCTTGTATCAAAGCAAATTTCGCCATAAGAAACAATGGAAATTTGGATTATTCGTTCTGGGGTCCCACAGACCACATATTATACATAGAAAATGCCAAAACTCACAAAAGAAGTTGGATAGAAGTCCACGTCCACAACATGATTTAGGTACCTGGCTGTGGAATCTACTCTGTTTAGGACTAACAATAGGATTTTAATCTGTGTTTTAATGTGACAATAACAGTGCAATTTGTAGCCATATACATGCTTGACTAGCTGGCCGATGACTATAAATGGTTTGAAAAATAAAGAAAGGATGTTTGAAATAAAATAAAGAAAATTATAAATATAAAGAAAAATAAAACCCTAATCTGTACTCTCCCTTGAAAATGTCTGTGGCTGGTGCAAGGGTGACTTGTATTCCTCTCTCCTCCCTCTGCCTTGGAGGCTGCCAGAAACAGAATGTTCCAGATGGTCACTGTAGCGTTCACCCCTTTACATTATGTGACTGTACAGGAAGGGAGATAAAGGGTTAATGCTTATGCCCAAATAAGGAGTGTGGAGGCGGAGCCCTAGTGTTTAAATAGCTCCGCCTGTGGTGGATAGATTCACATAGGGAAACTGCATGCTTAAGATATGGAGACGTTAGGGAACTGACAGGCACTTCGTGAAGAAGAGACAGGACAGGTAGGGATACTCTCAAGTTTGAGTGAGGGAACAAGAACAGTATTTGAGTGAACTGTTTTGAGTAACTTGAAGTAACTGTACACAAGTGAAACTGAATTCAACATTTTTCTGTATTCAATAAATATTCCTTCATACCATGATACATCTTGTCTGGGACTGAACTGGGATACCCTGAATGGTGGCAGCAAAACCCGAGACTAAAGTAGTACAGGTCAATGGTCTGTGAGACGACTGGGGGCCTGTGCTAGAGTGAGGTGATACCCTGTACTATTCTGTACTGGATGGAGTGTGGTATCTCGGCTGCACTCGGAAAGACTGACCTCCACAATCACTTACAATTCAGGAGGGGGAGAGAGCGAGAGCGAGACACCATTGGCTCACTTGTGATCATGTAACCTACTCCAGAGCTTGTATATCAAGACATTGTTTGTTGATCAAGGCAAAATTTAGAAGAAATGTTTGCTTGTCTTGCAAAACGTTCTTAAACCAATATACTCTTAAACCAAGGTGTTGTTGTTGTTGTTGTTGTTATCATCCATCCTCATCCTCATCATCCTTCAGTTGGCATTGTGAGTAGATTTTTCTGTCTGGCTGTGATCCTTCCAGAGCGGAGGTTATCCATTAGGTGGGTGGTATAAAAACTAAATAAATACCGTAAATAAATCTAAACTTCTTGTTGACTAAGATACACGTATGCACATTAAAATAAACCAATACAATTTGGATTTCGTGGGACAGAAAATGCTGTCCTGCTTTTAGTGTAAAGACCAGCTTCTAGTCTGATCTGCTTCATTAAAAAGGATGGCACAGAGGGCACCAATTTGCCCTTCCCTCCAGGCAGTAAGAGATGTGTGGTCAGATGGGTCATAAGTGAGTTTTATTGCTTCATTTGTTCTTTGTATCAGCTAGGCTAAAGCACAGTAAAAGAAGAGGAAGGAACAGTGGGTGGCACTGGTGAAAGTCATGATCATTTTGAAAAGTCGTCTTTTCAGTCTACAACTCCCCATTATATTCCAAAACCTGACTTTTTCTCTAGATACACATACAGTACTGCCTGCTAGCTTGTGCCTTCATTACAACTTGGCTCACTATTGCCCTCTACTGGACAATACAGGGACACAACGCGATGCATCAAGATGGGCACCTTATGTTTATGGCATTGAAAACGGAGCTTAAACTCTGACAACTAACAGAAATTAGGATGTATATTACTGCAGGTTGTGGATGTGGGGGTGCTGCAGGTTAAACCACTGAACCCCTAGGCTTGTCGACCAAAAGGTCAGCAGTTTGAATCCACATGACAGGGTGAGCTCCCATTGCTTGTCCCAGATCCTGCCAACCTCACAGTTCAAAACCACATAAAAATGCTAGGAGATGAATACACCCCTGAGAGGAGATGGAGGCATCCATGAAATCTGGGAGGGTGGAATGGGGTTAAGATGGTGGTTCTGAGGGGCAGTGTCATTTTCTGTCCCCAAATCACCCAAGTCTTGCCTGTGGATGTAGCAATTCTTCTAAATCTCAGGCCATCCTTTGAAGCAACCCTGTTTAGGTCATTCCAACCTGGAATAAGTTCAGTGTCTGGTTGTGCTCCAAATCACTTTGGGATGGCCAGTCTCTCTTGCATGAGTCTTCACAGTAGGAGCTGCCAGTCTCAGCAAACCAATAGCTTTTGTGTAGCCCTTCATTTCTGATGGGAGTCCTAAGCCGTGCCAACATTTAGCCGTGTGGCCTTTTCTAGTGGCAGTACAGAAGAGCAAGAGATGTTTTTGCTTTTGAAATCAATGGAACATCAAATCATAGAATAATTGACTTTAAAAGGGCCTATAAGGGCACTGAGTCCTTCCCCAGGCCAAATCCAAGCAGATATGACTGATGGGTGTCCAATTTTCTCTTGAATGCCTCCATTGCCAGATCATTCAACACCTCCTGAGGTCACTGGTTCCGCTGTCATACTCCTCTAACAATTAAGAGGGTTTCCCTGACATATAGCCAAAATCTGGCTTCCTAAATTTGAGCCCATTATTACATGTCCCATACTCTGGGATGATTGAAAACAGATCCTGGCCCTCCTCCATGGGACTACCTTTCTAGTACAGTGGTACCTTGTATAACGTAATTAATTCGTTCCAAATCAAATTACGTTATACAAGTTTTCCGTTGTACAAATTGTCATTTCCCATAGGAATGCATTGAAACTGGATTTAATCCGTTTCAATGCATTCCTATGGGGGG
>JAWVWN010002382.1:0-10701 GCA_037367305.1 Phrynocephalus vlangalii
AAATATAATTATTTATTTATTATTATATTTATATACCGCCCCATCTTCCGAGACGGAACTCGGGGTGGTGTACACTAAAAAATAAAACAAAACAACAACAAACAAGCATAGAAATCAGAGGCACCAGTAAAAGTAGGAGGGTACAATACCCTCCGCTGAGAATGGCGTGGGTGGTGCAGGAAGAGGGGGGGGAGAATACATGTAATTATTTATGAGTCAGACTTTACAATAGTTCACATGTTACCATAGAAGAAGGAGGGGCTGCATAATACGGTGTCATATAATAAGGGCATTGTCTTCTAAAGAGCACAGATATATTCTTATTGTTTGGAAAGATATTAGAGATGACAATATCCAGGTGACAGAGCATCCACCTCATTATAACCTGCCACCTGATGAATGATCACCCAGATTTCATATGATGTTCCATTCTGCAATAACACATTAGAAAAGAAATACAACAGACCCTCATGGTGCAGTGACTAAATGCCAGTACTGCAGCTAAAACTGTGCTCACGACCTGGGGTTGAATCTCTGGTAGCTGTCTCATGTTTGACTCAGCCTTCCATCCTGCTGAGGTCAGTAAAGGGAGTACCCAGCTTGCTGGGGGGGGGGGCAATGTGTAGCCTGCATAATTAAACTGTAAAAACTGGCCAGAGAGTGCTTGAAGTGCTATGGGGTGGTATATAAGCAGAATGTGTTGTTTTGCTTAAAACCCAGCTGCCAATCCAAAGTAGCTCTCTTTTAAAAAATAATCAGCAGTTTTACTTCTTTCCCAGAAGATCACAAACATACATTATGGACTATAATAAGGTTTTTGAGATCTTTGAGATTTTTAAAGAATGGTTTCATCAAGTGCCTTGTCTGGTGAATTTCTATGACCAAGTGAAGGTTTAATTTTCTCCTGAGTCTCAGTTCATTACTGTGGCCACTACATCACTTTGGCTTTCCAAAATCATTAAACCCATTTTTTTCAGAAACTGGTGAATGGCGTAAGACAAATACATTCTGCTGGAGGTCCTGCATCACTAAAAGCTGCAACAGAGAGGTTCAAAAATCAGGGTTTAATCCATCTGCTTATCCCAATTAGAGTCAACCCATTCAAGCAATGGGATTTAGTTGAGTGTTGTCTTATCATTCAGGCATTGATTCAAAGCATCTGTTCTACTTAGATCTGGACCCAGTTCCTTATGTGATAGGTTTCTGATTGATGAGTAGGCATCTATATTCACAGAGAAACATTTTCCCTGGCTGTTACACAATTATAAAATGACATTACCACTGTAATAAACATTTACCCATCCATACAGCCTGTGTACATATGTCTGTGAAATTACATAATATTAGGAGGAAGCAATGACTAGAGCAAAACTAAAATCTTTATTCACTCTGCTAAGACTTTGGGTATTTAAATGACTTTTTTGAATTACACTTTGTGATTCTTTTATTTACACACAGTCCAGATGGTACTGCACATCACGTCAAAAGATAATGGGTTTTATTTAGCTCTGCTATATTGACAGTTTAATATGTCTAATGGCACTATAAAGCTGAGCATATCACTCAGTGCATTCTGGTTTTTTTGAAGTATTTGCCCAGAAAGGTGAGACAAGAAGCACTTAAAAAAAGATTTACACTGATTGATAACATCATGCAATTACATATATATATATTTGCACCTTAAAGATGTCAGATATTTCTTGGATGTGGACGGCATTTTCTATGTACCATAGATTTATTTAATCATGCCCAGCTTTATATTATGTGTTCTGGATATATAGATATATAGTGGGTTCGAGGTAGTGAAAACTGCAGACAACAACATCAGACGGTATGCTTTCAGGTTGTGCAGAGCAAATTTGTCTTTTAAAGGCCAGAATACTAGTATCTATGTCCAAGGATGAAATGCCATCCATGCAAATCAATTCAATTATTAAGAGAAAAATATGAATGTGGGATATTATGATTCTGTGTCCATGATTCAAAACATCAAGAAATGGCCCAATGTGTCTACACAATATTTTCCCCAAGTTGCCAGCAGGAAAAATCATGCCAAGCTTTAAGTAGTCTGAATGTTGCCATTGGTGGAAGAAGCATCAGGAATTTAAGATACGTGGATGACATCATTTTACTGGCAGAAAGCAGAAATTACTTTCAATGACTTTTATTGAAAAAGAAAATAGAAATTGCCAAAGCAGGAGTGCAAGTGTACATTAAGAAGACAAATATCATGAATGCACAAGAACAGCACAGCTTTATTGTCGATAATGGAGAAACTGAAATACTTAGAGATTTTGCATACCTCAGCTCAGTCATCAATCCAAAGGGATGAAAGCAAAAGATCATGGTCTCTCTTGTATGTGAAAGGTGTGAAAGCTGGATAGCAAAGAATGATGACAAATTTTAAAAAATGTTTGCAATCTGGTCCTGGAGGACAGCTTTGCAGATGCCTTCCATTACCAGAAAGATGAACAATTTGAAAATGAATGTGTCCTACTTTGGGCACATGATGAGGAGGAAGGATTTTCTGGAGAAGACAATAATGGTGGGGAAGGTTGAAGGCAGCGGGAAACAAAAATAAGCAAATAAGACATTAGAGTAGATACTTGCTATTGTACGCCCGTCACATGATTCAGCATTTGCTGTTGCGCAACAGTTCCATGACTTGGTATGTGATAGAAAATGCCTATGGTGACTTCTTAATTTAACACAATTTTCTAGTCAAAAATTATGGCTGCATAAACGTGATATGGGATTTGTGCAGTTATATGTGATTCTAATGGGATAAACAGCATTTTGAGAATGAAAACTAGTCTTTAATCCTCCAAGCGCTTTTTAAATGAATGTGGGGTGCATAGTATAACCAAATAGCACAAACAGAAGTCACTCTGGTAAATCCATTACCCACCAGATTCATCCCAGTGGTATGATTTGCAGAGCACAAGGTTGACATCTTGTTTTTTTAGTCTACCTCCTTGACACAGGCTGGACTTATGGATCCATAGGGTCCCCTACAGCTTTGCAGTTCTGAGATGGTGCTGATTGTGGCAGTGGTCGTATTGGAGACCCAAGGATAATCTGGAGGCATTGAAGTAGGGAACACAAAAAATGTAGTTCAGTTCCAGAATTTCAATGAAAGATTTTGAAATCTTTCCAATTTACTATGTTAACATAGGACAACTAGATTAGGCCTATCTGAATCTGTAGGATTAATCGGGAAAGCGCTTTGAAGAATACACATCCAGAGATGTCCGTACTAGCGGAGACTCCCCCCAGTCTCTGGAGAGGTTTCCTTTTATAAACCCCTCTAACATAGCTGATTAACATAACTGATTACATCATTTCTTTGTGGCACAGCATGAAATTCCCTAAATATAGTTCAAGAGGCATTACATAGGAAGGCTAAATTAATATGCATTTCTACGTGTATAGATATAGGTTCAGTCTTTTGTAAACCACCCAGAGTTCCCTTCGGGAAGATGGGTGGTATAGAAGCCTAATAAATAAATAAATAAATAAATAAATAAATAAATAAATAAATAAATAAATAAATAAATATGTGTCTTACTCTAATTGGTAAGCTTTAGCTTTAGTGATAAGAGATATTGCTCTTATTAGCAATCTTAACTAAATAATAATGGGGAGAAGGGAGGTCTACTGTTCTGACATGATCTGTTTGCTGTTGCAGACAAACTCAGACCTTTGCAATCAGGAAGTTGTTGCTGTCTGAAATGGCTCTGGTTATGGCAAGCTCAGGAGCCCTATTCCGACATGAATCAATGGAACTTTTGCAGGAGTTTACTGACCAAATCCCCACTGAGTCAATGGGCCTATTCTACCTCTGTGCTAAGCAACAGAATTTCATCCACAAAAAACATGCACCTTGGCCTGAGAATGTCTACATATGCATGGTTTAATAGGCTTTTTCAGAGAAATAACATGCCCATAATGTATAACACATTTGAACACATTTCAAAATGTGAATCTCTAAAATATGTGTAAAGGAGAACAAATGGGTGATATATTTCAACTGTTGAAAAAACATACAATTAAGTTTCAGAAAATGTGTGAAAACATGCATGAACAATTTCAGTTCAGGAAGAAGAACAAAGTCCAGTGATCTGTTACAATATGATTGTGAGTGTAAAATGCAGGTGAAATTCACTGAAATGTAATTAAATAAAAACGGAGGAAATTTCATATCCCTAATTGAAATCTGCACATAAATTCCAAATCAAGTACATTTCTTAAGACATTGAGAAACTGACAAAGCAGAGAAAGGGGAAAAACAAACAGGAAAGCAGAACAAGTGAAAGTAAGGTAACAGTAGTCACATATAGAGATGGGCACAAAACAGAAAAATAGCATTTCATTTTGGTTTTTTTCCCTTTGCTGTTTCATTTCATTTCATTAGTAACATTTTTTTTAAAAAAAAATCATAACAAAAAATGAAACAATTCATTGTACTATATGGGTCTGTCCCCCTGTGTCCTAGAGGCACCCACTTTTTGGGGTAGCTCAAGAGTTGGGGCAGCAGATTAGAAATTGCAATCTGTACGCAGAGAGGTGGGACTTAGGAATGGATGATGTTCCAGTAAGATGTAGTGATCTGTCTGGGAAGACATGGGCTGTCAGATATATCAGTGTGGTAGATGATTTTATGGTGATTGGGAAAAAATCCATGCAAAAATCATATGAAATCAAGAGGATATGGAAAGATCCAGCTTCTTTTACCCATAACCCTCTTTTATTTAAATTTAAAGAGAGAGGATTGGATGGTGGCTACATGCCCAATGGCATTAAGCATTAATGTGGTGGTGGTGGTGTCATTAACTACAGTGGATTATATATTCACTGTTGTTCTTCTCTTGTTTATCCAAATAGGAAAACCAATGTTTTTAAGTATCAATAGGAAATGTTGAACTATGTTATGCATTCGGAGAAGGCATTCCTCCCTTTCATGTTTGAACCTTTTTGAATGAATGGCCCAGCCAGGAGATAGACTAACGTAACTGACTCAAGCAATAATGCTTGGGACTCCTGAATGTTTTGCTCTCCACTTGATTGGATGACAAAGTTGGATATATTATATAGTCTCTCTCTTGCTGCCCTAAGTAGCCTGTTCTCCTTCTGATCTGGTGGAATATACAATCCCGTTGCCAGTGGTAAAATAAGGTTTCAGTTTTGTGAGCTTTTTTAGAGACGTAAACACTGATTGTCCCACCCACGTGCTCAAGAACAATTATCATTTCCCTTGCCTGTGAGATGATGAAATATTTTCTCTCAGTTTCAATGAGATCTTGAATTTATTTATTTATTTATTTATTTATTTATTTATTTATTTATTTATTTATTATTTATATGTGTCTGTCTGTCTGTCTGTCTGTCTGTCTGTCTGTCTGTCTGTTTTGAATATTTTTACCCCACTTTTCTCCTTGGAAAAGGACCCAAGGTAGCTAGCTTACAATAATGAGAGATAATATACAGCCTAGCACATTTAAAACATGTTGAAGTTAAGAATAGGGAATTAGAAGAGGCATGTTACAACATTAAAAGCTAACATCAAAGCTACCAAGAACACACAAAAAGAAAAAATATTCATTATGAGGGATGGAAAATAGGATGGAAACACTGGTGTTCTTATGAGATTAGTCAATGCAATCATGTATGGTAATCCATATAAAGTCACATAGTAGGTAGTCCCTTATTCAGGGAAAGCTTGCCTCAAGAGGAAGGTCTTTGCCTGCTTCTGGAAGACAGCAGAGATGGGGCAGTCCTAGTGTCCATTGGGAGGGAGTTCCAAAGTCTAGGAGCAGCAACAGAGAAGGCCTTTTCATGAGTTCTTCTGAGATGCACCTGTGAAGATGGCAGGATGGAGAAAAAAAGCATTTCCTGATGATACCTTAGAACCTAAGCTAGGTCATACTGCGAGATTTGAACTTTGAGGTATCTTAGACTCAGGCCATTTTGTGCTTTGTAGGTTAAGGTCAGTACTTTGAATTGTGCCTGCTAGCTAATTGGCAGCCAGTGGAGTTGCTTTAGTATGGGTATTATGTGATCTCTTTAACCTAACCTAGTCAGCATTCTGGCCGCTGCATTTTGGACCGTTCAAGTTTCCTGAGACTATCTATTGGCAGCCCTACATAGTGTGCATTACAGTAGTCCAGCCTGGATGTCACTAGGGCATGTGTCACAGTGGTGAGAGCAGGTTTCTCAAAACTAGAAACTGGAGCACTAATTTTAAATGTGCATAGAATGACCCATAAACTTCTGGCCACAGCTGTCACCTGGGCATCTAGGTTCAGGGATGAGTCCAGAAGCACCCCCAAATTATGCACCTCTTTTTCAATGGGGGCGATCTTATCTAATACAGGTTGCATCTCTATCCTTTGATCTCCCTTTCAACTGAGCAGAAGAATCTCTGTCTTGTCTGGGTTTAGTTTCAGTTTGTTCCTCCTGATCCAGTTCATTACTGAAGCAAAACAACTTCCCTGGACTCCGAAGATGACATGAGGTAGAGCTGAGTGTCATTGGCATACTGGTGGCACTTAACCCCCAAACTCCTGATAATCTCCCTCTGTGGTTTCATATACAGTGGTACCTTGTATAAAGGAATTAATTTGTTCCAAATGAAATTTTCCTTTATACAAATTTCCCATAGGAATGCATTGAAAACAGAGTAATCCCTAATTGCGGCCATTTTTATGCTGTATGGATTCACCCCATAGATGATCCTGTTAAGCAAATTTCCCCTATCTCTGGAATTTTTTATGTTGTACAAATTTTATGTTATACAAGTTGTTTGTTATACGAGGGTCCGTTGTAAATGTTAAATAACATAGGAGACAGAACAGAACCCTGAGGGACTCCATGGTGTTGAAGATGAATCCCCTAATACCACTTTTTCCATTATCTCCTGTAGGAAGGACTGAAGCCACTATAAGACAGTGCCCCCAAGTCCCATTTCAGAGAGACGAGTCAGGAGGAGGATGAGGTCGATAATGTCAAAAGCAGCTGAGAGGTTCACTAAGACCAAAAGGGACCAGTGCCATTTCATTCCCAGAACCAGGTCTAAAGCCAGACTGAGCTGGATCCAGGTAGTTTATCTCATCGAGAACCCTCTGGAACTGTGAGGCCACAACCCGCTTTAGTATTTTCCCCAAGAATGGGATGTTATATACCGGTCAGTAATTGTTCAGTATTGTTTGATCTAAAGAGAGTTTTTTTTAACAGTGGTTTTACTATCACTTCCTTCAGGCATGCCGGAATCCTGCCCTTTTGCAAGGATTACTCTTCCTAACCATTCTGCCAGACCTTCTCTGGCAGCTTTTATGAACCAGGAAGGACAAGGGTCCAACAAACATGTGGTGGCCCTCATCTCCCGAAGAGTCCTGACCACATCCTCAGGCTGTAGGGGCTGAAACTCACCCATTAATACAGTTTTTACAATGTTTAAAAATGATTTTAGGTGGAAATTGTGTAATTGTGCTAAAGAAAAAAAATTCTTTCTCTCCTGTTAAATGGACCATTAAAATTTCAAAGTACTAGATACATGTTTTGCATCTTCAATATCAATCTCCAGATTGTCCACCAAAGGGCTGACCTTGTCCTGTTTTGCTCTCTTTCAGAAACCAAGCCCCTCACAAGTCTTCCACAATTCATGCCTATTGTCTCTGTGGAAAATCCTGTGCCTTTTCACATTGGAAAGCACTCACACTGTAAAAATAGTATGCCTGGCCAGTTATTAAGACAGATGCAAGAACTCTTTGAAAGGATCTAATTCATAAAATTCTAAGTAAGAATACAGCAGTTATACACATTTTGTGCAACAGGCACTAATTTTTGCACAGTGTGCTTGATTTGCACAAAAATTATTCTTGTTCTCTTCTGTTGCCCAGACTGGCTCAGATTTATTCACCATTGTGCAAGGAGAAAATAATAATGTTGGGATCCCTCATTTTTGCATTCAAGGATTTACAAGCCAACAGGAAAATCGCTATCTTGTTATACATAAAACTGAAATGCAAATAAATGAAGATAGCAATAGGAATGTGGCAGGTACACAAAAAACCTAATCCACTGTGCAATCTGGCAATCCGCAGAAAGAAATCACCTCATGATGCTTACTTTTCAAATGAATTGCAACTGCTGGATATTTGAAAATGTTGTGTACATTGTTCTTTGCATGCTAGAAAATTATAAAAATAAATCAACAGGTTGGAAGTCAGAAAGGAACAAAGGAAAATATCTTTAAAAACTGAACCTCCTCCAAAGTCACAGGAGGGGCTGACATGAGTGTAGGAAAAATATACATTTAACACAGTGGGGGCAGTTTTGAGGAGGTACCCATGAAGGAGTACATTAATCTTTGATCGAGGTACAAAGCCAATGAGCTGACCTATCTAATCTGAAGGGAAATACATTAAAAAGGTGTATTCAGTTGTGATGCTTTAATGTATAAATGGGAATGGAGTGTCTATGGTGCAGCAATTTCTCTCTCTCTCTCTCTCTCTCTCTCTCTCTCTCTCTCTCTCTCTCTCTCTCACTCACTCACTCACTCAGTCCTTCTGCATCTTTTCCACCAAACAATGTTCCTGGCACTATTGCTGCACCAGCACGGGCTACGTTTGCCACTCCAACTGCAATGGGACTGCAATTCCTAGTTTTCTTCCCCAATGGAAGTGTTGATAAGGCTGTGACTAATCATTTTCTGGAAAGATACTGTTTGCCACTGTCACCATCCAACATCCTGCCTGTTTTAAAGTGTGTGATTTTGTTAAGATTGGTGCACTTTCTGTGTGACTTCATTTAAAGGGATTAATATTACAGTCTTACTTGAGGCCCATTGTCTCGGCAACATAAAATCACTGGAAAGGAAAAAAACAAACAGAATCCTCATTGAACAAGAGGTTCAGCTGAAAAGTCCTTGGCTCCTGATTATTCTACGTATTTTTCAAAACAAAATCTGCAAGTGACTTTTAATTCATCCCCGAAGGAATTTATAATGCTTGAAAATATATGTATTTTCTTTTATGCCCCTTTCAGTTTTCCCAAATGCCTAGTGCCTGGTTGATACAATGAAATAGTGGTGAAGATTCCCAAATATTTTTGTGCAAGATTCCTTTTGCAGGCTTATGTGAAAATCTCTCTGAAAAAGAGCAAGTGACAATGTGAGTCAAGGCAAGGCAAGGCAGAAAGAACAATACTATATATTGTTCCAGATTGTTCCAGAATTTATCGATAAGCAAGACTCACAGGCTCAGTACCTCCATATGGTTCCTCAACATGTATCTTTGTGGCCAGATGGCTCAATTCAGGCTCAGATTTCTGACCCTTCTGAAAATGAATTGTGTGTCCACTACTATTATAACCACTGAGGCTCTATTGATGTTCCAGTGTGCCCCCTCAAAGATATTTTCAAATGGCCTTGCATCCCTACACAAGAGTTTTGTGATTTAATTACAGGTGTCCTGCAGGTCATGAATCAGCAAAAAAAGTAATGTAAAACAAACAAAAAATACCAGAGCAGCTGCCATCAAGGTAGGGAAGGGGTGGGTATGGGTGTTGTGGGCTAGTTTTTTAAAAAATTAAAAACAAGGAAATGTTTGTTCCTTTGTATTCACTGGTTCAGAGGAGGACCTGGCAAATGTTATCATTTTTTAAATATATATATATATATATATATATATATATATATATATATATATATATATATATATAATATATATATATATATATATATATATATATATATATATATATATATATATATATATATATATTTACCTTGCCTTTCTCCCGGAAGAGACCCAAGGCAAATATGAAGGAATAAATATTTGACAAATTCGGTATATTTGTTAAATATCCCAAATATTTTTGTAATTTATCCCCATCTCTAATTAAAGTCCTAACTATTCAACTTTTGCATCTGGGGCTGCTTACTTTGCCTGCCATGCATTTGTATTCATTATCCACAAATGAAACAATATGGGGGCACTACAGTACTAATAAGAGAAGTATAAGATGATAAAAGGTCAGGAAAAGAGATGGGCATGGCCCCAAAACAAAAACAAACGAACCAGGAAGTTTGTTAAAAATCACTGCTTCATTCATTTCAATTGGATCAGGTTCATCAGAACTCAATTGAATTGAACCAATGAATATTTAAAATGAGACTCTGATGAAAGGAAGAGTTAGCATAAAAATAGCAGCCCGCCCATTTCATTGCACTAGCTCAAAGATACATTTGGAATATTTCCTTCCATGCGGGGTAGAATCTTGATCTGATTCTTGACCCAGTTTTTTCATGTAGCTGTCAGGATCAGACACTTGTTTGCAGACTTTATGGGACAGTAAAAATATTTAGAGAGAATGCATGATACAGTCCTGGCCCTTGTTGTTGAAACAATTTAAAAAACAGACTTGAAATATCGAGAGGCACAATTAAGGTCAGATAATGAAGCAACCCATTATGGCTTTCAAGTTCCCTTCACACCCGCTGAGCAGCTGACATGGCCATCCTGCTGGCTTGTCAACTAGCTGAATGGTGTTCCCCTCTGGGTGCCCTCCGCACCTGTTTTCCATTTTTCAGCCACACACATCACTGGCACTTCATCAGGAAAGAGCCTTTTCTTCTCAGTTTGTTTGTCTGTTGTTTTTAAAGAAAGTGCAGGAAGACGCATGCACACACCACTGGACCCC
>JAWVWN010002383.1:0-62500 GCA_037367305.1 Phrynocephalus vlangalii
AGGGAAAACCCATATAAATGCATGGAATGTGGAAAGAGTTTCAGTCGCCGCCATCACCTTAGTGTCCATGAAAAAACTCATACATGGTAGAAATCATTTGAATGCTCAGAATGTGGAAAGAGCTTCAGACATAGGAGTTCTTAGTTTACATCAAAAATACTCACACTGGTGCTGGATGTTTTCTAGTTTTGCCACAGTGAGATGCCTTGATAAGCTCTATTCCTTATCAGGCTGAATTTCTCTAGATAAACAGGACCCTGAAAGGGTAAATCCCCTTGAAGGGGGGTTGAAGAGAGGCAGCATCTGGGGCTGCAAAGAAATGTGGCAGCAAGCTTCATAGCTTCAGAAATCACCTTATCTCTCCTGTTGGTTGAAAGTACACCTGCCATCATGGCGACGGTTCAAACTGTGAGCACCAGGCAATGTAAATAATTGTAGATATTTTGAAACTTTTCTGTCGTACTAACACTATATGTTTTCCCCTCCCCTTTTTTATGTGAGCTTCATCTTGTTGTTTCTCTGGATATATTTTCTCTTTTCTGCTTCAATAAGTACTAATACCACCTTTCCCGAAAGGGCAGCTACAAGTATGTGTTGGGAGATTAAACTTTAAGATAGTATTATTTTGATGCTCTTACATTTATATATTGTTCTATAGATTTATTTGCCCAGCTGGGACAAGAAAAGGAACGAAACTGATTGAACTTAGAAGTCTTAATGCTTCCAAAACAAACTTTTAGATAACGGACTTGGATTTTTTTCTTTCTTGCTCCTTCCCTGTCTTTGCTCTCCTTTTTACACCCCCTCCTTCCTGGAAGTGATTAACCCTTTGACGTGGATTACAATTCAGTGCAACTAGAACAATGAGCTGGAATTCAGTGTCAGGTGAGCAATTTATGGACCTGATCAATAAACTTCAGACTATAGTAGACACTCTTCAGACTGAGCTTTATTCTGAGCTTAATTTTGAAGCAGATGAGAATCCCAACTTTAATCTAGATCAGAATACTAAACCTAATATACAAGTCGATAAGGAGTATTTGGAGAATGTGGGATCTAGCACTGCTCGGGAGAAAGAGCTTTCTCAGCAGAAAAGTCTCATCTTTAATCCTGATTTGAGCATGAAGCTGGAACAGAGCATTCACTCCAATCTGCAAGTTTATAAGCTATTTGCTTGGGAGACAGAATTTTATTCAGAAGCAGAGGAGAGTCTCAATTTTAACCTTGTTTGGAACATGGGATTGGAACAGAGCACTGTCACAAGAAATATGCAGGGGGGGGGTGTTTGGAGAGTTCTGCACCACAGGACAGACTGACAGGGAAACAACTTATGAATCCTTGGCTTAATGAATCAATCACATAAAAAGCTATTAATGGATGACAATATAAGAACATAAGAGAGCCTTGCTGGATCAGGCCAAAGACCCATCTAGTCAAGCTTCCTATATCTCACAGCGGCCCCACCAGATGCATTTGGGAGTGCATGAGACTAGATATCTGTCTCCTGATACCACTCCCCTGCATCTGCCCCTTGAAGTACCCCTGTTTTAAGCCTGATGATTACACATCTCCATCATGGTTTGTAACCTGTGATGGACTTTTCCTCCAGGAATTTGTCCAATCCCCCTTTTTTAGCAATTTATTTATAGTTTTCAAACAAAAAAGTTGTCAATCAAAGAAAAAAAGAAAAGGGAAAAAACATTGGAGCGATTCTAATCTCAAACAAAATTTGCATCTCATCTTAACAATATATGATCCTTAACTATCTCTATTACTCCTAAATTAGATAGGGAACTTAATTGTCTTATAATATTGGTCTAAAAATTTGTAGAAATCATGCCATCTTTCTTCAAAGTCTTCATAGTATCCATCTGCTTTCATTAGTGCTGAGATCTTGTCCATTTCTGCGCAGTTTAACACCTTCTTATTTAACTGATTTTTGTCTGAAATCTTGTTTGTCTTCCATAGTTGTGCATACAACATTCTATCTGCTGTGATAGTATGAATTATTACAATTTTTTTGCTATCACCAATATTTTGTTGTATCATAGATAATAAAAAAATCTCTGGTTTTAGCTCAAGATTAATTAAGATAGTTTGTAAAATAAATTTTTGTACCATACACCAGTATTTTTAGCCCTCTTACACACCCACCACATATGAAGAAAAGATCCTCGTCCTTTGTTACATTTCCAACAAACATCAGATATTTTATACATTTTCGCCAGCTCATCAGGTGTTAAATACCACCTATAAAACATTTTATAAAGATTTTCTTTAAATGCTATTGACTTAGTGATCTTTATATTAACCTTCCATAATTTTTCCCATTCATCTAACTCAATTTCTGACTTTAGATCCTGTGCCCAGCTTCTAATACATTCTTTTACTATCTCATCTTCTACATATTTAGCTAATAACCAGCTATAGATTTTTTAATTAATTTTTCATTAGAAGAAAAAATGATTTTGTCCAATGCAACTTCTTGATTTGAGTGTCCAAAACCCCTTTTGAAGGCATCCAGGCCAGATGCTATCACCACATCCTGTGGCAGGGAGTTCCACAGACTAACAACACACTGGGTGAAAAAAAAATTCTTTTTTCTGTTCTTACTCCCCCTGCCCTCAATTTGAGTGTATGTCCACTAGTTCTGGTATTTTGTGAGAGGGAGAAGAGCTTCCCTCTATCCACTTTACTCATGCCCTGCATTATTTTGTACGTCTCAATCATATCCCCCCTCAGGCACCTTTTTTCCAGACTAAAGAGACCCAGATGTTTTAGCCTTTCATAAGGGAGGTGCCCCAGTCCAGTAATCATTTTAGTCACTCTCTTCTGCACCCTTTCCAGTTCCACTATGTCTTTCTGGAGATGTGGTGACCAGAATTGTACACAATACTTCAGGTGCGGCCTTACTATTGTTTTGTATAATGGCATTATAATGTTGGCTGTTATATTTTCAATCCCCTTTTTGATAATCCCTAGCATGGAATTGGCCGTCTTCACCACTGCCACACATTGGGTAGTCACCTTTATGGAGCTGTCCACCAACACACCAGAACTCTTTCCTGATCTATCACAGACGGAACTATGATATTGAAAATGGGTAACAGAAATATGCAAACTAGCCCAAAGCAAAAAACTGTTCCAGTTAGACATAGTCATGTGATAGAAAGCTGTTAAAATTATCTACCTATTATAAAAAATATGAACATAACTGGTTAAGGTATCCATTATATAGAAGTTTAATGAAATAAAGTAGATTAGCTAACTGAAAATTTATTATTAGGATTGAATACTCTGTTAAGATTTGATAGACTTGTTCAATGTTGCTCAAAGTTGAAGTTAATTGTTAAATGCAAAAATAGCCTTCAATAGTATTTATTTACTAAATTAACTAGAAATTATTTTTAAGTGGAAAAGTTTGCTCTTTGTTTAAGGAACATTTAATTAATTGAATATTTGGATATGAAAAATGTTTAAGATGAGAAGGGAAATATGAAACATCTAGGCCAATTTATTGGGGGAAATTATCCTGATATATGTAACACGGCAGGAGATAAGCAATGTATCTGTTTTTACTTTGTTAATTTAATTTTTTTAAAGCACTGGTGAGAAAATATAAACCTATCAGAACACAGTTTCCCTTGGAATTGTTACTAATTTACATTAAGGGACTCAGATGGGAGATTCCATAAAGTGCCTGCAAAGAGGTCCATCAAGATCAATTGATTGGACTGGCCTAGACTTGACCTGAAACAGCCCTTCCAGCAGCAAACGTGGAATGCAGAATGAAATACAAGACTAGAAAAATCCTGATGAACTATCAGAGGAGTATCTGTTTGATTCCAGTTTTAGATAAAGTAGATGTGTTAGCCTGTGCTTGCATATGTGGGATGATAAGTTTATTATATGTTACTGCAAGCTTTTCTATACATGTTCACTGCGGGGCAGGAGAGGTGGGAGAAGCTCCACAGAGGTGAGTGCTGCCCACACCCGCCGAAAGGGAAAGGGAAAGTGGATGGTGAAACAGAAGCGGAGGGAGGAGGACAGGCTTGACAGACTAAGGGAGCAAGTGGAAAATGAGATGTTATGGCAGCGGTTTAGGGAGTCGATAAAAATAATAGAGAGCAAGTCCAAAAGGCACAAGAGTCCCCAGGAGGCAGGAAAGAGAGTTGAGGCGGAAAGACCTGAACATGTCCCTTGACTGGTGGAGAGGGAAAAGGCGGGAGAAGCCAGCCAACCCATGGCCATGGAGGTGGGGGTTGGGGAAGTTAAGTCCTACCCCCAGGTTGGGAATGGGTGTGGATGGAGGACCCCAACACTGGACGATGATACCCCATGCTGAAGCAGAGAGCTACCACCAACGAGCACACAAGAAAGGGCGCTCATATTGGGGAGAGCGAGAGGTTTGGGAGTATAATCATAAACTGAAGCAGATTAGAAAGGACTTAGCATTTGAGAAATGGGCAAAGAAGATAACGGAGGAGGAACAGCAAACCGGGAGATACTCCTGCGGGAGGGGGCTAGCTTTACGGGATGACTTTCCTATCTAGAACTGGAACCCGAGGAGAACTGGACACAGCTACCTCAGAGGTTGGGGTGCAGGTGGAGATGCAGACCCGAGACTCGGAACCTCTGGGAGCATATGGTGGAACCCCCCCGCCTCCAGAGCAGAAGGGGGACTGAACCTCTCGGACTTTACTCCACCTAGAGACTCTTAAGAATAACCCGTTTGCAGTTCATGTTGATTGTGTTGGAACAGTTGTTAAAGGAGGTGCCTCCAGGGATCTGGAAGAAGATAATCACCTGTTCATTCTAAAAGAGAAGCATCTTTATTGAGTTCTGCAGGGCAGGTAGGCTGGCAAAACAGTGAACCCTCACATATTGGCGCCCAACTTGCGGGGCCAGACACCCGCCACAGTGCTGCAGACCAGTGACTAAGGAGAATTATCAAAGGGCAAGAGTTGGTGCTTAAACAAATGGCAGAACAGCAAAAACTCCTAATGGAAAAAATGGCGGGAAACATATTGGCGCCAGTGAACTTACACCACATTAAGCTGCAGAAAATGGGCAGAGGAGATGACCCAGTCACCTTTGTGAACACATTCAAGAGAATAGCGAGAGCATCAAAATGCACTTTTGGGGAATTTGGGGTGTGTGATGTATTTTGCAGAAATTTATCGCCTATGTTTCATTTTGGGTTCTCATAAACATTCTTCCAGGAGACAGAAAACAGACTCCAGGCCTGAAAAAAAATAAGGTGAGGAGGGAGTAAAGGGAGGAGTGTCAGGGCTGAATACTGGGAATCCAGTTAACAACTGAGGAGTTGGAAGAAGACAGACAGACAGACAGACAGACAGACAGACAGACAGACAGACAGACAGACAGACAGATAGATAGATAGATAGATAGATAGATAGATAGATAGATAGATAGATAGGAAAAAAATAACATAGGAACTACAGTGGTACCTTAAGATACTCTCAGGAAACTTCAACAGGTCCAAACTGCAGCAGCCAGATTGGTGATTGTGGTGAGGTAAAGAGATCATATTACACCCTTATTAAAGCAGCTCCACTGGGTATCATTCAACTTTCGGGCACAATTCAAATGTTGGCCTTAATCTACAAAGCACTATGACCTAGGTCCTAGCTACCCCAAAGATTGAATCTCACAGTATGAACCGGCCTTTCCCTCCATCCCACCATCCTCACAGGTACGTCTCATGGGTCCACATGAAAGGGCCTTTTCTGCTACTGTGCCCTGGAACTCCCTCCCTCTACAAGCCAGGAGTGCCTAATCTCTGCTGTCTTTCCAGAAATAGGCAAAAGAATTTTCTCTTCAGACAACTTTTCCCTGAATGATGGGCTACCTATTATGTGTCTATATGAATCTACCATACATTAGACTTTGTATTTATAGGCACATAAAACTTTGGGCTTATATCTGCCTTTTGTATGGTCTCTTTAACAGCTCACTTTCTCTATAGTTTTCATGTTGTCTTTTAACGCTGTAAGATGTCCCTCAGTTCCCTGTTCTCAAAGGGGAATATGTCTTAATTGTACTGGAGTGTATATTGTCCCTCATTACTGAAAGCTGTCAGAAATTAAGATGGCAACAAATATATAAATAACATTTACTTGTGCTTGACACAGAGCAGTGCAGCAGCAACGTAGATAAAATGTCAGTATTGATATAAAGGGTTTGCAGAGTTAGACTAACAGAAAGACAATGACAATGAATAGAGTAAAAACTCATATATTCATATATACATCAAAATATACACAGCATAACAACCAAGCATTATATACAACATAGCAAACAGACAAACAGAGTGTGGGGTAAACTGTTCTCACCATAACAGTCCCCAAGTTACAAATGGCAAGCTAGTGCTTTTTATACTATTCAGCACTCATAAGATCTGATGCAATCACTAATTAACAATCTGATGCAATCTGATCTATCCATTACAAATCATGATGTTACAATCAGTTCCACCTGCACTTCATCACTTAACATGCCTGTGATTACTAGTCTCTAACACTTGTGGATTAACATCATGACACTGCAGAATCTAACTGCCTCCATTTTACAATTCACTTTACACATTCTGTTAAATATACATAACATATGTATTATCAACTTTTACATATTCCAAGGATAAAGGCAGAGTTAAAATACTCTAAATACTACATTTAGTAATGACTTAGGAAACGTAGGCTGTTCTTCAATCTATATGAGTGTCCATCATGGGTATAAATTTCCTGAATTGTTTCCTTCTATATTCTTGATGTATAATGATTCTGTTCTGAAATAGTGACTCTTAGATCCTCCACAGAGTGTTGTGCTGGACTTAATTGCTCAAACTGTGTTTCAGTGTCTCAGTGGTTAAACAGTTGTACTGCAGCCATAACTGTGCTGAAGACATGGGGGTTCAATCCCAGGTAGCAGGCTCATGGTTCACTCTGCCTTCTATCCTGCTGAAGTCAGTAAAATTAGTACCCAGATTGCTAGTGGGGGTGCACTCTGGAGTCTCTTGGAGGCTGGAACAGATGCAATTATAGTAGTACCTTAGTTTACAAGCATAATCCATTGTGGAAACAAGCTCGTACACCCAAACACTTGTGAATCAAAGGATATTTCCCTATAGGAAATAATGGAAACTTAGATGAGTCAGTCTGAGGCCCTTCGACCGAGAACGAATCATGTAAGTTTCCACGACAGTACAGCATTTCCTATGGGGAAATTTCCATTGATTTACAGCCCAGCATAGAGACCTGAGCAAAGGGGGCAGTGGCGGTGCTTTGTGGGCTCGATTGTAGCCCCAGTTTACTCTACAGCCACTTCATTCTCAGCATTCCAATCAAAGCATGGCTGCACAGTAAACGGGGCAGGCTTTCCACAAGTCTTGGAGTCCTGAATAAGGCAGGGGGAAGTGTAGATAGTAATGAAAAAGGTGAGCATTATCACTAATCTTGGAATTCATTAATCACCCACTAACCATAATTACCGTATTTTTTGCTCTTTAAGATGCACTTTTTCCCCTCGCAAAACTGTGTGTGCATCGTATACAGTGAAGCAATTCAAGTTACGTCCAGCAGGGGGTGGGGAATACTAACAAAAAAGCAGGGGGAATGGGACAGTTTTCCAAGTTGTGCAGGAGGCTTTTCCTGGTTGACATTTCTGGGGAGGGAAAATCCCCAAGCAGATGGAGAGAAAAGGGTGTGTTCAGGCCTTTCTAGAATCCTGGCTGGCTGCTGCTTTGGGGAGAGAGACTTTTTGGTTTTTTTCAGCCTGTCTGTTCTGGTGAGGTCTTTTTGCCCCCTCTGGAAAGGGTTTGGATTAGGTCAGCCATGGCTAAATTCTGGTGCGCGGGCTGGATCTGCCCTGAAAGAGCATTTTGACTGGCCCATGACTGCCTGGCCCATCCGCATCCTTCCTCTCCCTCCTTCGTTCTCCTCACAGTTTAATAAACCCTGCCAGGCTCGCAAACTTGTCAGTTGTCTCCCCCCCTCCCCCCCCCCACTGTATTGTATTTTTTTGAAAATCTCCTGCCCTGACGCTCCTTGCCCGGTGATTGGTGGAGAAGGCGACTAGGGGTGGTGCAGAGGGATCTGCAGGGCTGCACCATTAGACATCACCTTGACACCAAGCCCAGCCACCACCAGACATTGTTGGCTCAGAAGGGCAGAAATACCTTTAAAACACAGCATTTACTAATGTTTCCTGCTATGATTGTTTTTGTTGTATTCTGTTGTATTTTACTTTGAGTAATTTGCAGATTCATACTGCAATGGATTCTAGCCAATTGGTCTGTTTTTAATTTTTTTCTGCAAAAAAGGTTTGTGGGGGAATAGGGTAGTAGTGTTGGGGGGGGTTGAGGGTTATGGGGTATTGGGGTTAGGTTTTGTGGGGTGTGTGGATTGTGTTAGTTGACTGGGGTGGGAGAATAATTAAGTAAAAGTCATTAGTTGATAACATGTCTGAGCTCAAGGCCAAGAAAGCCAAGCTTTTGTCTGAAAAGACTTGTGAACTCTTAGCTACAGAGGACCAATTAATGTCCCTGCAAAGTTCTCTTAATTAAGTAACTGACCGTATATAGTCAAGATGGAGGGGCAGGGGACAGGTGAAATTGTATCATCTGCGGCATGTTCCGGGGTTTTGTTTTTGTTTTTTGTCAAACCAAGTGTCAGGATACACATGCTCAAAAGTGCAAGCTAGTGGCCCTCTTGGAGGACAAGGTCAGGCAGCTGGAGGCCTGTGTTTCTAATCTTCACAACATTAGGGAACAGGAGGTTTGTTTTGCAGTAAGCAGAGAAAAAATTGTCAACACAGGTGACGGGAAATCTAAATCAGGATGAGAGCATTTCACAAATACAGGAGGGAGACACTTGGAGGAAGGTCACAGTCAGAAAGGGAAGAACTCGGAAACAGACAGAGAGTTTGGAACTGTAGCAAGAGCAGCCTGAATAACCTGCAGAGAGAAATTGGAATCCAACAGCACACCAGGGGGCATCTACCAAGCCTCGGAGGAGGGGAGTGGTGGTGATTGGGGATTCTTTGCTTAGAGGAACAGAAGCGGTCATCTGCAGGCCTGACAAAATGAACCGAAAGGTCTGCTATCTCCCTGGAACTAAGATTTCAGGATTTAATGGAGAAACTGAGGAGACTCATCCAGCCCACTGATTCTAACCCCTTTCTCTTGGTCCATGTAGGAACTAAAGATACTTCAAAATGCAGCTTTCAGGATATCACAAAAGTGTACAAAGAGAGGGGTAGGAAGCTGAAGGACCTGGGTGGGCAGGTGGTAATTTCATCTCTCCTCCCTGTAGAAGGACATGGCCCACAAAGGGAAAGAACAATAGTGGAGGTTAACAACTGGCTTCAGAAGTGGTGCCGGCAGGAACGATTTGGATTCTTGGACCATGGTTTGCTATTTCATTCAGATAGGCTATTGGGCAAGGATGGGGTGCACCTCACCACTGCTGGTAGGAATCTTTTTGACAAAAGGCTTGCAGATTTAATAAGGAGAGCTTTAAACTGAGTTCTCAGGTGGAGGGAGAATTTTTTCTTAACAGTACAGATCCAGAAGGAGTTGTGGAGATTAGCCCAAATGTTGCAACAGGAGCAGGACAATCAGTGCGAGGAGAAGCCAAAGCTCCAGCTCACATGCCTCTAGTAATTTCCAAAGGACTCTGGAAAAAAACCCTCCTCTACACTCCTCTTGGCTTCCTGCAAGAAAGAATATTTAAAGCAAACTCTAGGTTTTAAAAACCCAAGCAGCCCTGAGAAACAGCCAAATCTCCAGCTCATGTGCCTCCTGTAAATTCCAATTCCCTTCCCTGCCTAGAGCAACTAGGCAGGGAACTATCCACACTCAGAGAAAGACTCACACGGAAGCTATAGTAACAGGTGGTCATCCTGTGTCAGTGAGACTTCGGCTGGGGCTTCAGGCAAGTCTCTCTATTGACTAGAGCAGTACATTATTTTAATGGGGAGTGATTTCTTTTTTCATTTTGTCCAACAGAAACAACACAACTTCAGGGCTGGAAGGAGGTCCAGTTGTGGGGCGGATGATTGGACTCTGGACTCCAGAATTCAAAACCACTGAGGTCCTCAGTCATCTCAGTTACTGGGCCTCAATTGAGAAGTCTCACATCATCATCATCATCATCATCATCATCATCATCATCATCATCATCATCATCATCATCATCATCATCATCATCATCATCATCATCATCGGTCTGTGGAGCCTGTAGTCTTTGCCCTGGAGGCACTGAATTGGGGGGGGGGGGGGAATCCGAACTCCCGACGTCTGTCTCCTCCACTTCCAGAGGCTGCCAAAAAAAGTCTCCCTGGAGGAGGAAGATCCTGAAAGGAAGCCCCCCAACCCCTCCCTCTCCAGCAGGCACCTCCCGCCCCCCATATCTGTGAGAACCCCCCCCCCCAAGAGGAAGAAAGGGAAGTGGGGGCCTTCCTCCCCCCCCCCCGCTCGGCCATATAAAAACACGGAACTCCGCCGAGGTCTCTTGTTGTGGGAGGGAAGGGAAAAGAGGTGCACCACAGAGAGAGAGAGAGAGAGAGAGAGAGAGAGAGAGAGAGAGAGAGAGAGAGAGAGAGAGAGAGAAGGCGGAAGTGGTCCTCCTAGAGGAGAGGGAGGGAGGCTCTCTAGGGATGGGAATGCTGTTCTACCACCAAATGCGTCTCTTTTATCAGCCCTTTTCCCCTCCTCCTCCCGCGGGAGGACTCTCTAGGAATGACATCCCTTTTCGCTGGTCTGTCTGTGTCTCTTCAGCCATCTCGCCCGCTTTCCCTTCCCAGCGTTCCGTGCAAGGAGAGGGGAGGCCATAGAGAGGGGCCTGCTCCAGAGTGTCCCAAAAGGAGACGCCAGTGGGAGTGTCGCTCTGGCCCCCGAACTTTATGGTCTCTTCCCTCGAGAGCGGGAAGGAGGGAGGTGACCGACGGGGGGGGGGCTGATATTTGGGGGGGGATTTAGAATCAATGAAGGAGGGAGGGAGACGGGAGGGGCTTCCTCTCTCTCTCTCTGTTTCTGTGTGTGTGTGTGTGTATTTGCAATCCTCCCCTCCACCCGCAGGTGGGAAAAGGGGAAGGCGAGGCGGGGAGGAGACGCCATGGGTTTTTTTTTTGGTGGGGGAGAGACCAGGTGTGGTTGGGGGGCAGGAGGAGGAGGAGGAAGTAAAAGGGGGGGGAGGCAGGACCTTCCCAGGACCCCCTTCCCAGCAAAGCCCCCCCGGTTGGAAAGTAATGTGTGTTTGTTGGGGGGGGTTCGTCCCTGGGGGGGGTTAGCAAAGAGAAAAGCCCCCCCCCTCATTTCTCTCCCAAAGCGGGGGCTCCAAATCCCTTTATGTGGGAAGCAGGGAGGAGGAGGAGGAAGGGGGAGCCTGAAATGGGGTCTGTGGGGAAGATGGATTGGGGGGGAAGGTTTCCTGCTGATCCAGACTGGGAAAGCCCTCCTCCTGATGCCCTCCTGATCCCTCTTCCTCTGGGAGGCTCCTTTGTCTCCGGATCCCCCCCCCCCTTCCTTAGGGAACAGGATTCCAGTAAAAGTCCTTAAAGCCACCTTTAAATCCAATCCCTTTTGAGAGCCTTTGAAGGACACCCTTGTTTAACTAGATTGTTGTACTCGTTCCCTGTTTTCTGCTCTCATTTTTGTCCCATTTGTGGGATAAAGGTTGGCCTTGGGTATTACATGGACTCTTTCTAGACTCTAGAATCTAGAGCATCTGCACAAATTCATGTTCAGGTTGGTGCTCTCTGGGTAGCCACTTCCCTTTCCCCATTGGCAGTGTCGATGGAAGGAGGGAAATTCTACAGATGATTTTTCTCCTGATTTTTCCTTCCGGCTTCCACTGCCCTTTGGTGACCCCATATCTCCCCCATAGAGGGTGGGGACTTCTGGATGGAAGCTAAACAATTCTGTGCCAGGACCAACGGCTGGAGATAGAGGTCCTCTCCAGGTAAGGATCCCCTTTTCCTCCTGGGCACACGGTACGAATAGTAATAGTAATTCTCACTGCCTTTTTTCTTCCTGTTATTCTGCCATCTCTTTTGAGGGACTCAGTAACATACATTTTTGGTGTTCTGGGCTCTCTCTCTCGCTCTCTCTCTTTCTATGTGTGTGTGTTTTTTAAGTTCGTGCCTTCTTCTTCCCTCCAGCCTGCTCTCTCTGTATTTATCTATCTATGTATGTATGTTTAAAGTTTGTGCCTTCTAGAGATGTAAAAAGTCCAGAAATTTTGAAAGCTTGGGAAAAAAGGATTTTTTTGAAAAAAATGGGGGGGGGGAAATGCTACATTAGCCCTCCCCACCCCCTTTTACAGCTTGAAAGTCATTCTGCAACTTTAGAAACATAAAACATAGCTAGCATATTAAAATGAAGTGTATCCAAAACCTGCAGTACTGTGTCCAGTTCTCTCCGCCTCAATTTAAAAAGGATGTTGACAACCTCGAGCGGGTGCAAAGGAGGACAACCAGGATGGTTGAGGGCCTGGAGGAAATGTCTTTTGAGGAACGGCTTAGGGAACTGGGAATGTTTAGCCTCTCTAAAAGGCTGGGGGGGATATGATAGCTGTGTTTAAATATTTCATAGAATCATAGAGTTGGAAGAGACTTCAAGGGCCATCCAGTCCAACCCCCTGCCATGCAGGAACCCCCATCACAGTATTTCCGACAGGTGGCCATCCAGCCTCTGCTTAAAACCTCCAAAGAAGGAGACTCCACCACCCTCCTTTGTGGCAGCATCTTCCACTGCCGAACAGCTCTAACCGTCATGAAGTTCTTCCTAATGTTCAAATGGAATCCCTTTTCCTGTAGTTTGAAACCATTACCCCGAGTCCTAGTCTCTGAAGCCATGGAAAACAAACCTGTTCCCTCTTCAATATGACATCCTTTCAGATATTTAAACATAGCTATCATATCCCCCCTCAGCCTTCTTTTTGAAAGGCTAAACATTCCCAGCTCCCTAAGCCATTCCTCGTATGACATTTCTTCCAGACCTTCAAGAACTTCATGACAGAGCTGTTCGACTGGATGGCCCTGGAGGTCTCTTCCAACTCTATGATTCTATAACAGATTAGAAAAATTCTCTTTTGATGCATCCAGTTTCTTCACCATTGGTTTTACCTAATCTATCCTGGCCATATTTAGCTTTGCTTTTCACCTTTTAGCATTCCTTAGTATCATTTTTATCCAGAAGGAGCTGATCTCTTGTGCTTTTTGACTTTTTAATGTTCCCCTTTTATTCAGTTAGTGAAAGGGATATTATGTTGATCTTGTAAATTAATTTTATGTTGAGCTTGTAAGTCTGTGAAGTGTTTGAATAGTGTTGACATACATGAATTTGGTCTGTACTCGCTAGGTTTCTTGCCCCTTGAGTGAACATTCAAAAATCTCGGGATTTTCCACAGCCTTTATGTGCCTTTTAATCCTTCTCTGTATTGTTTCAATCTTTTATCATATCTTTCAATTTTCTTTGAGGTAGCTGTTTTACTTTTTAAAAAATATTCTTTCATCAAGTCAACAATGATTTTCCTTTGTATGTCATATATTTTGCAGCCTCACTTTTAGTCTGTTTTCTGTGTTGTGGATAACATTTTATATATATTGCAATGGAATTTGTTTAATTGACTTCCCAGCCCTTTAATACTGTGCAGTGTAGCAGACTCTATATTGTTTCACTCTTCTGTCATGTTTTTCAATTTTCTCTGCAGTAGCCGTTTACTGTTTTGTTTTTTTTTAAATCCATTCAATCAACAATTCCTTTCTATGTCATATATTTTGCATCCTGACTTGTTTTCTGTGTTTTATACATAGATGCATGCATGCATGCATGCATGCATACATACATACATGCATACATACAGTGGTACCTTGCATAAAGGAATTAATGTTCCAAATGACAGTATGTTAAGTAAATTTTCCTTTATACAAATTTTCTATAGGAATGCATTGAAAAAAGAGTAATCTCTAATCACGACCATTTTTATGTTGTACAGATTTGCCCCATAGGCGAGGCAATTCTGTTAAGCAAATTTCCCGTATCTCCTGAATTTTTTATGTTGTACAGATTTTATGTTATACAAACCATTTGCTATACAAGGGTCCACTGTAGAGTATAGGGCTTTTAAGGCAGTGGAGTGGAGTGAGCGGGAAGGGTATTAGATGGACACACTGGCTGTGCTCTTTCACAAAACTATGCTGCCTGAAACTTCTAAAACAAATGTTTTTGGGCAAAATAAGTAAGAGTAATGCATCCTTCCCATCTGGTCCTGGTACTCATTATCTCGACTGAGATTAGACGGCTGCCTTCTCCAGGCACAAAGCATGGAGGATTCGGCGACAGGCAACCACATTGCTGAGGGCCTCATGTCTGCTCTGCAACAAGATTGGGCACCTGAGTGGCAGGTGAAGTGCAGTGGTGTGGTTACAGATGCAGTCTGGGGCGAAGGAGGAGTGGACCTTGCCTCGGAGGAAGCCTGCCGTTTCTCTCTGCCTGCCAACAAGTCCTCAGAATCCTCAAGCTCCAGGTGCATAGAGCTCTGGGAGTGTCAACTGACAAACCATTCTAAATTGTAATGCAGGCTTCAGGACAGTTTAACATATTTTACACTGACGCCGTGTTCCTTCAAGAATTTATTAGATCAATGCACTGTGGTGCTTCTCTAGTAGAAGGACAACTTTCTGGGGTTCAGCAAAACAATTTATACATTTTACATAGACACGTCAGCAGTCATCTTCAATAGAGACATGTCATATGTTTCAGAACAAGCATGCGCAGATGTACACCTATCCTTTCTAAAATTTCCAGTTGGACAGAGATTCCACAATCCTAACGGCTGTAAATGACCTTGCACAGAGTTCCTCTTTCTTGTTACACTTACAGGAAGATAAGGCATTGTGGTTAGCTACGGATGTTACAAGAGATATCTGTAATTCAGGGGAAGGGCCTCTCTCTCTCTTTTAACACACATTCCCAGCATAAGAGACAGATCAGATATGAATGAGATATAATGAATTATTAATTTCTTATTACCACTCTAACAACTCCCCCTTTCATAATTAATTAATATCTCATTCATATCTTTGTCTTAACGCTAATTCTATATAGTCAAGGTTCAGACTGTTGGGATTATGTTCTACTTATCTATAATCAATTCTTCCATAAAGGTATCAGCTTCATACAGTTAATACAAAAGATACATTACAGTTACAGTTATGTGATACAAGAATTTAAATGTACACTTTTTGTGACATTCATAAAGGACAATAAAAGATATGGTCCTCATTTTCAATAGTCCTGGAAAACTTTTCCCAGCCATCCAGTCAGCTTAGCTGATCCTCCTCTGGCCAAATAAAAATATCATTAGTGTGATTTCTCTAAGAAAAGAGACAACAAGACAACAGGCACAGAAAAACAGATACAAATATCACAATATAGTCTTTGCATAGTTTTACCGTTGTAGTCAGAAATCAGGGTCTCCCTAATTTGTTACAGTTACTAAAAACTTCCCAAGTCTATCTAAAAACAAAATCCATCTTCTTCTTATAGTCCTTGGATATATGTAAATCAGTCAAGTTCCATGACTTTTTGGTGATATGTAGGCAAACTGATATGCTACACTTTTGATGCTAAGCAGAAACTCTTGATAAATCAGTCAGGGTTGATCTTGTATCATTTGACAACACACGAGACACACTCTCCTTGCAGTTTATTCTTCTAGAGCCAATAATAACGAATTCACCATGCACCTCTCTCTCCCTCCAATTTTCTCACTGGGGAGGGGGCCATCGATGAATAAGTGCTTTCTCCAATAATAAAGCATGACAGGACTGCAAAAGCTGACGTCCCCTGCTATCTTCTTTCAGGACTATAATCAAGCTTGGTGTTTATTGTGTGATTGTCTTGCAAGCATAAATTCATGCTGTCTGCTAGGGATTTTCCCAACCCTGAGCAGATGCTTCGTTATAAAAGTCCTCTTCCTTTCCAGATTTTGTTCATCTTGAATTTTTGGCCAATTCTAATGTGCATGGGCTACCCATGAGAAGGCAAGGAATGTCCCAAAGGCGATCTCCCTTTCCCCCCTTTTTGGTCAACCACCGCCCAACCTGACTAAAATTCCCCACTAAAACTAATGTGGAGTGATGTTATAAAAGGAGACCTGTTTCCTGCATACAAACTAGGATGTGTCAAAAGCACATCTTATTTTTACATGATATACATAAGCATGCATTCCAACATAAGAACATATTTGCTGGAACAGGCCACAGCCCATCCAGTCCAACATTCATTCTCACACAGTAGTTCTTCATTAGTTATTTCAGGGTATTCCCAAGCAGATGTCTTCACCCGCTTATGATTCCCCCACCAATGCCACAGAGAGATATCCTGCCTATCTCTCCAACCTAGAGGATGTCCTTAAGCATCTATAACAATAATCATTTATACCCTTGTTCTCCATAAACCTGGCTAAAACTTTCCTAAAGCTGCCAAGGCTGACAGTTCACTATTTCTGGCAGGGAGTTCCATAGACCAGTGATTCCTTGGTGAAAAAAAATACTTTCTCTTATTTACTCGAGACCAGCTCTCTGTTAAATGTGCAGGAAGTACCATGGAACATATATATATTTTAATACTTTCAGTCAAAAATGAACAATTAATCTACCTGCCTTTTTCTAAAGAAAAGGACTGAAAGAGCATTTTAGTCAAGCAGCCTCCTTCACACAAACTGCTCCTAGCACACACATATATATAACGTAGTGAAATATCTTTTCAATATCCTACAGTAATAAAGCATAATTTTTCCTCTACACACATGAAAAAGTAGGTAATTTATACATATGATTCTCAAAACCATACAATCATGTTTATTCTTCTACCAAACAACTATCATCATCAAGAAAGTGTTTCTAATGACATGGCAAAGTTCTCAACAAGCTTTAATTTTCTGAATTTCAGAAAAATACATGAAAGTTAAAACAAAATACAGTGGTACCTTGTATAAAGGAATTAATTCATTCCAAATGAAATTATGTTAAGCAAATTTTCCTTTATACAAATTTTTCATGGGAATGCACTAAAAACAAAGTGAGCCCATTTTTATGTTATACAAATTCTATGCCACACCAACTGTTTGTTATGCAAGGGTCCACTGTATTAAAGTCCTTTTCCTGTAAATTAAAATCATTACCACACTACACTTCTTCCTTTAAACTGGTTGTTTAATCTTTGAATCCCAGCCTTAGCTGAAATTTATCTTGGGGAACTAACTCATCCAACTACCACTTCTTCAGCATAAAATCTCTCTATATATTACAGTATTCATTTTATTTTTCTGCTTGAGTTGGAAAGCAGAGCTAATTGATATTATAATGGTCTCAAATTGTGGGAGACACAGCAGAATACACACAGCAAACTATTATTTGTTTGTTTGTGGGTATTTTTCCTTAGCACATTCTCACATGTGCTAACTTCTCAAACCGAAATGGATAATATGAAAAAGAATCCACATATTTACGCTTCCCCAAACAAACTTTAAGTTCTTATTTAAAAAAACCTAACAAAACATTCAGTAATATTTCTAATCTTATAACCAAATTTTCAAAATTCACTCACTCATTTTTGATCTTAGCTTCTTATATAACTCAAAGTTACACACATTTGTAATAATATTTAATCTTAAGTGAGGCAGTTTCAATCATACTATATCATTTTTCTTGTCCCCAAAACTAGACTAATGTGTTTCGTAGGCAACTTACATAGTTCTGAGTGATGTCTACATCCATCTGCTGAAACCACCATTGGTCTTTCCAAATTTCCTGAATTGTAAGGGTTTCAAATTTTCACAACAGAGCATAGTATGCACAAACTGAGAGCAAAAAGCTCTGCCTGAACCAAAATATTAGGGACATTCATGCATACCTTTGAAGCCTATATCTGTCTCGCTCAGTTGCAGAACTAAATCAACAGTTCCCCTAGCAATCCAAACATTCTTTGTTGTACTTTCTTAATAATACTTTTAATATCAGATAACCATTTACCATCTTAAGATATAATAGTACCTAAAATTTTAAAGGACTCCACTCTTAACACTATATTATTTGATATAAGAGGTGGTTATATAGAATGAGTCCTAAAATCCACCATTTCAACAGTTTTGCATGTACTGAATTCAAGATTATTTTAAGTACACTATAAAACTAGTTGTTAATTTCCTTCAGCATGGAGAGGGGGTTTATCATGACCACTCCAGTAATAATTTTAAGTTTTCCACATATTTACTGATTCATTTGTTGAAAACTGGTTCTTACCTTTCAGCAGTTCCTTTTTGCTGCCCTAATTTTTCTGGTCAATATACATACCTTCAATCTTAGAACATACACAGAGACACAACACAAAACAGACAGAGCTCATGATATTAAGTGTTTATTACTTTACTTAGATTGTTTCAAAGGATCCATTTCACAGAGCATTTTTCCCTTAATAAGAAGAGCAAACCTCTGGAATTCAAACCTACAGAATTGTACTAAAACTTTTATTCTGGTCATCTCTCTTCCTTACTGCAGGCAAGGTAAAAAACCTTACCGCAGTTAATATTCCATTTGGCCTGGGTCGTCACCTCACAAATGCACTTAGTGAATAGATTGAGCCCTCTCTGATTCTAACTACTAGGTCGCAAGGAAGGTTTTCATGGGCCTGGTATACTCTTCAGTGCCCCCGTTCCTGACCTTATTCACAAATATGACCAGTCTACTCACCAATCAGGAGGCTTAAGCCTTGCTTTTCCAGAACCTGAAAGACCTGTTCGCAGGCAGGCCATTGAGGATCTCACTCAAAAAGTGAATGGTGCCGGCATTTGACCGTCAGCTAGCACTGCCTCACCGTCATTCCTCAACCCCGCAAAAAGCTTTCTCCTACCGGTGTCAGTTGTTTGGCAATAGAAATGGTTTAAAAATTGCCAAACTGTAGCCAATCGAAAATACCTGCATTCTCCACCAGCAAACTGTCAACTGACAAACCATTCTAAATTGTAATGCAGGCTTCAGGACAGTTTAACATATTAAACACTGACGCCGTGTTCCTTCAAGAATTTATTAGATCAATGCATTGAGGTACTTCTCTAATAGCAAGAAGGACCACTTCTGGGGTTCAGCAAAACAATTTATACATTTTACATAGACACGTCAGCAGTCATCTTCAATAGAGACGTGTCATATATTTCAAGCAAGCATGCGCAGATGCACACCTATCCTCCCTAAAATTTCCAGTTGGACAGACTTATGTCAAAAGAGATTCCACAATCTAACTGCTGTAAATGATCTTGCACACAGTTCCTCTTTCTTAGTACACTTACAGGAAGAGCAGTTAGATTGTGGTTAGCTACGGAAGTTACAAGAGATAGCTGCAATTCATGGGAAGGGCTTTTTCTCTTTTGCCCAGTACACAGACATATAATTTAATAATCCTTAATTATGAGATTAATTATAAATTTCTTTATTGCCATGTTACAAGTTCCTCCCACGTTGTACTCCACGGTGGGAGTCTGGGGAGGATTGGAATCAAGGAAAGGAGATGGGAGGGGCTCCCTCTGGGTCTCCTCTTGTGGGTTGGGGGGAATATATATACAGTGGACACTTTTGTATAACATAAAATCTGTACAACATAAAAAATTCCGGAAATAGGGGAAATTTACTTAACAGAAATGCCTACTATGGGGAGAATTGGTACAACATAAAAATGGGATTACTCCGTTTTCAATGTATTCCTATGGGAAATTTGTATCAAGGAAAATTTGCTTAACATAATTTCATTTGGAACGAATTAATTCCTTTATACAAGGTACCACTGTATATCTGTGCCAGGAGACCCACCCACACACACACTTAAACCGGCGTTTGCAATCCTCCCACCTGCAGGTGTGAAAAGGGGAAGGTGAGGGGGGGAGGGGATGCCATGGGGGGTTAGGGGGGTGAAAGACCTGGTCTGGTTGGGGGTCAGGAGGAGCAGAAAGAAGTAAAGGGGGAGATGTGGGCAAGGACCCTCTTCCCAGTAAATCCCCCCTGGGTGGAAGGTGTGTGTGGGGGCTTTTCTCTTTGCCATCCCCCCCCAGGACAAACCCACCCACCCACCCACCCACCTTCCACCCAGGGGGGATTTACTGGGAAGAGGGTCCTTGCCCACATCTCCCCCTTTACCTCTTCCTGCTCCTCCTGCCCCCCAACCAGACCAGGTCTTTCACCCCCCTAACCCCCCCCATGGCGTCCCCTCCCCCCCTCCTCAACTTCCCCTTTCCATTGTTCGCCTGGTTTCCTCCTTGTGTTGCTGGCTCCGACGTTGTGGAAATCCTCCCTCTTGCACGTTGCAGGGATAGATTTGCACCAAGCTTAAAGCTTTCGGATTAATTAATTACCCTTTAATTAATTTTAGCTCAATTGCCCGGCCAATGCACCAAAATCTGTTACCAGTTTTTACAGATTATTTTGAGTCCATGCTCGGCTCGGAACCAGTGTCCAATAATTAAATTCAAATAAAGTAAGGAAGCGCAAACACTGAACTGTTCAATTGTGATTTATTGCAGCCAAGCCAAATATCAGTCAGTGGTCTCATCCTGGATGGTGTGAGTGAGCCCTGAACATTTGTTTAACAACAGTTTTTATACAGTCAAACCAGTTCAAGGTTTCCCTCAATCGGCATTGGTGGGTCATTGTTCACAGTTGCATCCAATCTCCTGTGCCATCAAGCTCTTGATGGTCCAAATCCTTGAGTCAATGTTCCATAGATTGGTGTCCTATTGTTCAACTGGGCCCAGTCTGGCAGAGACCAGGCAGAGACAGGGAATGTGGAACTTCAGACAATGAGACAATCTCCTGTCCCTCAGGCACAGTTTACCTTGGGGATAATCCCCTCATCCAGGTGTTCTGCCACTTCCTGGAGTCATGTACTTCAAGTTAATTTACATTCTTAATGTATTCCAGTTGCTATAATTTATCTAGCTAGAATAAATGTTTTGGAGCCTGATTTCTCATGGTATCAGGAGGATGGATAGTTAAAGTCCTGATTGTAATTATTATTATTGTGTTACTCATTGGAATATTGTGGGTATGTATTAAAACGGCCATTGGTAAGATATGTAGCACATCAACACCTAGGTTATGGATAGAAGCTCATAACAGCAGGCTCAGTGGAATGTCAAATGAGGAAAGTATATATGGAGATGTGTCCATCTAGAGAGGGTCTCAAGCCAATCATAGAACAAGAATACCTTCTTTTCTCCAAAATGTGTCAGGGACAATCAGTAGCACCTACGCGGAGATGAGGAACATACCACCCAGAATAACATACAAGTGTTGACTGGCTAAGGGAAGTGATTGCAGCATTAACGCTTAGGCAACATATAAGTATGCAGACGCCAAGAAAGATCTTAAATCTTCTTGGCAGACTATGCTCATTTAGCTTTCATATGCTTTCATACACTCTGAGCAAAGTATATTTGGAAATGCAATAAGGAAAAAAAATACAATATGATGAAATTGGCCCTTCAAAGGGCCACAGGGGGGACTGTAAGAAATGAAAATATATATAATCATGCCTGCTAATAAGCTTATTGATACAACATATAATCAATAGCTATCTTGTAATTGTAAAAGCTATCTTGTAATTGTAATTCTAAGGTGCATAACAGAAGAAAGTGTGTTGTGTAGCAAGAGACACTGTGGTTTTCCTGTTGATGCCCGGGCGATGCTCAGGCAGAGACTAAACAGAAACAGGTGTGGTAAGAGCGAGCTGAGAATTGAGCTGAGTGAAAAAGCGGAAGTAACGATAGCTTATAAAGCTTTGGATGTGCAGGTGGGCTCAGCAAATGATGGGCAGTTTGTGGGTGGTCCTGGAGGTGTGGTTGTCCGAAAGTGACCGAAGAAGGGTCTGGAAGGGTCTGAAAATGTATAAAAACCCTGGAAAAGAGTGTTCCTGGTCCTCTCTTGACTGTGAGGGGGACCCCTTTTGCGTTCTTCTGCGAAAGGTTCTTTGCTTTGCACTTTGCTATTGCTCAATAAACTCAGCACTGAGAACTTCTCTTTTTGTCTGACTTAGCCTCATTTTTGGGAGTGTCTGACTTAATTTTATTTCTGAGCTTCTCTGACTTAGTTTATTTTTGGAACACTGAACCACAAGATTACAATGTGTTCTTTGATGTGAACTAAGGGGACTGCTCTGAATGAAGTTCTTTCCACATTCCATGCATTCATATGGTTTCTCCACTGTATGTTTTCTTTGAAAGAAATTAAGGTGAGAACCCTGACTAAAGCTCTTTCCTCATTACTTTCCTTTAAATGGCTTCTCGCCCGTGTGTGTTCTTTGAAGGGAACTAAGGAAACTACCCAGACTGAAGTTCCTTCAAAATTCCATGCATTTATATGGTTTTTCTCCTGTATGCGTTCTTTCATGGGACCTAAGGTGATGGCCCCAACTGAAGCTCTTTCCACATTCCATGCATTTAAATGGTTTCTCCCCTGTATGTGTTCTTTGATGGGAACTAAGTTGACTGCCCTGACTGAAGCTCTTTCCACATTCCATGCATTTATGTGGTTTCTCCCCTGTATGTATTCTTTTATGTATATTTAGAATACTGCTATGTTTGAAACTCTTTCCACATTCCTGGCATTCATATGGTTTCTCCCCTGTATGTATTCTTTTATGTATATTTAGAGTACTGCTATGTTTGAAGCTCTTTCCACATTCCAGGCATTCATATGGTTTCTCTCCTGTATGTGTTCCTTGATGTGAACTAAGGGCAGTGCTCTCACTGAAGCTCTTTCCACATTCCTGACATTCATATGTTTTGTCCCATGTATGTGTTCTTTGATGTGAACTAAGGGCACTGCTGTGAATGAAGCTCTTTCCACATTCTCTGCATTCATATGGTTTCTCCCCTGTATGTGTTCTTTGATGTGAAGTAAGGTGACTGCCCCGACAAGTTCTTTCCACATTCCATGCACTTATATGGTTTCTCTCCTGTATGTTTTCTTCGATGGGAAATAAGGTGAGCAGTTTGACTGAAGCTCTTTCCACATTCCTGGCATTCATATGGTTTCTCCCGACGATTAGAGCTGGCCTGGCCCACCCAATCCTCTATGGCTCTCTCGCTCCGGGTCACCACCCCTACAGAGGCGCGTAAGGTGGTCACTCAGAAACAGGCCTTCTAGGTGGCTGGCCTAGCAACTTGGAATACCTTGCTGAGCGAGATACGTCAGGCACCTTTGTTGGCGTCCTTTAGAAAAGCTTTGAAGACCTGGCTATTTAGAGTCGTCTTCGGAAACTACTAGGGGGTGTACCACTGGATTTTTTCTTCCTTGTTGTGTCTCTTGCTATTACAGTTATTTGTTATTTAGGGTTACTGTTTTAAATGTTGTGTAAACCGCCGAGAGTTCCCTCTGGGAAATGGGGCGGTATATAAGTATGAAAATAAACTAAATAAACAAACAAACTAAGGGCACTGCTGCAATTAAAGCTCTTTCCACATTCACTGCATTCATATGGTTTCTCCCCTGTATGTGTTCTTTGATGTGAACTAAGGTGACTGCCCCGACTGAAGTTCTTTGGAGGAAACTAAGGTGAGTAGCCTGACTAAAGCTCTATCCTCATTACTTTCCTTTAAATGGCTTCTCGCCCATTTGTGTGCTTTGATGGGAACTAAGGAAACTACCCAGAATGAAGTTCCTTCAAAATTCAATGCATTTATATGGTTTTTCTCCTGTATGCGTTCTTTCATGGGACCTAAGGTGATGGCCCCAACTGAAGCTCTTTCCACATTCCATGCATTTAAATGGTTTCTCTCCTGTATGTGTTCCTTGATGTGAACTAAGGGCACTGCTCTCACTGAAGCTCTTTCCACATTCTCTGCATTCATATGGTTTCTCTCCTGTATGTGTTCTTTTATGTATACTTAGTTGACTACTATCCTTGAAGCTCTTTCCACATTCCATGCAGACATAAGGTTTCTCTCCTGTATGTGTTCTTTGATGTGAACTAAGGTGAGTGCCCCGACTGAAGTTCTTTCCACATTCCATGCACTTATATGGTTTCTCTCCTGTATGTGTTCTTCGATGGGAACTAAGGTGAGCAGTCTGACTGAAGCTCTTTCCACATTCCTGGCATTCATATGGTTTCTCCCCTGTATGTATTTTTTTATGTCTACTTAGATTACTTGTATGTTTGAAGCTCTTTCCACATTCCTGACATTCATATGTTTTGTCCCCTCTATGTGTTCCTTGATGTAAACTAAGGGCACTGCTCTCACTGAAGCTCTTTCCACATTCCTGACGTTCATACGGTTTCTCTCCTGTATGTCTTCTTTTATGTATACTTAGTTGACTACTATCCTTGAAGCTCTTTCCACATTCTTTGCATTTAAATGGTTTCTCTCCTGTATGTGTTCTTTGATGTGAACTAAGGTGACTGACCCGACGGAAGTTCTTTCCACATTCCATGCATTTATATGGTTTCTCCCCTGTATGTGTTCTTTGATGGGAACTAAGGTGACTGACCTGATGGAAGTTCTTTCCACATTCCATGCATTTATATGGTTTCTCTCCTGTATGTGTTCTTTGATGGGAACTAAGGTGATCACGCTGACTGAAGTTCTTTCCACATTCGTTGCATTTAAATGGTTTCTCACCTGTGTGTGTTCTTTGATGGGAAGTAAGCTGACTGCCCTGACGGAAGCTCTTTCCACATTCCATGCATTTATATGGTTTCTCCCCTGTATGTGTTCTTTGATGGGAACTAAGGTGACTGACCTGATGGAAGTTCTTTCCACATTCCATGCATTTATATGGTTTCTCCCCTGTATGTGTTCTTTGATGGGAACTAAGGTGATCACGCTGACTGAAGTTCTTTCCACATTCGTTGCATTTAAATGGTTTCTCACCTGTGTGTGTTCTTTGATGGGAAGTAAGCTGACTGCCCTGACTGAAGTTCTTTCCACATTCCCTGCATTTATAGGGTTTCTCCCATGTATGCATTCTTTTATGTCTATTTAGATTAGAGCTATGTTTGTAGCTCTTTCCACATTCCAGGCATTCATATGGTTTTTCCCCTATTAGTGTTCTTTGATGGCTACAAAAGGCACTGCTGCTATTAAAGCTCTTTCTACATTCCCTAAATTCATATGGGTTCTCCTCTGTATGTGTTCTTTGATGTGAACTAAGGGAACTACCCTCACTTTTGGGTGATCCTCTCTATACTTTGCATTGATTTATGATTATTCAGAGGTGAAATTTCCTGTGTTGGTGGCTGCCTTTTCCTCCTTTTGAGTGTCTATATTTCCATTTCCTGTTTTTTGCAGGTTATCATAGTTCTGCCATTCTTGTATATTACCTGATGGAGAAAAAAATAGAGGTGGTAAAAGTGAACATATGAATCGGGCATTTAGCCAAGGCATTTGCATTGTTTTCAACTGTCATGGAAAGGAAAGAACCCTATAGTGACAACAAGGCCAGCAGAAAGAGAAGGAAATGATCTCTGTGTATCAATTTAATGCTATTATCTAAAACCAAATGCGGGGATTGTGTAACAAGAATGATAGGGAAGCTAGAGAAGACTATGGGCAATTTAAGTAGAGCAAAATACACAAATGAATCAATGTCTCAGAACTGAGGAAGAGATAAAATTGTCAAGTGTCAGCACTCTAGACCTTTGCTTGAACATAAGCATTGTTGAGGTGCAAAGGCTCACATGTCCCAAACCAGGCAGATCTCAGCTGAGAAGCCAAATCAACTGGGTTTACCAGCCACCAGTTATGAAAGGAAATAAACACAAATCCATACCGGATTGGTTGTCATTCGGATCACTGAAGACTGTTCAAGATGCTACAGCCTCTAGACATCTGGTGGCAGATGGGCTGCACAGCTCAGCAGACCCTGTTAAGAAACCAGGACAGGTTGCTGCAAAGCTACTGGTACAATGTAAATGCAAATGCAAAACATGGACTTCAGCTGAAAATTCAAGCCATTGTGAAATGCTGTTATGAATCAAACTCAACAGCTCCCTGATTTCAAAAAAGAATGATAGAATTTTTTTTAAAAGGAAATACCCAAATACTGACATAACTGAACAACAAATGGCTCCCAGAAGTTTTATAATGCAGAGTCAAATGTTTTTTTGCCAGGAGTTGCAAGATTTAAAAATTGTGTTAAAAGAAAATCAACACAGAAAAACAATAGTATGGAAGTCAAAAGCAAAGTAGAATTAGAAGCAAAAGAAGAAGATAATGTGACAAATGAGTAAAACTGCATGGAACAATCCAGAAATTATGAGTTGACACAATGGGAGACATCATTAGGAGAAGACATATTACCCCATCTATTTATTTATTTATTGGCAGCAATGCTACTCTGGGTGGTTAACGATTATTCAATATAATGCAACACAGGATAAACATATATAATTCATACAGTAATGAACTGAATTTGTCTTAAGAGGCATCACTGTATACTGTATAGTAAAATTTTATCCGTAACACAGAAGAAAGACTAAAATTCAGGCTGCAAGATATATGACATTGAATCATTAGGAGTAACTAGAGAGCAAAGCAAATTAGTAAATAAATTTCCAAAATCCCAATAGAATGTAACAAAAATGCCTCTTGGATTAATGAGATTTGTAAAGAAACTGAAGGAAAACAAATGGATGACATTGTAATTAGTTGAAGGATTAAGAGAGGCAACTGATGGTAAACCTATTCAGTACCTTAAAGAACAGAAACATTATTTTACCAGGAAAAGTCAGGATAATCAAAGCTATGTTTTCTCCAGTAGTGATGTATGGAAGTGAGGGTTGGACTATAAAGAAGGCTGATCACCGCTTTTGAGCTGTGGTGCTGGAGAAGGGTCTTCAGAATCCCCTGGACTGCAAAGGGATCAAACCTAGCCATCCTGAAAGAAATCAACCCTGAATGTTCACTGGACATATTTTGAAGGTGAGGCTCCAGTACTTGGGCCATCCCTTTAGGAGTCATAGAATCATAGAGTTGGAAGAGACCTCAAGGGCCATCTAGTCCAACCCCCTGCCATGCAGGAAACCCATCACAATATTTCCGACAGATGGCCATCCAGCCTCTGCTTAAAAGAAGGAAACCTCCAATGAAGGAGACTTAACCACCCTCCATGGCAGCATATTCCACTGCCGAACAGCTCTAACTGTCATAAAGTTCTTCCTAATGTTCAAATGGAATCTCTTTTCCTGTAGTTTGAAACCATTGCCCCGTGTCCTAGTCTCTGAAGCCATGGAAAACAAACCTGTTCCCTCTTCGATATGACATTCTTTCAAATATTTAAACATAGCTATCATATCCCCCCTCAGTCTTCTTTTAGAGAGGCTAAACATTCCCAATTCCCTAAGCCGTTCCTCATAAGACATTTCCTCCAAGCCTCAACCATCCTGGTTGTCCTCCTCTGCACCCACTCGAGGTTTTCAACATCCTTTTAAAACTGAGGCGTACAGAACTGGACATAGTACTCCAGGTGGGGTCTGACCAGAGCAGAACAGAGTGGTACTATCACTTCCCTTGATCTAGACACTATGGTTCTGTTGATGCAACCAAGAAACACATTGGCTTTCCTGGCCGCCGCATCACGCTGCTGACTCATGTTCAATTTGTGGTCCACCAAGCCTCCCAAATCCCTTTCACAGGTACTATTCTCCAGCCAAGTATCCCCCATCCTATATTTGTGCAATTCATTCTTTTTACCTAGATGTAGTACAGTAACCCTCCCGCCGATCGCAGGGGTTAGGGACCCACCCCACCCGTGATCCATGAAAGTCCGCGGGATGTGGAAGCGGGGGGGGGGGGGCTGGGGGGGACAATCACGTGTGCCGCTTGCATTTGCAAAGGCGCTTCCTGCCGCAGAGCTCCACAGCAGGAAGTGTCTTTGCAAATGCAAGCGCTGCTTGCTCCGACCTCCCTGGAGGTCGGGGCAAGCCACGCACAATCGGACAAAGGCGCTTCCCACCGCAGAGCCCAGCGCGGGGGCTCCAAAGCCGAAAGCACCTTTGCAATCACACGCCGCTTGCCCGGACCTCCTAGGAGGCGCGGGCGGGCGGTGTGCGATCCCCCCTCCCTCAAGCCCTTTCCTGGTACCGTGGTGCCTACATTTCCCTCTGTTGAAATCCATTCCATTAGCTTTGGCCCAGCATTCTAATATGTCAAGATCCTTTTGGATTTTCATCCTATCCTCTAGGGAATTAGCAGCCCCTCCCAATTTGGTATCATCTGCAAATTTAATTAGCATACTCTCTATTCCTTCCTCCAAGTCATTAATAAAGATATTGAACAACCCTGGGGCACCCCACTGGTCACGTCTCTCCAAGCTGAAGAGAGGCCATTTATGATCACCCTTTGGGTGCAATCAGTCAACCAATTACAAATCCACCTAACAGTAGCACTATCTATCCCACTTTTTACTAACTTCTTAGCAAGAATACCATGGGGAACCTTATCGAACACCTTACTAAAGTCCAGATGATGCTATTAATATGTCCTTACATTATATATTGCAACATCTTGAACCTCCAAAATCTTACAGCTGTCTGTACCTGATTACATTTGTAAATTGATTGTAAGCTTCCTAACAGACAGAAGCAGTAGGTGAAGTTAGGTAAAATTATATCAGATATTAGCAAGGTTAGCGTAGGAGCCCCTCAGGGCTGTGTGCTTTCTCCATTTCTTTTTTCCTTACATACTAATAATTGTACCTCAAAGGATTCCTCTGTTAAAATAGTGAAGTTTGCAGATGACACTACAGTGATTGGCCTCATTCAAGACAATGATGAAGCTGCCTATAGGCAAGAGATTGAACAACTAGTTTTATGGTATACTCAAAATAATCTTGAATTAAATACATGCAAAACTGTTGAAATGATGGTGGATTTTAGGAAGACTCGTTCTATACAGCCACCTCTTATGATATCAAATAACTTAGTGTCAATAGTGGAGTCCTTTAAATGTTTAGGTACCATTATATCTCAAGATATAAAATGGTCATCTAATATTGAAAGTATTATTAAGAAATCACAACAAAGAATGTTTTTTTCTGCGTCAACTTGGGAAGTTCAGACTGCCAAAAGAACTGTTAATTCAATTCTATAGAGGTGCTATTGAATCTATTATCTGTTCCAGTTTAGTTCTGCGAATAAGTATGACAGATATAGACTTCAAAGGATAATTGGAACTGCAGAAAAAATTATTGCTACTAATCTGCCATCTATTGTGGAATTGTATACCACGAAAGCTAAAAAGAGGGCAATGAAAATATAGACAGATTCCACACATCCTGGACATAACCTGTTTCAATCGTTACCCTCAGGGCGACATTTTAGAGCATTGCATACTAGGACAACTAGATACAAAGATAGTTTCTTTCCAAGTGCTATCAAACTGTTGAATAATTAATTTTTTCTCCTCTTCCTTTTAAATAATAGGTTATATTGTATTGTTGTACTGTGTTTTTATTGTTGACTATCTGATTCTTATATTTCCTTTTATATCGAGAGCATATTTTACCAAAACAAATTCTGGGTGTGTCCACCACACTTGGCCAATAAAAGTATTCTGATTCTGATTCAGATAAGCAATATCTACAGCATTCCCCTCCTCCACCAGGCCTGTAATTCTATCAAACAAAGAGGTCAAATTAGTCTGGCATGACTTGTTTTTAAAAAACCCATATTGAGAGAGGAGTCCTTGAAAAAGTCCCTGGTGTTGGGAAAGATTGAAGGCAAAAGGAAAAGGGGACCACAGAGAATGAGATTGTTGGATAGTGTCATAGATGCAACCAGCATGGAATTGACGGGACTCTGGGAGGCAGTGGAAGACAGGAGGGCCTGGCATGCTCTGGTCCATGGGGTCACAAACAGTCAGACATGATTCAATGACTGAACAACAAAAAGGCCATGGAAAAACTTGAGAGTTTTGAAAACTCACCAAAAGGGCAATAAACCCAGTGACTATTGACCAATTTCATGTACGCTCACAATATTCAAACTCTCCACAAATTTCCAAAAACAACATAAAAATAATCAATTCAATATCCCTATAGCCAACTGAATAGAAAGGGAACATTAAAAAGTCAAGAAGCACAAGAGATCAGCTGCTTCTTGATAAAATGGCAGTAAAGAATGCTAAAAGATGAAAAGCAAAGCTAAACATGACCATGATAGACTAGGAAAAGCCATTAGACTCACTGCCAAGCAGCTAGATTAACACATGTCTATTATATATTGGGATCCTTTGGTTTTCTGGTTCCGTCTTTAGGGAGCAAGTAGTGTTTGGGCTGAGCTCTTTTCCCTATCCTAAATCATTTTAATAGTTATAAATATTTAGAAAGCCTAAGCCTTATCTCTAAACTGTGGCATTGGTAGTGAGGAAGGCCTGCAGGAGGTGGTGAGTCATTACTACAAATAATATTTCTTCAGGGAGATGGATGTCCAGGAACGCCTCTGGAACACAGATGTAACGTAGTTTAGAACACTGAAGTGTTTTTTTGGCTAGGCTTAAACGAAACCGTGATTTCTAAGGTGCTAGAGGGCGTCTGTTGTAGATCTATAATTTTAAAGAATGTAAACATGGCTAGAACAGAACCAGCACGTGAACCCTGATTGGACTGAGAAGACATGTGACTGCTCAACCCAGGGTTAGATGGGTCGAAGCAGCCTTTGAACTATATGGACACCAGTGATGGTCTTTTCCATCAGAATTCCTTCAGGACTTGAGAATGAGACAAACAACCCCAGAGAATGTAGAGAGCTCACGATCTTCTCAAGGCCGTATTTTTCAGCCCACGAGAAGAGAAGGATTCCTGGCCTCAGACATTAGTCTAAGACTGACTCCTTATCTGTGCTAAAGGACTCAGCGAAATGTAGGGACATACCCAGGGGCTGCTAGTATGCCACAGCTTAATCAGCAAAAGCTAACCTCTGATCAATCAGCTGCATGGGCAAGGTTTACCCACAGAGAAGGACCTTTCCCTTTTGATTATATGGACAGTGTATCATCCATCATGGCGTATGAGCCAGACCTTAACGGGAAGCCAGCCCCACCACCTCCACTGCCACAGCCACAGGGAGCTACCCAGCTAGAGAGATATTTGGAGTATTTAGCTCAGTTGGAAGAAGCTTCCCTCAGACAGAATGAGAGAACTGAAGAATTGCATTTAAAGGTGCTGGAGCTTAAGGAAGAGATTGAAAAGGGAGGAAACTTAAGGACAGATTGAAAAGGGAGGAAACTGCTACTTCTTTGGCAGGAACTGACAAAATCATAGAACCCTAGAGTTGGAAGAGACCTCAGTGAGGGCCATCTAGTCCACCCCCTGCCATGCAGGAACCCCCATCATGGTGCGCCCGACAGGTGGCCATCCAGCCTCTGCTTAAAAACCTCCAAAGAAGGGGACTCCACCACCCTCCTTTGTGGCAGCATCTTCCACTGCTGAACAGCTTTACTGTCATGTTCATCCTAATATTCAAATGGAATCTCTTTTCCTGTTGTTTCAAACCCACTGCCCCGAGTCCTAGTCTTCCTGTGCTACGAAATGATGAGGATATTTTGGTTTTTCTGGACAATTTTGAACTGTGTATCAAAAAATTAAATGCTGATGAAAGTCTATGGCTTAGTTTACTTCGCACCCAGGTCAGTGGGGGCCTTTGTTCAAGTTACTTTTGAATGTAAAAGCAAAAGATGGGAGGCATTTAAAGGGTTTGTGATGAAGAAATTTGCTTATACACTGGAGGGCTTATGTTCAAAACTCAAGAATGTGAAATGGGATCAGAAGCAATCTATCTGTTGCCTATTGAGTGATATTAAAACTTTAATAAGGCCATGGTTGACAGTTGCTGAGGAGATATACTCTCCCTTCCTGCCCCCAAACAAACCAAAATAATGGACTTTTTTTTTTACTATGAAGCCCAAACTTATATTTCCTATTTCTCAATTCAACTGATTGGGGCTACACTTTGTATAAATCTAGCTCAGGAGTTTCTCTAGTTACTGGTTTTTGTTTAAGGCCAGTCATACTGCTATTGCTTATTATATTTTTGTTTTACCAAGTCTAGCTGATCAAGGTACTATATGTTAACAGGCATATATTATGTATATTAAGTTTTGGGGGGTTTTGGGGTTTTTTTTGCTGAACATAAGCTCTCTCTGTTAAATACAAAATATATTTTTCCAGGACAAGTTGTCTGCCGTAAGTTTTTTGTATCCTGAAAGGCACGGGGGGGGGGTCTGCTAGGTCTCAGGCTTTTACAGTACACAACTTCTCCTTTTGTCAACACTCTACTATAGAGTCTATCAGGGGTTTGGGGGCAGGGCACATATACACATTATTTTTTACCATTGTTCTCCAACATTTCTCCCCTGAAGGAAAGTGTTAATTATGAAAGGAACCAAAAAGGACAGAAGGACACACAAGCAGCAAGTTCCCCTATTATAAAGATGAAGCAGCTCAATGACGAAGAAAATTCTCAGGACGGTCCAAAGATAATGGAGGAGGATTCTGAGATAGGTAATGACTCAAGTGACACGTTAAAGCTGACGAAGAGGACTTTGTTGTTCAGTCGTTCAGTTGTGTCCGACTCTTCATACCCCGATAGCTCTGTACCCCAAGAAACGACCGCTTCCTTTCATACAAACCTTGTTGTTGTTGTTGTTGTTCAGTCGTTCAGTTGTGTCCGACTCTTCGTGACCCCATGGACCAGAGCTCCCCAGGCCTTCCTATGCTCCACTGCCTCCCGGAGTTTTGTCAAATTCATATTGATACACTACAGACTATATACTGAAAGTTGTTAAAAGATTTAACTGCCTTCCTGGAAAAAATTTCCTCTCTAATGAAGAGCTTTGATAGAAAAGAAGACTTTGCTTCTGCAAATAAGAACGTAGACCTACTTGGAAGAATGCCAGAAATGTTGCTGAGCAAAAGCAAGGCATTCATAACAGCCGCCTCTACAGTAATTTCCAACAGCCTGGGCAGCACTTAGCCAGCAGCCTAAGGAAAACACAGGAGGATTCTAAAACATCTGCTCTCTCCTGACGATCCCAAAAATTTGGCTTAACTGTCTGCTCTTACAAAGGAAAAGAACTACAATATACAGAATGATCCCATTATGATTTATAACAGCCTGGTTCAGGAACAAAGACAGGGAATCCAATAGAAGCTTGAGTCTCAAAAAGCAGCATATAAACATCTATTCTCCCAAAAGAAAAAGACTACTCATTCTCTATGGGAGGAAATAATTCTCACTGCCAAACAGAAAAATTCCTCTGTTTTGGTGATCGTTAACTGATAAGAAACAAAATCTCTCCTGCCAAATTGATCCCCCGATTTCTCACTGCAAATGGTTCACCTTCTTTAATCAGTTCTATAAAGACCTTCCTCCAACACCAGTCCCAGCTGGGGAGTTTGAGGATCTGCCTGCCTGGCCTCCAGTCTCCCAAGAGGAAACTAAATCCCACATTGTCCGACTGAGAAGAAGTAAAGCACCAGGGTCGGATGGTTTGCCGCCCGAACTCTTTAAAGAGACTATTGACTGGTGGGCTCCCTTTCTTGCAGCATGATTTACCTATATTGACACCATGGGCCTCATTCTCTTAGAATGGAATACAGGAATAGTGGTACCTTTATTCAAGAAAGGACAAAGAGATGAGCCTGCATTAATCTCCTAAACATATGCAGTTGTGCTTCTCAGAGAAAAATTATAAAATGCCTCAGAAAATAGCAAGGTTGGGTTTTATCTTCTCTAATATTTCCAGAAATATGGACTTGCGTTGTATAGAACCAACAAACGAGTGCTGCCTTCCATCCTACCCTCTGCCAACTCGAATCCTCCGAAAAATGATATTAAGGGCATAAGTTTATCCAACACCTTATAGAGAAAAATGTGGCAAAGGGTCCAACTTCATTATATGCTGCATTTCTCTAACTGCCTTTGACTCGATTTCCAGACAGAAATTATGGGCCAACTTAGAAGCCACCTCAATAGATAAACAATTACTTCTATTGCTGTGTGTGCTACAGAAGAATACCAACCTGAACGTTAGGCTTAATAGAAAAGGCAACTTAATAGACCCAATTTACACCTATAGAAGAGTCAGACAGGGCTGCTTACTGGCCCCCTCATAGTTTAACCCTTACATAAATGACATAGTAGAACACCTGAGCTCTCCCAGTCTTCACTCTCCAAAATTATAACAAAGATATTCTTCTGTCCTTCTATATGAGGATGCTGTGCTTTTAGCGAGAACACAGCATGGACTCTCAAGAGAGCCCTTAAGAAATTTGCAGATTTCTGCAAAATGAAGGAATTAGAAATAAATTACCAAAAGGCCAAAATCATGGTCTTTGGCAGAAGAAGTCCCCGTGGATATGGGTTCCTACTGTAATAGAGAGTTTTCCAGTTGGAGTATTTAGCAAGATTTAAATTTCAGCCATTACAGGATTAATGTGAAGAGCAAAACCTACTGGTTGTTGAAATCACTCCACTTGGAATGTTCTGGTGGAAGTACGACCCCTTTTGTCTTTATAGGGTATGCCTTGTATTGTTACAGTGAAGAGAAGCATGCTCCTAGCCTAGTAAGATGGCTTCTAGAATAGTTCATAGAATCATAGAATCATAGAGTTGGAAGAGACATCAAGGGCCATCTAGTCCAACCCCCTGCCATGCAGGAACCCCATCACAATATTTCCGACAGATGGCCATCCAGCCTCTGCTTAAAAACCTCCAAAAAAGGAGACTCAACCACCCTCCGTGGCAGCATATTCCACTGCTCAACAGCTCTAACTGTCATGAAGTTCTTCCTAATGTTCAAATGGAATCTCTTTTCCTGTAGTTTGAAACCATTGCCCCGAGTCCTAGCCTCTGAAGCCATGGAAAACAATCTGTTCCCTCCTCAATATGACATCCTTTCAAATATTTAAACATAGCTATCATATCCCCTCTCAGTCTTCTTTTTGAAAGGCTAAACATTCCCAGTTCCCTAAGCCGTTCCTCATAGGACATTTCCTCCAGACCCTCAACCATCCTGGTCGCCCTCCTCTGCACGCACTCGAAGTTGTCAACATCCTTTTTAAATTGAGACGCACAGAACTGGACACAGGACTCCAAGTGGGGTCTGACAAGAGCAGAATAGAGTGGTACTATCACTTCCCTTGATCTAGACACTATGGTTATGTTGATGCAATCAAGAATAGCTTTGGCTTTTCTGGCCGCCGCATCACACTGCTGACTCATGTTCAACTTGTGGTCCACTAAGACTCCCAGATCCCTTTCACAGGTACTATTCTCCAGCCAAGTATCCCCCATCCTATATCTCTGCAATTCACTTTTTTTACCTAGATGTAGCACCCTACATTTCCCTCTGTTGAAATCCATTCTGTTAGCTTTGGCCCAGCACTCTAATGTGTCAAGGTCTTTTTGGATTTTCATCTTATCCTCTGGGGAATTAGCAACCCCTCCCAATTTAGTATCATCTACAAATTTAATTAGCATACTCTGTACTCCTTCCTCCAAGACATTAATAAAGATATTGAACAGCACTGGACCCAGAACAGAACCCTGGGGCACCCCACTGGTCACGTCTCTCCAAGCTGAAGAGAGGCCATTTATGGTTACCCTCTGGGTGCAATCAGTCAACCAATTACAAATCCATCTCACAGTAGCACTATCTATCCCACTTTCTACTAACTTCTTAGCAAAAATACCATGGTGTAGGGATTCACCTCTATTGTATTAGTATAGTTCTATATCCCTGGGGACTCTGACATCACACTAAGGGCGATGCATCATGGGTGATGGGCTGACCAATCAGAGCTGAGAATAGCTCTATTCCAAAGATGGCCGCTGGAATACGGGGGAGTAACATATACAGGAATGTCAGGCATTTAGAGGCTCTACTGAGCATGCTCAGAAAGGGGAGCTGTTTGTCTGATTGGGTAGTGTCGGATGACGTGCAAGAACAGGAATAAAAGTGTTGTGCTGAGGGGAGAAAGAGAGCTTTTACCATCGGAGCAGAGTAACATCAACACTGCCTGTTCCCAGAGCTGAGGGGGGAAGCCTGTCTGCTGAGTTCGTTTGCATATGCTTGTCTTCAGATCAACGCAATAAACAGCACCTAAGATCCCAGCTGTGCACACTCCATTCTTGTACTCCCTTCGTAGTTGAGATATCACAGTACAGGAATCCCTATCATTCCTTCTCTATCAGAGCAGGAATCTCCACACCATGGGAAATCTTATTGAAGGCCTTACTGAAGTCCAGATAAACAATATCCAGAGCATTCCCCTCATCCACCAGGACTGTAATTCTATCAAAGAAAGAGATCAAATTAGTCTGGCATGACTTGTTTTTAAGAATCCCGTGTTGACTTCTTGTAATGACAGCATTGTTTGCTAAATAATTGCAGATAGTTATTGTTAGCAAACCTCCCGTGTACCCTTCCCTTCTAGTTAAATAAATAGTTTTTTTCATATAGTAACAAAAGAGGTGTCTCTCGCATTATAGCAACTAAAAATCATCTGCAACCACCAATCCAACAAAGATCTCCAACATTTCCTCACTTAAAAGGATGGTCTTCTCTGGCTCCACTTGCCTTTTTCCTCTTCTCCCACTAAGAACACAGGACATGGGTACAAAATCTCAAACCTTGTCTAAATGAAAGCTTCTGAGACAACCTTACAAAGCCTATCAGATCTGCTCTGGGTCCAAATGGAGAAAGGACTGTTAGATCTGTCCATCACTGAAAAAACTAGGGTTGATCTAGTGCTGTGCATCCAAGCCTCGGGCCCTTTGGTTTTCTGGGAGTACAGCTTCCCAAAATCCTGGCCCGCACAGCTAATGGTGAAGGCGCCTGGGACCTGTATCCCAAGATTATCTGAGGACGTAAGGTTGGAAACCAACAACATAAACCGTGCATGCAACCACATGTCCTGAGCCTTCTCTGTTTGGTACGGAAGGATGGGTGCCACCCTGGTCCCCTCGAGCCTTCTTAAATGGCAACACGGATCTCACACTGGCCCCACAAGAGTGGGCCTGCGGAGATCATTGGATTTCTATCTCAATCAGCAGCTGCTTCCGAAAGCAGACTGGGAGAATCGCCTGGGGATCATCTTGCCTCTCATGAGGGCAAAGTCTCCAAGAAGCCATTCAATAAGCCAGCCAGAGGTTAAAACACAAGTCAGGTGGCAGCTCAATGCTGCTGAGGTGCAGCTTAACACTCTGAGGAAAGGCAAGGAAAATGTGGTCATTGAAAATGCCTTCTTCCCTGCTGGATTTGGAAACTCTTGCATGTGGTGAGAAATTACCATGGAAGGGAGTGTCAACCAGGTTGGAAGAACCTTAGCACTGCAGAGCTTTTAAAGAGCCTTCTCAGTGGGGAACCGAAGATTCAGACTCTGGCTCTGCAGCCTGATGCCGGGAATATACTCCAGAAGTGACCCTGGAACCAGTGAAGTTTCTCCTATTCGAAAATCCTCCTTCTGGGAGTAAATGCTGGAGCAAGAGACTCGTCTCTGCGTTCATGGTGGCCTTCAATGAAACTGGACGGACTGCCAGGCGATCCGTCATCAAATCTCCAAAATCATCATTATTTTAGAGACGAGGACAGAGCAGATCTATTGCATGAGCCTTTACTATCAACTGCTTGGTAGTGAGCACCAATGGTCGTGGCTGAAATTTTGGGATGCTCCTCACAGGGTTCCACTTACAGTGCGATGCACTGAAATCAGACTCCAAAAGAAATCTTACTTCCAAAAAGAGAGAGAGAGAGAGAAATACATTTTCTCTAAGATTTCTTTATGAAGGAGGGGTGGCATTTATGAACAGAAAAGCTAATATCATTCTCAGAGACTGAAACAAAACTTTATTGGGGAGCAGCTGTGAATCATGTTGACCGTCTGTCAATCATATGTTTTGATGAAAGGTGTAGAGCGTTGGCTGGGAGGAGGGAATAAGCAATGATAATCACTTTTATATTTTAGGTATTAGCAACTTTAAAAATTAATATAAAATAAAAAAACCGCTGGCCGTAGTAGTAGTAGTAGTAGTAGTAGTAGTAGTAGTAGTAGTAGTAGTAGTAGTAGTAGTAGTGAGCAGCAGAACAACCCTGTTGGTGAACTCTCTGTATTGAGCTTTCACTGGCACCCTCAGGCCCTTTCTGGGGATGGGGAACTTTGGGCAGGGGAATCGGAAACATAGTTCACAATCTATGTCCAGGAGGCAATCCTTACCTGGAAAACCCTTCTTCCCAGAAATTCCCAGCTGGGTGTCCTCGCGCAGCTCTCTCCAGCCTGAATCGAGTGGATCCCACTCTGCAGGGGAAATACGGGGTCACCAGGCAGCTAAAAGGGGAAATCATAGTTACATGGTCACTGTTGAACTTCAAAACTTTATTTGCTGAATTTCAAAGGAGGGAGAGTCTCTGGAGAAATCGAAGCGCTGGTCTCGCACAAAGCAGCATCTTGGTGCCATTACAGCTTAACACTGACACCGATCTCCCACCGGCGTTCCCATTCCCCAGGAGTTTCATCTACACTTGGTGATCTTGCCTAGAAAGAGCGCCACTGCAGTAGAAGATTGTTCTTTATAGAGCAAGGCTCCTGTGTCCACAAGGAACTGTTTCCCTCCCCACCCCAAGAGAGACTGAAAAACATTCCTAGGCCAGTGGTGGGGAACCTTCAGCACTCCAGATGTTTTAGACCACAGCTCCTACAGTCCTTTGTGATTGGCAATAAAGGCTTGGAATTCTGGGAGTTGTGGTCCAAAACATCTACAATGCCAAAGGTTCCCCACCACTGGCCTAGGCAGTGGTTAAAAATGAGGAAAGGTTTCCTGCACACCTCTCGCAGTCTAAATGTTACATGTAATTTAAAAAGCAGAACACCATTAAACATTAACCCAGAAGAAGCTAGGCTAAACCCACAGAGACCAAAAACAATACACTTCTCTGGATGGTCGAATGCTAGAGTGTCTTCCACCAGGACACGACTCGGGCTGAACCTCAAAGTGACTCTGAAGCCACTTCACAGACTTCAAAGAGAAGAAGATCAAAGAATGATCAAGGGAAATGGAACTCCTGGGGCAGAGGACATATTTCCTCTGACTGAGAAGAAACTGAATCAATACAGCACTTCTGTGGACATAACCTATATTCCACCATACGTAGAACAGAAGATCTGGCCAATATAATGCTACTGTACTAAAGTAAACCACTTCTGAGGGATTTGTGTGTATGAAGGTCTAATTTTCTTAACATTTCAGTTTGTTTTGACTTTGCTTATATTTTATATGCATCCATAATTTTAAATTGTGCAACACTCTGATGTAAATAAATTGTTCATTTGCACTGGAATTTTTGCATTCAGGACACGACTCGGGCTGAAACTTTCCAAGGGGGAAAAAAATCGAACCCCCCCCCCAAAAAATAGAGAAGATGGAGGAGGAGGAGGAGGGAGATCGTGAAGGGAGACACCCCCCAACCAACCGCCCCCCTCCCCTCCCCCCCTCCCCTCCCCTCCCCCCCCCCGCGTAAATACCTGAGACCCCGAACACACACAAGCCAAGCCCTTGCAGACACACCAACGCCGAGCCCCTCCGCCCGGACCTCCTCTTGGTGGATGGGGGGGGGGGGAGGGGGAAGGAAAAAGAGGAGGCACCGCAGAGAGAGAGAGAGAGAGAGCGGAAGTGGCCCTCCTGGAGGAAGAAGGGGAGGGAGACCCTCTAGGAATGAAGCTGCCTCTCTCTCACCACTCGCCCCGTCTTTTCTCTCAGCCCCTCCTCTCTTCTTCCTCCTCCCCCTCCTCCGCAGGAAGACTCTCTAGGAATAACACCGCCTCTCGCTGGTCCGTCTGTCTTTCTCCTCAGCCCTCCCTCCCTCCCGCCCTCCCTTCCCAGCATTCCGCGCGAGGAGCGGGGAGGGCATAGAGAGGGGGCCGCTCCAGAGTGTCCCAAGAGGAGGCGCAAGAGGGAGTGCCTCTCTGGCCCCCCCGACTCTATGCTCTCCCGACTGGTTCCTCCCACATTGTCCTCCTCGGTGGGAGTCTGGGGGGTGGGGGATTGGAATCAAGGAAAGGAGATGGGAGGGGCTCCCTCTGGGTCTCCTCTTGTGTGTGTGGGGGGGGGGGGGAATATATATACAGTGGACCCTCGTATAACAAACAGCTTGTATAACATAAAATCTGTACAAAAATAAAATAATCCGGAGATAGGGGAAATTTACCTAACAGAAACGCCTACTATGGGGATAAAAAGTTTGTATAAGATTAAATCTGTACAACATTAAAAAATCCCAGAGATAGGGGAAATTTGCTGAACAGAATCCCTTATGGGGCAAATCTGTACAACATAAAAATGGTCACGATTAGGGATTACTCTGTTTTCAATGCATTCCTATGAGAAATTTGTATAAAGGAAAATTTGCTTAACATAATTTCATTTGGAACGAATTCATTATATATATATATGGAAGAAAGTAAAAGGCGGAACTTGACGGAACCTCCTGATTTCATCTGATTTTTACATGGGATCCTTCCCAAATCACCATCAAATCACACATCCCATTCATGACCAACTATTACACAAGAATAATCATGTATCCTCCAGCGCATGGCTCGGTAGTGGCGCAAAAACATGGTTCCATCTCACGGAACCATCTGATTTCATATGATTTTTGCATTGGATCATGATAAATCCACTATCATATATAGAGCCCATTTCAGCCGACAGATTGCACACCCAAAATCAGGTTTCCGTCCGTCCATGGCTCTGCAGTGGTGCAAAAACATGGCTCCAAGGAACGGAACCACACGGAACTACCTGATTTTTACCCAGGATCAACTCCAAACCACTATCACATCCTAGGCCCCATCCATACACACAGACTGCACACCCAAAATCAGGTGTCCGTCAGCGCATGGCTCCGCAGTGGCGCAAAAATATGGTTCCAAGGCACGGAACCACACGGAACCACCCTCCCCTCTCTTCCTACAAATCCCAGAAGTTCCCAAAGTTTTTTCTCCCTTGCCCATTTCTTTATTTTCTTATCAGTACACCCCCCCCTGCACGCCTACCTAACACTGAATTTTCCGGAACTTACTAACTTCCAATGTGCTGCTCACTTGGGTAGGAGGGTTCAACCTACCTGGTGGAACCCCTTCCCCAGCGAAGGGCGCCCCCTTGCAGAGTCCCTGCCAGCCTTTCGGAAGGCATTTATTAAAACACTGCTCTTCCGCCAGGCGTTCCCTGACTAATTTTTTTCTCTCTCCGCCATCTGCTATTTATTAGTTGCTATTTATTAGTTGTTTCGGTTTGATTGTTTTTGCTTTTAAACTATTTTATTTGTTGTTTGACTCTGTTTGTATTTTTGTTGTAAACCACCTGGAGTTCCTTCGGGAATGAATGAATGAATGAATGAATTAATAATAATAATAATAATAATAATAATAATAATAATAATAATAATAATAATAATAATAATAATAATAATAATAATAATAATAATAATAATAATAATACAAGAGTGCCACCTTATTATGGCGGGGGGCTTAACTGTGCCAGTAGGTCCAGCCTTACCAGAGAGGTCTAGACTGAGGAACAGAACTAAGTGCACCCAACAACCCATGAATCATGGTGAAATATAAAATATAATATAAAGAAGCCTATACTGGCTCTGTCATTGCCCAGGTTAACAAGGACCGAGATGGGTGTTGATTGTGTACAATTCTGGTCACCGCATCTCAAGAAAGACATAGCGGAACTGGAAAAGGTGCAGAAGAGAGCGACTAAAATGATTACTAGGCTGGGGCACCTCCCTTATGAGGAAAGGCTAAAACATTTGGGCCTCTTTAGTCTGGAAAAAAAGGCGCACGAGGGGGGATAGGATTGAGACGTACAAAATTATGCAGGGTATGAGTAAAGTGGATAGGGGGAAGCTCTTCTCCCTCTCCCAAAATACCAGAACTAGGGGACATCCACTCAAATGGAGGGCTGGGAGAGTAAGAACAGACGAAAGAAAATACTTTTTCACCCAGTGCATTGTTAGCCTGTGGAACTTCCTGCCACAGAATATGGTGATGGCAAACAAAGGAAGTGGCTAGTTGCTAGGCAGCAGGGAGTGGGGCCAGACTAAGCTCTGAGCTTGGGGGTGGAGTTACACTAAGTCTTTTCCCCTGAGGAAGAAGCTTAGCCTCAGCATTTGAGCCTGGTGTGTGGAAGCAGGCAGACAACTCTATCCCTTCTATAGAGTTTATAGCCTGGGATTGCTGTATCCCACTGGTTCTCCTCATTCCACCAGGTTTCTGTTATGGCTATTATATCTATGTTATCCCTAGCTGCCAAATGTTCAAGTTCTCCCATCTTTGCTCCGAGGCTTCGAGCATTGGCGTAGAAGCTCCTGTACAGTGGGTCCCACAACAACAGCTGCTGCTTTGTTCTTTTCCTCCTACAGCTTTCATTTTCAGTAGACAAACTATCACATTCCATTATTCTCCGAGTGCTAATACCTGCTATGTTATCTCAATGTGATTCTTTACCCTCTCCAACCTCATTCCCCGTGGATGAGGTGTTCCGAACCGGATGCCACTCAGCTCCTGTTGGCTTTCCCCCAGTTATCAGTTTAAAAGCTGCTCTGCTGCCTTTTTGAGGTTGAGTGCCAGCAATCTGGTCCCATCATGATTCAAGTGCAACCCATCCCTCCTGAACAGGTTTGGCTTGGCCCAAAATGTTCTCCAGTTCCTGACAAATCTAAAGCCCTCCTCTTGACACCATCGCCTCATCCACGCATTGAAGCTTCTGAGTTCTGCCTGCCTGGCGGGTCCTGCACGAGGAACAGGTAGCACTTCTGAAAATGCTACCTTGGAAGCCCGGGACTTCAATCTTCTACCTAGTAACCTGAATTTGGCTTCCAAGACTGACCGCTTGGCCTTCCCGACATCATTGGTACCAACGTGTACCATGACCACTGGCTCTTTCCCAGTTCTCTCTAACAAGCTATCTATATTTCTCGTGATGTCTGCAACCTTTGCACCTGGCAGGTAAGTGACCATACTGTTATCATGCTCGTCACAAACCCATCCCTCTATATTTCTAATTATAGAATCCCCTAGTACAAGGAGCTTCTCTCCTGCAGCCTGTTCATCTACATGTACCTGATCTTGTATCTCATCAATTGTGAAGAGGGTGAGATCCTCAGATGGAACCAGTTGTTCCTCTGTGCATGCCTCATGAGGTGTGATGAGGGAAAGAGCCTCAAATTGATTGTGCAATATGAGACTCTCTGAGTGATCCCTTGGCCTTCTACTCCTTTGAGTCACATTGCTCCACACATCTACCTCCTGAGTTGGGGAAGTGACTTCATCCTCAGAAGTGTGCCCTGTCTCTTCTTGGACCTGGATAGTCTGTTGCGCTCTGTCCAAGAACAGCTCAAGCTCCTTAATATGTTGCTGGTTCGATATGCGGGCCTCTAGCTGCTGGACCTTCTCTTCCAATAGCGCAATCAGCTTGCAATTGCAGCAAGTGTAGTTCTCCATGCGTTTTGTCAAGATGACAAACATGGCACAAGTGTTACAGGTAACTACAGCTGCTCCCTCAGACTCCATTCTAATCAGTGCAGTATTCTGGGCCTTGAAAATTTTACAGTTTTATTAGCTACTAATCTATAAATAATAATCTAGTACAATGTTTTTACTTTTATGTTAAAATGAAAACTCGCGCGCCGTCAGTTAAAGTTAGCAGTGGTCACACAGCCCAGTTGAACTGCTGAAACCCAGAAACTTACCAGTGCCCAGTTCTTTCTCTTTTACTGTCTCAGGAGTAGGTCTGCCTGCTTCCACACACCAGGCTCAAATGCTGAGGCTAAGCTTCTTCCTGGGGGGGGGGAGACTTAGTGTAACTCCACCCCCAAGCTCAGAGCTTAGTCTGGCCCCACTCCCTGCTGCCTAGCAACTAGCCACTTCCTTTGTTTGGCTGATTAATGGCTCTTTGTATTTAAATGAGCAGTTAAAGTTAGCAGGGGTCACACAGCCTAGTTGAACTGCTGAAACCCAGAAACTTACCAGTGCCCAGTTCTTTCTCTTTTACTGTCTCAGGAGTAGGTCTGCCTCCTCCACACACCAGGCTCAAATGCTGAGGCTAAGCTTCTTCCTGGGGGGGGGGGAGACTTAGTGTAACTCCACCCCCAAGCTCAGAGCTTAGTCTGGCCCCACTCCCTGCTGCCTAGCAACTAGCCACTTCCTTTGTTTGGCTGATTAATGGCTCTTTGTATTTAAATGAGCAGTTAAAGTTAGCAGGGGTCACACAGCCCAGTTGAACTGCTGAAACCCAGAAACTTACCAGTGCCCAGTTCTTTCTCTTTTACTGTCTCAGGAGTAGGTCTGCCTGCTTCCACACACCAGGCTCAAATGCTGAGGCTAAGCTTCTTCCTCAGGGGAAAAGACTTAGTGTAACTCCACCCCCAAGCTCAGAGCTTAGTCTGGCCCCACTCCCTGCTGCCTAGCAACTAGCCACTTCCTTTGTTTGGCTGATTAATGGCTCTTTGTATTTAAATGAGCAGTTAAAGTTAGCAGGGGTCACACAGCCTAGTTGAACTGCTGAAACCCAGAAACTTACCAGTGCCCAGTTCTTTCTCTTTTGCTGTCTCAGGAGTAGGTCTGCCTGCTTCCACACACCAGGCTCAAATGCTGAGGCTAAGCTTCTTCCTGGGGGGGGGGGGAGACTTAGTGTAACTCCACCCCCAAGCTCAGAGCTTAGTCTGGCCCCACTCCCTGCTGCCTAGCAACTAGCCACTTCCTTTGTTTGGCTGATTAATGGCTCTTTGTATTTAAATGAGCAGTTAAAGTTAGCAGGGGTCACACAGCCCAGTTGAACTGCTGAAACCCAGCAACTTACCAGTGCCCAGTTCTTTCTCTTTTACTGTCTCAGGAGTAGGTCTGCCTGCTTCCACACACCAGGCTCAAATGCTGAGGCTAAGCTTCTTCCTGGGGGGGCGGGACGACTTAGTGTAACTCCACCCCCAAGCTCAGAGCTTAGTCTGGCCCCACTCCCTGCTGCCTAGCAACTAGCCACTTCCTTTGTTTGGCTGATTAATGGCTCTTTGTATTTAAATGAGCAGTTAAAGTTAGTAGGGGTCACACAGCCTAGTTGAACTGCTGAAACCCAGAAACTTACCAGTGCCCAGTTCTTTCTCTTTTACTGTCTCAGGAGTAGGTCTGCCTGCTTCCACACACCAGGCTCAAATGCTGAGGCTAAGTTTCTTCCTCAGGGGAAAAGACTTAGTGTACAGCTCAGAGCTTAGTCTGGCCCCACTCCCTGCTGCCTAGCAACTAGTCACTTCCTTTGTTTGGCTGATTAATGGCTCTTTGTATTTAAATGAGCAGTTAAAGTTAGCAGGGGTCACACAGCCTAGTTGAACTGCTGAAACCCAGAAACTTACCAGTGCCCAGTTCTTTCTCTTTTACTGTCTCAGGAGTAGGTCTGCCTGCTTCCACACACCAGGCTCAAATGCTGAGGCTAAGCTTCTTCCTCAGGGGAAAAGACTTAGTGTAACTCCACCCCCAAGCTCAGAGCTTAGTCTGGCCCCACTCCCTGCTGCCTAGCAACTAGCCACTTCCTTTGTTTGGCTGATTAATGGCTCTTTGTATTTAAATGAGCAGTTAAAGTTAGCAGGGGTCACACAGCCCAGTTGAACTGCTGAAACCCAGAAACTTACCAGTGCCCAGTTCTTTCTCTTTTACTGTCTCAGGAGTAGGTCTGCCTGCTTCCACACACCAGGCTCAAATGCTGAGGCTAAGCTTCTTCCTCAGGGGAAAAGACTTAGTGTAACTCCACCCCCAAGCTCAGAGCTTAGTCTGGCCCCACTCCCTGCTGCCTAGCAACTAGTCACTTCCTTTGTTTGGCTGATTAATGGCTCTTTGTATTTAAATGAGCAGTTAAAGTTAGCAGGGGTTACACAGCCTAGTTGAACTGCTGAAACCCAGAAACTTACCAGTGCCCAGTTCTTTCTCTTTTACTGTCTCAGGAGTAGGTCTGCCTGCTTCCACACACCAGGCTCAAATGCTGAGGCTAAGCTTCTTCCTGGGGGGGGGGGAGACTTAGTGTAACTCCACCCCCAAGCTCAGAGCTTAGTCTGGCCCCACTCCCTGCTGCCTAGCAACTAGCCACTTCCTTTGTTTGGCTGATTAATGGCTCTTTGTATTTAAATGAGCAGTTAAAGTTAGCAGGGGTCACACAGCCTAGTTGAACTGCTGAAACCCAGAAACTTACCAGTGCCCAGTTCTTTCTCTTTTACTGTCTCAGGAGTAGGTCTGCCTGCTTCCACACACCAGGCTCAAATGCTGAGGCTAAGCTTCTTCCTGGGGGGGGGGGGGAGACTTAGTGTTGTGAAGTCACGGTGAAAAGATAAGATTTTAGGACCTTTGGACCGGTTCCGCGAACCGGCAGGCACTGCCAGCGGAAGCCCAGACAGTCACAAGCACACCGGTTTTTACCCCGTTCAAAAATACCCAACCGTTCCCGAGTTATCGGGCAAAAAGCGGCTTGCCCCCTTCGGCAGCCAGGAAAAGCCTTGGGACGCGCTGTAGACTGGAAATTGGCTTGCGGGAGGCTTCCAATTCACACCCTCTTCAAAAGTAACCATTTCAAGTACCTCTGCGGCAGGATAATTGCCGCTGGGGACTAGTAACTCAGCAGGGAGGCTAGATAAGCCTAGCCGCGCGCCTCCACCAATCAGAGCCCCAGCGCCCCAGCCTCATCCATCAATGTCTAGTTAATTTCCAACCATAAGGGGGCGCTGCGGGAGACTTTTAAACTAGTAAACTAGCAGCCAGCCCCCACCTCTCCTTCCGATTCCAATATCTTCAAAGGGAGCCGGTTTGCTCCTCCACTTCTCCCCCCCTCCCATCCAGTCCCAATGCAAACCTATGGAGCTTTCAACTCCATGCTTTCCTATGGAGAGCAGGCGACCCTCCGAAACCTCGATAGATCGGTGATTTATGGCGGAGGTTTCGAGCCTACCTCCCAGCGTCCTTTAACTCTTTCCTGCCCTCCACTATCTAACTGTCCCTGCTTCTTTGTTAACCCCTCCTTGGCCGTTTCCTCTTAGATCTTCCAGGATACTTTAACTCTCTTTCCTTCTCTCCTCTCTTGGTCATTTCCTTTTGGATTTCCTATAACTCCATCACCCTTCCTCCTCCCCTTGTCCATTCACTCTAGAAGCTCTCACAGTATATTAACCCTCACCTGTCCAGTCCCTCCCTGTTCACCTGTTCCGAATCCTGAGCCCTCCCCTGCCCCTGCCACCCCTTTTGTCACCCAAAGGACCTGCCAAAGATCCTGCAAGCCCTAAAAGAGTTGTTGAACCAGCCTTAGACTGGTTCATACCTCCTTCATTCGAACCAACGGGGTGAAAACCGCCAATAGACACTGGCCTTCTTGTCAAAGCACTGGTTTCCTTGCTCACTCTCGGCACTAGCCGAAAAGCCTTTTTTCTTTCCTCTCCTTGCCTCCTCCTCCTCCTGACCTCCCTCATTTTCCATCGTTTCATTTCCCCTTTCCAACCCTAAATCCCATCAACTGGGGCCGAGACGAAGCGGCGCACAGGCGGCTAAAAGATGGTGGGTCCTGCATAGCTGGAAGAAGAGGTTGAAGCCTCCATCATCACCTGGATTCCTGCCACGTATTCTCAACAGCTGCCTTCCAGGGATCAACACCTCGAATAGCATGCCATCCGATTGTCATCAACGCCCAAGGACATTTTCATTGTTTCATTTACACCTGGAGAGGACCTGTATTTTCATATCTGCACCCCCTGAAGCCATGAGACCACTCCTATAGAATTTACATCCTTGTGCCTTTACACCCTTGTATCTTTCCAGCACGCCTGAACATAATCCTATTATGACTTGTGTCCCCATGTATCAAAATAATTGTGTTTCCCCAAATGCTTGTGTGTGATCCCATCAGCCCTTCCTGCCCCCCCCACTGGTTTTGATAATTGCTCCCTCTCACCCACTATTGACTTACTGATCTCTTCTGTTTACCGACATCTGGGAAACAAAACCACACTCCCCAGCCTATTGTGTCACCTTACCCAAACCCATTAACATTTGCTTAAGCCCCTGACTGCTACTAGGGACCACCCAGGACTGCCCCAACCAACCCCTAACCCCTCTTGATTGGGTCATTTGAACTTCCCCCGACCAATCCCTCGTTTGGCGCCACTTGGGAGAGGCGGGGAAGAAAAAGTTAATAAAAGTTGGAACCCTTTGTGTGTTCTGGGTCGGACATCTTAGCCCGGTTGGAAGGCGGGTGTCCACCTACTGTTCTTTATTGGGCTCAATAAATTCAGTATTCCTCGGATTTCTCGCGTTGAATCTTTATTGGCTTCAGTCGGGATTCAGCGGACCTCAGTGGGGCTAGCCCATCTGAGAAATAATTTCTAGGCCTTTTCTGGGTCTTTTCATTGGCGAGCCAGGCAGGAGCATTGGAAAGGAGTTGAGACTCCCCAAAAACCCCTCTCTGGCCACTTCCAAATTCTTTGGCCCTGGTTTTTGGGGGCCACCTTTCCAAGCGGCTTTAAAGGTAAAACTGGGACTGGTCAATTCCCTTTTTGGCGCCACCTGGCCATTTGCTAGGAAAAGGGGAACTGAACTCGCCCAGCAGACCCTTGCAAGCCCCGGACGAAAGGAGGAGAAATCCGAAATAGGGTTTTTTCCTTCACAGCTATCCGGACGAAGGACAGAGCCAGGAGTCTGAACCAAGGACAGCGCACAGAAGCCTGGTGAGAGCTCTACTTTGGGGAGTGTGGGACGCCCTGGACCCCTTTAGGTGTGCCCCCAAGAGCTGTTTTGGCCCCTTTTGGGTGGGGGGAAGAGGTTTTTTCCTGCATTCAGGACCATCACACCAACATAAGGCCACCGCTTGTGCCACGAGCATTAAACATAAGAAATTCAATTGGACAATACGCTCGGGGAGAAAGAGGTACTGCTAGGCAGGCCTTCGCAACCGGCTGGCAGGGCGAGATCGCGAGCGAGACGGGAGTTGACGAACTCCTGACGAAGTGTACTGAATCATTAGGATTCGGACCTCGGCAAGCAACGTCTCCCGGATCTGGGGGGGTTCAATTGGTCTAGGAACCGAATTGACCCAGGGTATATTGTTTTAGAATTGTGTGAGGGAACTCCCCGACTAACTAGTGAAATGGGGAACGAGCTGTCCACTAATGGAGGTGCCAAGACCCCGCTTAAAAGCGCCTTGGACCACTTCCCCGGTCTTTTGGACCCGGGGACAAAGTGTAGGAAGGAGAAATTGGTAAAATTGTGCAGGGACGTATGGCCCCTATATCACCTGGGTCAGGACCTTCCCCGATGGCCCCGCGAAGGGACCCTTGGGGAGACCCTCCAACATTTAGAACGCTACCTGTGGCAAAACCACAAGGCAGCAGAATTGCCATACCTGCACATCTTCTATAACTTGGGGGAAGAGGCCACCCTATGCAGGGAAGACGGCCATGAGCCCCAGTTCATAAAGCGGCTGGGGAAGCTCGCAGCGATAGCAGCCCCAGAAGCGAGACCGGCCGCCAGTAAAATTCTTTTCGGGGGAGGTCCTCCCCGAACAAAAAACTCCGAGGAAGAAGACTTTCCACCCCCCTACGTTCCTAACCCCCCTCATCCCCACGGGGAAAGTCCCCAAAACAGGGGCCCCTTAGCTCCCACCACTTCCCCTCCTCCTCCTCCTCTGAGCCTCCCACCTTCCCCCGCAGCAGGGGGAGGGCACCCCACTGTTTCACACGCCTCCCCTCTCTCCCGCCCCTTCTCCCGAAACTGTGAGGCGCTCCGAGCGGGCTCGAAAAGCGCCAGAGAGATTCACCCCAAACACCCCAGGGACCTCTGCCGGGCCGGTAGGGCAGTTCCCCCTCCGGCAAGTCCCGGGGCCGCGAGGTCTGGTTTTTGTCCATACCCCATTCAATACCTCCGACCTCTATAATTGGAAACAGGGGCTGCCTCCCTACCGGGAGAGCCCGCAACAATATGTAGATCTGGTCAATAGGATCATTTCAACGCACCGCCCCGATATCCCCGACCTCTTCTCCCTCCTGTCTGCCCTCTTAAATGAGGAAGAACGCCGCCAAGTGATGGGAAAAGCCTATGAGGCTTATTCCGAATGGCGACGGACTTATATCCAGGAGCTCCCAAGGAGGGACGAGGGAGATAACGGCCCAGACCCCCCACATCCTCCCACTGCAGAGGAGACACTCTGTTTGAACCCCCCTGCAGCTGCCAATGACCCCAATACGGAATTTGGCCGGGTGGTGATAGAGGCAGCGCGCCAAGCCGTCCGAGACGGACTTAAGAAGGGGGTCCCCCGGGTGGTAAACTACCAGAGGGTTTATAATACGATCCAAGACCCAAACGAGACCCCGGCTGAGTTCTTAACCCGACTAAAGGATGCCTTCCGCAGGCATACCGATGTAGACCCCGAAGAGCCGGGCAATTTGGCAGCAATTCGGACTACCTTCATAGCGCAAGCCGCCCCTGACATCCGAAAAAAGTTACAAAAACTCCCAGCCCCGGCAACCCAGCCGTTGGAAACTCTAATCCAGACGGCTTTTCAAGCCTACTACCAACGGCCGGAGGTAGAGGAGGCGAAATCAGAACAAAAAATGAAAAAGAAAGCCTCTCTACTAGCCGCGGCGATGCAGCCCTACTGGCAGTCAAATCCTATTCCCGGGCCACCGCCAAGGGCTCCCTACAGGGACCGTGGCCATTGCCTCGCTTGTGGGGCCCCAGATCACTGGGTCAGGGACTGCCCTCAAAGGGGGAGCTATCGAAGGGAGTGGCGGGTGTTCAATCCAACCCCCCCGCGGCCCCAGGCCCGAGGCTGGCACAATCCTTCTGGAGCGCCCGGCCAGTACCCAACCCCCTGACCGCATCCCCCTGTCAAAGCTGAACCCCCAAACTACCACCCGCCACACGGCCAAGCCCGGGATCGTGGCGAGGGGACCATCCCCCACATACAGGGAGATCGGTATCCCTGTGAGGTGAGGGCAGCCCCTCTTCCTCAGCCCCGAGCCCTGATGGCCGCTACTGAAAGGGAACAGGAATGACACACCTCCGGAGGCGACCCCCTGTTCCGAACCCCCGAGCCTCTGGTGGAGATAGAAGTAGGGGGTCAAAATACAAGGTTTTTGGTAGATACGGGGGCCACTTTCTCAGTATTGAATACCCCGGGGGATCTCCCCCTAATCCAGTCCCTTACAACCCCAGTCGTGGGGGTGGGGGAACGATAACCCAAGCTCCAGTCACCCAACCCCTCCCCGTCTCCCATACCTCCCATTCCTTCCTGGTCCTTCCCCGGTGTCCGTTAAACCTCATGGGGAGAGACCTTCTCTGTAAGCTCCGGGCCACCATCCATTGTGACCCCGGAGGCATTCGCATTACCTTTCCCTCCTCCCTTTCCCACCTATGTTATGCGGGCTCTCCAGTACCTCAGGACCCACCGCCTTCATGGTCCAGGGTGAATCCCGAGGTATGGTATACCGGGAAGCCAGGGCGTGCTGTCTACGCCACCCCCACCAAGTTCCTCTAAAACCAGGCGCTCTCCCCGTTTCCATTAAGCAATATCCAGTAAAAGTCGAAGCTCGATTCGGCCTCTTAGATACAATCAATAATTTCCTCAGCGAAGGGCTCCTAGTCCCCATAGACTCTCCGTGGTGCACCCCCATCTTCCCGGTCCCCAAGTCGGACCGGACTTGGAGGATGGTTCAAGACCTTAGAGAGGTGAATAGTCGGACCCAACTGCTCCACCCTATTGTCGCTAACCCCCATACCCTCCTGACCACCCTTACCCGCTCCCAGGTCTGGTACACGGTGATAGACCTGAAGGATGCCTTCTTTTGCATTCCCCTGGCCCCTGAGTCCCAGCCTATCTTTGCTTTTGAATGGGAAGACCCGGTTACTCGGGTCAAATCCCAGCTGGGCTGGACGAGGCTAGCCCAAGGGTACTGTAACAGTCCCCGGGTGTTCGCCCAAGCACTAGCCAGTGACCTTCGATCTTTCTCCGCTCCAGGGGCCACAATCCTCCAGTATGTCGATGACATTTTGGCCGTTCATTCGGATCAGGACTCGCTCGAAGCCCAATCCGTAGCCCTTTTGAACCATTTAGCAACCTGCGGGTATAAAGTGTCCCAGAAGAAAATTCAATGGGTGACACAGGAGGTCACTTATCTGGGATACATCCTTAAGGAGGGTACCCGCCTCATTCACCCGTCCCGAATAAAGGCTTTGAATGATTTGAACCCACCCAGAAATGTCAAAGAGCTTCGGTCCTTCCTGGGGGTTGCTGGATTCGGGAGGCTCTGGGTTCCCAATTTTTCTGTCATGGCCAAGCCCCTCTACAAACTCACTACCCAAGGAATGGCGTGGGAATGGACACGGGAGCACCAAAACGCCTGGGAAGCTATTCGGAAATCGCTGGCTCAGGCTACTGCTTTAGCATTGCCAGACCAAACACTCCCCTTTGATTTGTTTATACACGAACGGGCATCCATTGCCCTAGGGGTCCTCACACAACCAGTGGGTCCAGAGCGTCTTCCAGTAGCGTACCTTTCCAAGACCCTCGAACCCACCACCTCGGGGTGGCCAGCTTGCCTTCGGGCGGTGGCCGCAACAGCCCTGCTGGTGACCGAGGCCACTAAAATAACAGCCGGGGCCCCCATCCGTGTCCACTCCCCCCATTCCGTCTCCACCCTACTGGAGCAAAAGCTGCCAGCCTGGGCAACTCCGCTAGGCTGGCCCGCTATGTCTCCCTCCTCTTAGACAACGATTCGGTCACCCTTCATAGGTCCACCTGTCTTAACCCTGCCACCCTCCTCCCTACCCCTTCCGACTTCCCCCAGCATGATTGTCTGGAAACCCTTTCTGTGGTGGTGGGGATCCGCCCTGATCTGTCTTCCGTCCCCCTAGAATCTCCTGAGTTGACCCTTTGGACGGACGGGTCTTCCTTTATTCAGGGGGGCGCCCGATATACGGGCTTTGCGGTGGTGGGGGAGAATGGCCCGGTACTCATGCAACCACTCCCTCCCCAGTGCTCAGCTCAGGCGGCGGAACTGGAAGCCCTGATAGCCGCCGCCAAATTGGCCTCCGGGCGGCGGGTTAACATCTTCACCGACAGCCGGTACTGCTTCTTGGCAGCCCACACCCATGCGGCCCTTTGGAAAGCCCGTGGGTTTGTGGGAGCAGATGGAAAGCCCCTTAAAATGGCCCCTCTGCTGGACCGACTCATGTCTGCCCTCCTTCTACCCAAAGAAGTGGCTGTGGTTCACTGCCCAGGACACCAAACGGACGAGGGCTTCATTGCCAAGGGAAACCGCCTGGCTGATGCATATGCCAGACAAGCAGCCAAAACCGAAAAGGGGGGGGGGGAATTGTTGCTATGTTTGCCCGAACCTACCCCTTCCCCGAACAGTCCCGAAGGTCCTTCCCCTCTCATCCCTAGATCCCCCGAGTCTGAAAATGCTCCACTCTATTCCGCCCAAGACAGTCTACAATCCGGTGGGAAGTGGGAGAATGGCTGGTGGGTCGTGGACAATCTTGTACAAATACCCACGGCAATTCTACCTCACCTAGTCCAGAGATTTCATAGCGGGTCCCATTCCTCTGGGCGACACCTATTTCGATGGCTAAAACAGCGTTATTTCCACCCCAATCTCCTGCCTATTTGCAGAACAGTAGCCTCCTCCTGTCTCATCTGCCTCCGGAACAACCCGAGGGGAACTAAACCTATACCAAAGGGGGTTCTACGGAAGGCCACTTATCCAGGGGAAGCATGGCAGGTAGATTTCACAGAAATGCCCAGAGCAGGAGCTAAACGAAACCTGCTGGTATTTGTAGACCTCTTTAGTGGGTGGCCCGAGGTGATCCCTTGTAGGACCCAGACTGCCAGGGAAGTAGTGCAGGCTCTCGTGGAGCATTTGATCCCCACACACTCCCTACCCCTTGGTCTAGAAAGTGACAACGGGCCACACTTTGTGTCCCAGGTAGTGCAGGGAGTGGCCACATACTTCCAAATTAACTGGTCCCTCCATTCGGCTTACAGACCGCAGGCCTCGGGAAAAGTTGAGAGGTTAAACCAAACCCTAAAAAGGCAATTGGCTAAAATCTGCCAAGAGACGGGACTCAAATGGCCAAAAGCCCTCCCCATTGCTCTTACCCGCATCCGAGCCACCCCCACCTCCCACCTAGGACTGTCTCCCTTTGAACTCCTTTACGGTCGCCCCTTTGTTGCCCTGCCCCCAAAACCGGGCTCTGAGGACCAGGCCTTGCCTGCCTACTTTAGGGAGTTGGAGGGGGTTTTCTCTTCCCTCTCTAAGCAGGTCGCCGCAGCCATCCCACCCCGAAGAGATCTTCCAATCGAAGTCCACCCGGGGGACTGGGTCCTGGTTAAAGAGCTGCACCCTACCTGCCTAGAGGCAAAGTGGTCACCTCCACGCCAAGTGCTGCTCAGCACGCCTACAGCCGTAAAGGTGGAAGGGATCAAGTCTTGGGTTCACCTGTCCCGGATCAAGACCGTCCCCCCACCCGGGGAGGAATGGGCATGTCAACAGCTGGAGCCTCTCCGTCTTAAGCTCACCCGGCGGAGGGAGAAGGAAGCCCCCCCACCTGACCCTGACCCTGTCGCTTCCCTACATCCTCTGTTGGATGAGGAACTGACCGCTGTCTTCCGTACTTGACAGCGGGAGCCAGCCCCCCGAGACTCTGCTTGGACTTGCTCCACTTGGACTCATTCTCTTCCTTGTTGGGGCCCTTTGGATTCGAACACTGGGACGCTTAAAACTCCCTCTGACGCCCTTAGCTGCCGACTCCACCCACTGCCAGTCTGCCCAGCCTGCCCAGCCTGCCCTCCGGGGGCCTCAGGACCAGCCCGCAACACCCGCCACGCCTCGAGCCCCGCGGTAAGTATTGACTTTCTCTCTCTCTCTCTCTCTCTCCCTCTCCTTTTTCATCCTCGCCTATTTCCGAACCTCCCCCGAAACCTCACACCCCATTATGGCCTCCCGTGTGATTTTTATCTTCACTACCTTCTGGATTCTCTCCCCTCTGTCCGGAAAAATATTGGCAGGGTGGGACGCAAACACATTCCACATGATGGTACACAACATGACAGAAACTCTGAATGTCACCGATTGTTGGATGTGCGCCTTTGGGCCACACCACATACAGGCAGGATGGCCTATCATGCCCACTGCCTGCCTCGAACCACAAGATTGGAACAAAACCCATTTGTATACGGTGACCCAAGCAACCAATGAGAGAGTAACAGACCCGGACCAATTCACCCTCAGCTACCAGCAACACTGGCCCCTGGCGCCCATTTGTGTCACCTGGCATAACCAGCCTACACACAGGGCGTTAGCACATGAGGGCTCACAAATTCCCTTCCAGCAATTGGGAGATTACCCATATTGTAATTGTACGGTGGACGTGGGAGATCACCCCAGTGGGAAACCCCATCCAACCCCCAGTTGCCTACCGCAATATATTCAACACAACAAACGGGTCAACATGTCCCTCAACCAAATTCAAACCACTTACTCGGCCATCCTTAACGTAGTACTCCACGGCCTACCACAGGGGGTATTTTGGGTCTGTGGTGCGTGGGCAGGACGGGTCCTCCCAGCCGCTTGGAACGGATCCTGTACCTTGGGAACCCTAATGCCTGCTGGTATACAATTTTACCACAAGAACCAGCCTGCTTCTGCATGGGTACCACCTCACCACCTCCATAGACAAAAACGGGCCTATGATGAGAAAAAGGGGTACGACCCTGACCGTACTTTCCTGACAGAGGGAGAACGCTTTGCCTCCATCCTTTTTCCTGCCTGGGGAGTAGCTATAAATGTCCGCCAAATCCGCCGGCTATCGTATCAACTCGAGGCGTTAGCAAATGATACTGCTGATGTGGCCTCCGCTTTACAAACTGAAATAACATCAATTGCGGAGACCCTAGTCCAGTATAAATTAGCGTTAGACTTTTTATTTAGTAGGGAGGGAGGCTTCTGCCAGTGGCTAAATCAAACTCGATGCTGCCATTTTATTGATCAAAGTGGACGCATCACCACGGACATAGCGAAAATTCGGCGCGTTGCCTCCGCCATACAGGCCACCTACTCAGACAACAGCGCTTCCCTTTGGGATTGGCTTACAAGCTGGATCCCCGGCTCTAATTGGCTAAAGGAGGTATTTGTGGGCCTCATTGGACTCTTGGTGATGCTTGTGATTATGAGTGCCGTGATCCGCTGTGCCATTCACTATGTGACAAAACGGTATTCCCTAGTCCGGTAAGGCGAGCCGCCGCCCGCAGCGGCAGGCGACATAAGGCTGCTTGCTGGAAGGTGATCCTGTCGGACACCTTCAACCCGAAAAGGGGGAAATGTGAAGTCACGGTGAAAAGATAAGATTTTAGGACCTTTGGACCGGTTCCGCGAACCGGCAGGCACTGCCAGCGGAAGCCCAGACAGTCACAAGCACACCGGTTTTTACCCCGTTCAAAAATACCCAACCGTTCCCGAGTTATCGGGCAAAAAGCGGCTTGCCCCTTCGGCAGCCAGGAAAAGCCTTGGGACGCGCTGTAGACTGGAAATTGGCTTGCGGGAGGCTTCCAATTCACACCCTCTTCAAAAGTAACCATTTCAAGTACCTCTGCGGCAGGATAATTGCCGCTGGGGACTAGTAACTCAGCAGGGAGGCTAGATAAGCCTAGCCGCGCGCCTCCACCAATCAGAGCCCCAGCGCCCCAGCCTCATCCATCAATGTCTAGTTAATTTCCAACCATAAGGGGCGCTGCGGGAGACTTTTAAACTAGTAAACTAGCAGCCAGCCCCCACCTCTCCTTCCGATTCCAATATCTTCAAAGGGAGCCGGTGAGCGCCTCCCCTTCCCCCCCCGCCCATCCAGTCCCAATGCAAACCTATGGAGCTTTCAACTCCATGCTTTCCTATGGAGAGCAGGCGACCCTCCGAAACCTCGATAGATCGGTGATTTATGGCGGAGGTTTCGAGCCTACCTCCCAGCGTCCTTTAACTCTTTCCTGCCCTCCACTATCTAACTGTCCCTGCTTCTTTGTTAACCCCTCCTTGGCCGTTTCCTCTTAGATCTTCCAGGATACTTTAACTCTCTTTCCTTCTCTCCTCTCTTGGTCATTTCCTTTTGGATTTCCTATAACTCCATCACCCTTCCTCCTCCCCTTGTCCATTCACTCTAGAAGCTCTCACAGTATATTAACCCTCACCTGTCCAGTCCCTCCCTGTTCACCTGTTCCGAATCCTGAGCCCTCCCCTGCCCCTGCCACCCCTTTTGTCACCCAAAGGACCTGCCAAAGATCCTGCAAGCCCTAAAAGAGTTGTTGAACCAGCCTTAGACTGGTTCATACCTCCTTCATTCGAACCAACGGGGTGAAAACCGCCAATAGACACTGGCCTTCTTGTCAAAGCACTGGTTTCCTTGCTCACTCTCGGCACTAGCCGAAAAGCCTTTTTTCTTTCCTCTCCTTGCCTCCTCCTCCTCCTGACCTCCCTCATTTTCCATCGTTTCATTTCCCCTTTCCAACCCTAAATCCCATCAACTGGGGCCGAGACGAAGCGGCGCACAGGCGGCTAAAAGATGGTGGGTCCTGCATAGCTGGAAGAAGAGGTTGAAGCCTCCATCATCACCTGGATTCCTGCCACGTATTCTCAACAGCTGCCTTCCAGGGATCAACACCTCGAATAGCATGCCATCCGATTGTCATCAACGCCCAAGGACATTTTCATTGTTTCATTTACACCTGGAGAGGACCTGTATTTTCATATCTGCACCCCCTGAAGCCATGAGACCACTCCTATAGAATTTACATCCTTGTGCCTTTACACCCTTGTATCTTTCCAGCACGCCTGAACATAATCCTATTATGACTTGTGTCCCCATGTATCAAAATAATTGTGTTTCCCCAAATGCTTGTGTGTGATCCCATCAGCCCTTCCTGCCCCCCCCCACTGGTTTTGATAATTGCTCCCTCTCACCCACTATTGACTTACTGATCTCTTCTGTTTACCGACATCTGGGAAACAAAACCACACTCCCCAGCCTATTGTGTCACCTTACCCAAACCCATTAACATTTGCTTAAGCCCCTGACTGCTACTAGGGACCACCCAGGACTGCCCCCAACCAACCCCTAACCCCTCTTGATTGGGTCATTTGAACTTCCCCCGACCAATCCCTCGTTTGGCGCCACTTGGGAGAGGCGGGGAAGAAAAAGTTAATAAAAGTTGGAACCCTTTGTGTGTTCTGGGTCGGACATCTTAGCCCGGTTGGAAGGCGGGTGTCCACCTACTGTTCTTTATTGGGCTCAATAAATTCAGTATTCCTCGGATTTCTCGCGTTGAATCTTTATTGGCTTCAGTCGGGATTCAGCGGACCTCAGTGGGGCTAGCCCATCTGAGAAATAATTTCTAGGCCTTTTCTGGGTCTTTTCAGTGTAACTCCACCCCCAACCTCAAAGCTTAGTCTGGCCCCACTCCCTGCTGCCTAGCAACTAGCCACTTCCTTTGTTTGGCTGATTAATGGCTCTTTGTATTTAAATGAGCAGTTAAAGTTAGCAGGGGTCACACAGCCTAGTTGAACTGCTGAAACCCAGAAACTTACCAGTGCCCAGTTCTTTCTCTTTTACTGTCTCAGGAGTAGGTCTGCCTGCTTCCACACACCAGGCTCAAATGCTGAGGCTAAGCTTCTTCCTCAGGGGAAAAGACTTAGTGTAACTCCACCCCCAAGCTCAGAGAGTTGGGCCCCCTCCCCCCAGCAAAATAGGCAAATTCCCTTTTTTTTTAAAAGGCTTTTATTTAAATACAAAAAAGAGGGGGCCCCCCTGTGTGCAACCCCCGAAAATTCCTTCCCATTTTTCTCTTTTATTTAGGAGTAGGGGCGTTTCCCCACCCAGGGTAAACGACTTGCCTTTTTTGGGGGGGGGGGCTTAGTGTTTCTCCCCCCCAAGCTCAAGTTAGCTGGGGCCCTCCTCGGGAAAAAAATAACCCCCCCTTTGTTTTGAAAAACCTTTGTATTTTAAAAATTTTTTTTTGGGGGTAAAGCTTTAAAATTAAACCCGAAAAATTACAGTCCCGTTTTCCCTTTTAAGTTAAAATGCGTCTTCCCCAAAAAGGCTCAAAATAGGCTCCTTTTTCCCAAAAAAAAATTAGGTTTCCCCCCCAAGCCCAAACTTTTCCCACCCCCTCAGCAAAAAAGCCCCCCTTTTTGGTGAAAATCCCTTTGATTTTGAAAACTTAAAATTGAGGGGTAAAAGCCAGTAACGGTTGAACCCGAAACTTAAAACCCCGTTCTTTTCTTTTCTTCTCGGGTTTGGGCCTCTTCCCCACCCAGCTCAAATGCTGAGGTAAGCTTCTTCCTCAGGGGAAAAATTATGTAAAACCAAAAACCCCCCAAACTCAAGCTTAGTTGGGGCCCCACTCCCTGCTGCCTGCAACTGCCATTCCTTTGTTTGGCTGATTAAGGTTTTGATTTTAAAAGAGCAGTTAATTACAGGGTCACACACCCCGTTGAACTGCTGAAACCGAAACTACCATGCCCATTTTTTCTTTTTTCTTCCAGGGGTAGGTCTGCCGCTTTCCCCACACCAGCTCAATGCTGAGGTTCTTCTTTGGGGGGGGGGGAAAAATTATAACCCCCACCCCCAATTAGGGCGTCTGCCCCCCCTCCCTCCTGTTTTCCCCTTTTGTTTCTTTTTTTTTTTGATTTAAAAAGAGGAAGTTAAGGGGAAAACCCTTTTTAACTGAGCCAAAAATTCCAGTGCCCCTTTTTCTCCCACGTTTAAGTAGGCGCTTTCCCAAAAGGAATTTAGGGGAATTTTTTCCCCCCCGGGGGGAAAAAATTGGCATCGGGTTGCCCCCATTTCCTGTGCTAGAAATGCCTTTTTTTTTTTTTGTTTAAGGTTTTTTGTTTTTTAAGGCATTTAAAGTTAAAAAATTCCCCACAGCTTTTTTAACCCCGAACCCCCCTTCCACCCCCGTTTTTTTTTTACTTTCTCAGGAAGGGCTTGCTTCCCCCAGGGTCAAAGTAGGCTGCCTTCCTGGGGAAAAGTTTTGTTCCCCCAAAATCGGTTTTTCGGCCCCCTTGTGCGCACAGCCTTTTTGTTTCAATTATGGCTTTTTTTTTTTGGCTTTTTAAAATTGCGGTCCCCACACCAGTTAATGCTGAAACCCAAAACTTTCCAGGGAAAACTTTTTTTACCCCCAAGGGGTAGGGCTGCCCCTTCCCCCCGGGCTCATTCTGGGCTAATTTTCCTGGGGAAAAAAACTTTGGGAAACCCCCCCCAACCGGCTTTTTTGCCCCACCCGCTTTCAACAGCCCCTTTTTTTTTTAAAATGGCTCTTTTTTTTAAAACATTAAATTTGATAAGCCAGTTCTGGAAAAAAAGAAAAATTACCACCCATTAAACTTTTTTTGTCCGGGGAACTCCCTGCTTTAACAACAGGCTTTTTTTGGGTAAGTTTTTTTAAAAAGACATTTTAAAAAAGCCAAGATTTTTGGGAAACCCTGGCCCCCGCATGCCCCTTCCTTTTTTTCATTAATGGCTCCTTTTTTTTAAAACGTTAAAGTAGCAGGGGGGGCCCAGAGGGAAATGAAACCCCAAAAAACAAATTGGCCCATTCTTTCCTTTTACTGCCCCGGGTTTGGGTTTCTGTTACCCCGTAAATGGAGGCTAATTTTTCCCCGGGGGAAAAGTTAAATCCCCCAAACCAGGCTTAATGGCCCCCTCCCCCCTCCCTAAACTGCCCCTTTTTTTTTTTCTGGGCCCCCCTTTTTTTTAAAGAGCAGTTTTTCAGGGGAAAGCCTAGTTTAACCCAAACCCCCGAAACTTCCATGCCGTTCTTTTTTTTGGGGAGGCTGGTTTTTGCTTAAAACCCGGTCAAATTTTGGGAAGCTTTTCCCGGGGGGGGGACTTAGTGTAAACTCCCCCCAATCAAGGTTGGCCCCCCCTGCTGCCAGCAAAGACTTTTTTTTGTGTAAGGGTCTTTTAAAAGACGTTAAATTCACAAAGCTATTGGCCCCCCCAGAAAAATTTCCATCCCGTTCTTTCTCTTTTATTTAAAAAGTTTGGGGCGTCCCCACACCCGTTAAATGCTGACAAATTTTTTCAGGGGAAAATTTTTTCTCCCCCCAAACTCCCAGAGTTTCTGGCCCCCCCCGCTCCAAAACAATACCCCCTTCCGGGGATTAATGGCCTTTTTTTTTAAAAAACCAAATTTAAAAATTGCTCCGCCCCCCCCTGAAACCCCCCAAAATTCCGTCCATTTTTTTTTTTTTAGTTAGGAGTAGTTGATGTTTTACACACCAGGTAATGCTGGGCAACTTTTTCCAGGGGAAAATTGTGTAAATCCCCCCCAAGCTCAAATTGCTGGCCCAAATCCCCCCTCGAAAGACTTTTTGTTTTTAAAGCTCTTTGTTTTAAAACTTGTTAGCGGGGCCCCCCTGTTTGCTGAAACCGAAATTTTTGCCCGGGTTTTTTTTTTGGGGCCCAGGGTAGGTTTTCCCCTTACACCCAGGAAATTAGGGAGTTCTTTTTGGGGGGGGGGGGTTATGCTCCCCCCCAAAACCCAACTAAAACTGGCCCCCCCCCCCCTCTCAGGAAAGCCATTCTTTGGGCTGATTAATTTGGGCCTTTTTTTTTTGAACAGAATTTGAGGGGGGAAAGCCTTTAAATGCTTTAAAAGTTACAGGGCCCGTTTTTTCTTTTACGCTAAGTGGCGTCTTCCCCCCAAAACTCAAAAAGGGGGCTGTCCCCAGGGGGGAAGTTTTTTTAACCCCCCCAAGAAAAACTTAGTCTCCCCCCCCCCCTGCTAGCTGCCCTTCCCTTTTTTTGGCTAAATGGCCCCTTTTTTTTGGCTTAATTAAGGGGGGCCCGTTTAAAAGCTTAAAAGAAAATTTTTCCCTCCCCGTTCTTTTCCCTTTCGGAGTTCTCTCTTACCAAGGTCCTGCTTTTTTTGGGAACTTCTTCTGGGGGGGGAAAAAAATTTGGCCACCCCCCCCAAGCAGCTGTGGCCCCTCCCTGCCCCTAGCAAACATTCCTTTTTGGTATTAATGGTCTTTTTTTTTAAATGGCATTTAATTTTGCAGGGGTCACACAGCCAGTTGAACGCTGAAAAAACCCGAAACTTACCCTGCCCAGTTCTTTCTTTTTATTCTCAGGAGTATCTCCTGCTTCCACACACCGGCTCAAATGCTGAGGTAAGTTCTTCCTGGGGGGGGAAAAAACTTGTTAATCCACCCCAACTCAAGCTTAGTCGGCCCCACTCCCCTGCTGCCAAGCACTCCCTTTTTTTTTTGGCTGATTAAAAGGGTTTTTTTTTAAATTGAGATTTTAAGTTTCAGGGGAACGCAAAAACTTGGCCAAAACTTACCTTTTA
>JAWVWN010002383.1:67500-71892 GCA_037367305.1 Phrynocephalus vlangalii
TTTTTTTTTTTTTTTTTTATTTTTTTTTTTTTTTTTTTTTTTTTTTTTTTTTTTTTTTTTTTTTTTTTTTTTTTTTTTTTTTTTTTTTTTTTTTTTTTTTTTTTTTTTTTTTTTTTTTTTTTTTTTTTTTTTTTTTTTTTTTTTTTTTTTTTTTTGTTTTTTTTTTTTTTTTTTTTTTTTTTTTTTTTTTTTTTTTTTTTTTTTTTTTTTTTTTTTTTTTTTTTTTTTTTTTTTTTTTTTTTTTTTTTTTTTTTTTTTTTTTTTTTTTTTTTTTTTTTTTTTTTTTTTTTTAAAGGCTCTTTTTATTTAAATGAGCAGTTAAATTTTGCAGGGGGCACACAGCCCCAGTTGAACTGTGAAACCCCCAAAAATTTCCCGTGCCCATTCTTTCCTTTTCGTCTCAGGGGTAGGGCGCCCCTTCCCCAAAACCCGCTCAAATCTGAGGCTAAGCTTCTTCCTAAAAAAGACTAGGTAACTCCACCCCCCCAACTCAAGCTTAGTCTGGCCCCCCCTCCCTTGCCTGCAAAATACCCCTTTCCCTTTTTTTGCTGATTAATGGTCTTTGTATTTAAATACAGTTAAAGTTTGCAGGGGTCACACGCCAGGAACTGCTGAAAACCCGAAAAATTTCCAGGCCCCTTCTTTCTCTTTTTCGTCCAGGATAGGTCTGCCTGCTTCCACACACCCGGCTCAAATGCTGGGCTAAACTTCTTTTTGGGGGGGACTTATGTAACCCACCCCCAAGCTCAAGCTTTTGTCTGGGCCCCCCTCCCTGCTGCCTACAACACCACTTCCCTTTGTTTGGGTTTTTTTTAAAGGGTCTTTGTATTTAATGAGCAGTTAAATTAGCAGGGGGCAACAAAGGGTTTAACCTGAAACCCCAAAATACCAGTGCCCATTCTTTCTCTTTTCTTTTCAAAGGAAGGTTCCTGCTTCCACCACCAGGCTCAAACTGGTAGCTTTTCCCCAGGGGGAAAAAACTTAGTGTAACCCCCCCCAACTCCCAAAATTTTGTCTGGCCCCACTCCCTCTGCCTGCAAATACCACTTCCTTGTTTGGCTATTAATGGTCTTTGTATTTAAATGACATAAAGTTACGGGGGCACACAGCCCCTTGAACTGCTGAAACCCCGAAACTTCCAGGCCCCAGTTCTTTCTCTTTTACGCCCCAAGTAGGTCTGCCTCTTCCCCCACACCAGCTCAAATGCGAGGGTAAGCTTCTTCCTGGGGGGGGACTTATGTAACTCCACCCCCAACTCAGAGCTTGTTGGCCCCACTCCCTCTGCCTAGCAAATCCCCTTCCCCTTTTTTGGCTATTAATTTTCTTTTATTTAAATGAGCAGTTTAAAAGTTAGCGGGGTCCACAGAGTTGAAAGGGAAACCCAAAACTTACCCTGCCAGTTCTTTTTTCCTTTTCGTCTCAGGAGTGCTTCCTGCTTCCAACACCCAGGGCCCAAAACTAGGTAAGCTTCTTCCTGGGGGGGACTTGTGTAACTCCACCCCCAACTCAGACTTAGTTGGCCCCCCTCCCTCTGCCCGCAACTACCACTTCCTTTGTTTGGGTGATTAATGGGTCTTTGTATTTAAATGGCATTAAGTTAGCAGGTCCACAGCCCCTTGAACTGCTGAAACCCAAAAAATTACCCGCCCCGTTCTTTTCTTTTTTTCTTCTCAGATAGGGCTCCTGCTTCCACACACCAGGCCCAAAAGCGAGGTAAGCTTCTTCCTGGGGGGGGAAAAATTTTGTAACTCCCCCCCAACTCAGAGCTTATCGGCCCCCCTCCCTGTCCTACAACTAGCCACTTCCTTTTTGGCTGATTTAAAGGCTCTTTATTTAAAGAGCATTAAAGTTAGCAGGGCCACACCATTGAACTGCGAAACCCCGAAACTTTCCGTCCCAGTTTTTCTCTTTTCGTCTCAGGAGTAGTCTGCCCGCTTCCCACACCCGGGTCAAATCTGAGCTAACTCTTCTTAAAAAACTTAGTGTAACTCCACCCCCAACTCAACTTGTCGGGCCCCCCTCCCTGTGCCCACAATAGCCCCTTCCCTTTTTTTGGCTGTTAATGGCTCTTTGTATTTAAAACAGTTTAAAAATCAGGGGGCCACAGAGTTTAATGCGAAAACCCCGAAAATTTTCCTGCCCATTCTTTCTCTTTTCTTTTCAGGGGTAGGTCGCCTGCTTCCACACACCACTCAAATGCGAGGCTAACTTTTTCCCCCGGGGGGAAAAAAACTTGTGTAACTCCACCCCCAACTAGGCTTATCTGGCCCCACTCCCTCTGCCTCCAATCCACTTCCCTTTTTTTGCTATTTTAAAGCTCTTTTTTTTAAAAAGAGCAGTTAAAATTTGCAGGGGGCACACACCCCGTTTTAACTGCTGAAAACCCCGAAACTTACCATCCCAGTTCCTTTCTTTTCTGTCTCAGGAGTAGGTCCCCTGTCCACACAAAAGCTCAAAACGAGGCTAAGCTTCTTCCCCGGGGAAAAAATTTTGGGAACTCCACCCCCCAAACTCAGAGCTTATCTGGGCCCCCCCCCCTGCTGCCAGCAACTACACTCCTTTTTTTGGCTGATTAAAGGGCCGAAAAATGACATTAAAGTTACAGGGTCCCCCAGCCATTTTAACCTGAAACCCAGAAACTTAACCCTGCCCATTCTTTTTTTTTTCTTTTCTAGGATAGTCTGCCTCTTCCACACACCAGGGTCAAATGCTGAGGGAAACTTCTTCCTCAGGGAAAAGATTTTTTAACCCACCCCAACTCAAGCTTAGTCCTGGCCCCAACCCCCCTGCCTACAACACCACTTCCTTTGTTTGGCGATTTAAGGGTTTTTGTATTTAAATACAGTTAAAGTTAGCAGGGTCCACAGCCAGTAAACTGGAAACCCAGAAAACTTACCAGTGCCCAGTTTTTCTCTTTTTCTGTCTCAGGAGTAGGCTGCCCCTTTTCCCCACACCACTCAAATGTGACTAACTTCTTCCCGGGGGGACTTATGTAAACTCCACCCCCCAAGTCAGAGCTTGTCTGGGCCCCACTCCCCCTGTAGCAACACCCCTTCCCTTTTTTTGGCTGATTTAAAGGCTCTTTGTATTTAAATGACATTAAAGTTTGCGGGGGGCACACACCCATTGAACCTAAACCCAAAAATTTCCAGTGCCCAGTTCTTTCTCTTTTTTTCTCAGGGGTAGGTCTGCCTGCTTCCACACACCAGGGCCCAAAAGCTGAGGGTAAGCTTTTTCCCCGGGGGGGGGAAATTAGTGAACTCCACCCCCCAAACTCAAGGGTTATCTGGCCCCCCTCCCTGCGCCTACAACTAGCCACTTCCTTTTTTGGCTGATTAATGGCCCTTTTATTTAAATTGGGAGTTTTAAAATTACAGGGTTACACAGCCAGTTGAACTGCTTTAAACCCAAAACTTACCATGCCCATTCTTTCTCTTTTCGTCCAGGGGTGGGCTGCCGCTTCCACACACCGGGTCAAAACTAGGGTAACTTCTTCCCGGGGGGGAAAAATTTGTGAAAATCACCCCCCCCAGACTTAGTCTGGCCCCCCTCCCTCGCCCAGCAACTACCCCTTCCTTTGTTTGGGTGATTAATGGTCTTTTATTTAAATAGCAGTTAAAGTTACAGGGGCACCCCCAGTTAACTCGAAACCCAGAAACTTACAGTGCCCAGTTCTTTTTCTTTTTTGTCTCAGGGGTAGTCTGCCTCTTCCACCACCACCAAATGCTGAGGGTAAGCTTCTTCCTCAGGGAAAAAAACTTAGTGTAACCACCCCCAACTCAAGCTTTTCCCGGCCCCACTCCCCGCTGCCCAGCAATACACTTCCTTTTTTGGCTGATTTAAAGGCCTTTTTTATTTAAAAGGCAGTTAAAATAGCAGGGTCACACCCCCTGTTGAACTGCGAAAAACCAAAACTTACCCTGCCCCCTTTTTTTCTTTTCGCTAGGGGTAGGGCTGCCCCTTCCCACACCACCAAATTTAGGGTAAGCTTTTTGGGGAAAAAATTGTGTAACTCCCCCCCAGCCAAACTTAGTTGGCCCCATCCCTCTCCTTCCCCAATAGCCACTTCCTTTGTTTTGGTGATTAAAGCTCTTTTATTTAAAAAGCATTTTAAAGTTGCAGGGTCAACAGCCTTTGAACTGTGAAACCCCAAAAATTACCAGTGCCCCGTTCTTTCTCTTTTACGTCTCAGAGTAGTCTGCCTTCCACACACCAGCTCAAAGCTGAGGGAAAAATTTTTCCGGGGGGGGGGCTTAGTGTAATCCACCCCCCAACTAGAGCTTTTTGGCCCCCCCTCCCCGCGCCCCACAATAGCCCCTTTCCTTGTTTTGGGTGATTAATCTCTTTTATTTAAATACAGTTAAAGTTTCAGGGGGCACACAGCCCCTTAGT
>JAWVWN010002385.1:0-10000 GCA_037367305.1 Phrynocephalus vlangalii
CCCAAAATTGTTCATGGGGGCAAAATTTTTTTATTTATTTATTCATCAAAAAATATTTTTAATCCGCCTTTCTATTTAACTTTAAAATACAGTATTAAAGTTAGTAACAATGTGTTACAATACAAAATTTGGATCAAAAATACGTGCCCCCAAAATATATACAATACCAAAGCACATTCAATGCAGTATTTTACAACAACCCAAAAAAAAAAAAAAACCCACTCGGCCACCCTTTCACTCCAGGAAAGCTTGTCTGAAAAAAAAGGGAGGCCTACAAAAGGGCAGACCTCTCCTTCATCCCTTGTGATACAGGCAGGACACGTTTTGTGGAAACTCTGCTTGAAATTTTCACTACACAGTTAAAAGAGCCCGGGATAACTCCATTCAGTTTTTTAAATTATCTGAGGCACCTTAGAGGTCCGTAACAGAGACATCAAATTTCTATGACTCTTTTATTTTTGGGCTTTTGTTTCTGATAGCATTTTTTTTCGGGCAGCATTCTAATTAAATAGCAATTTTTTTAAAGGCTGGGCTCATAAGCAGCGGGGTTGATTTCTAAAAGATTTTTTTTAAACGTTGCTATTTTGATGTTTTTTAACATGTTTTTTTATAGTTTTAATATATTTTTGTATGCTGCCCAGAGACCATTTTGGAAAATGGGGCAGTTTAAAAAAATCTGTAAAAAAAAAAAGAAAGAAAGAAAGAAAGAAAGAAAGAAAGACAAGGCAAAGCAAAGCAAAGAAAAAAGCAAAACAAAACAAAACAAAGCAAAGAAAAAAAGCAAAGCAAATATTCTGCTTATTACCCCCCCATACCCTTAAGTAGTCTCGGGGTGGTTTACAGTTTTTTAATTACAGTATGCAGCTACACACCCCCCCCCAAGCAAGCGGGGGTACTCTTTTTACCGACCTCGGAAGGAGGGAAGGCTGAGTCAACCATGACCTGCTCCCCGGGATTAAACCTTTAGGCCATGACACATTTTTACCTCCCGTACGGGCCCAATTTAAACCACTGCCCCACAGGGGCCCCATACATCACAGAATTGGTAATTAGTAGCGGGAAAACATTTAGATTTTAAAAAAACCCCCACAATTTTTTATTGTATAAAAATTTAGAGGTCTGCCTTTCTATGTGTGTTTAAAACCAGCAAAATGATATTCGAATAATTATTAGTGTTTTGGGTTTAAAACAGTAAATAATTTTTTACTCATTATATACAGTACATATATAAAAATATAACAAAACATAGTGCTTAGAGTACTTGGTAAAGCATCCCTCCTCTGGTAAATAAATATTTCTTTTTTCCTCATAGTAAAACTGTTATTTTCATAATAATACTTTTTGGCCCTAGTACATATTGGTCAGTTATATCTTTATTTCTTCTGAGGTACTTTTGTATGAGACGCTTTTAAACCCTATCTTAATCGTAAAATTTGTCTGGGTTCCAATTAACAGACTCCGGCTCACACCTGTTTTATTAGAAGCCTAGCTGACTACAGATACATTTGGTTTGGGTTAAAACCATTCAAGCAAATATAATTTTCCCTGCCCCCAGGAAACACATTATGATTTTTCATAGACACATACACATCTGAAAGATACATACACAGTCTGTGTTGCATAAACTTAGTTCTGTCAGAAGCACCACAGTACAATTAATAAGTATACCCGGAAATTTTTTTTGCCCAAAAATGGTTAATAATCATGAGCATTTGGGGTAGCTAACACAGATACCCATAGTACGGGTTTTTGAAGGACTTAGAGTACATTGACACGGTATAAAATTTGCCTATTCTTCTCTGCATTTTGGAAAGGGATTGTATCTGAGTGAAATTTCAAATTTTCCCCTTAGATTCCCTTTTGGTTCGCCAAATTCAAAGGTAGCCTTTTAAAGGGTGACTTTCAAATAATAAGTTCTCTGTGTGAAAACCCTAAAGGCCCAAAAAGTAAATTTGGGTTTCCCCCCCGCCCCATTTTAAAAAGGGTTTTTCTCTCCCACATTATAGTCCAGACATTTTCTGCTATAACCATGGGATCACTACCCGCAGTTTCAAATTATCCACTGCTTGGAAAAAAAATAAAAAAAAAATAAAAAAAATTTAAAAAAAAATAATAAAACACAATAATACATTTTTCCCAAAACGTATTGCCAAGAAAGACCCTAGATGCAACCAGGTACTGTACAATTGGGCTACAGATTGGGTTAATGGAAACACAGTTGCAGCCCAAATTCTCAGAGGGAAGCCACTCCTGGGAAAACGAAGAAGCCATATTTTTTTTTTGGGGGGGGGGCATGAAGGCTCCCCCGGGGAAACAGGAGGCCAAAACCTGAGTCAGGGTTTTTCCCCCCTTTTCACTATGTACAGACACTAGAAAACGCAAATAAGTGCCATACAATTCATTGGGGTGGAAAGGATGAGAGGGTTCCGACACCCCTGGATGGGTTTCCCCGGGGGCCCATGGAGCCATGGTTTCCCACTTTGAGAAACCCTGCCCTAGGGCTACATTTTTCCCTGGATGAGCCTTTTGAAACCTTGAGATGGGTTTTGTTGGAAGCTTTAAGTAGTACAAGGTCAAAAAGTGGAGGTCCCATTAATGGTGGCATCAATCTAGTGGGAATATTTTGCTTGCAAGGCCTCCCCCCCCCAAAGGGAGAAAAACTTTAATTACTTTTTAAATTTAAAAGTTACCTCATCACGTGAAGACATTATCGATTTGTGCCATGAGACTTTATGCAAAAGGATTGTTAAAAGCAACATATCCAAATCACTTTATGGTTGAAATCTGATTTCAAAACTTGAAAACCCAAAAACCCAAAACATCAATTTCCCCGGAAACCCCACGGTCCTAAATCAAGTTATAATGTGGGGGTTTTTCCCAAACCTGTAGTGAGGGCTTAGGTTACATGCAAATTGGCCCTCTTGAACACGAGGGGGCTGATATCCAAGGGGGAAGGCATGTACAGAATAACATTTAAACATTATGAGAGCCCCTTAAGGGAAAGGGAAAACTAGCCAAATGATGCTTTTAAAAGTGGGGTACAGGGAAAAAATTTTACAATTTTCAGATCTCTTTTTTAAACTAAAACCCGTTTTAAAAATAAAGGCCCATCCCCATCCCCCCCATCCCCGTGAAACCTGCCCTTTTCCCCGATCCAACTGCATTTCACATGTTTCCAAATAAAGGGAAAAGAGTGGCCATGTTCCGTCCCTTTGGGAAAGAAAGGAAAAGGAAAGTGTTGCTGAGCTATGAAGGACAGGTTGTAAGCAGACACAATTTCAGTGGCAATGCCACAGTGGGAGGCCCCTTAAATTTGGGGGCATTTGCATGTTCTTTTTGACCACAAAAAGGGCTCAGTGGGATGAGAACCAAACTGGATTTCTAAAGAACCCGGCCCAAAAATTAACTAAGTTGCTACTACCTGCCTGTATAGATTTTTTTAAAAGGCCAAAGATTTTTAACCCGGGGGTGGGGGTGGGGTGGGGTAGGGACTGCAGGGGGAAAAAAATAATGTTTTATCGATTACCTGAATTCAAAAAACACCAAAAAACAAAGTGGGGGGGTCAGACTGTCGACTGAAGAATGGTGAGAAGGAGGACAAACGCAGCAATCGGCATCAAGTTCAACAAATTGTTTTAGATTCTTTAATCTTTTCCAAATATCCAGAGTATTGGTTATTTGCTATTTTCTCTGCCCCTTTTTCTTTTCACCCCACTTTCCCATCAATGTTTAGAACTCCTGGTATGTGCATTTGACAAGTTTTTAAATATTCATACCTTATATATAACTCTCTCAGATTTAAAATTATTTTTTATGAAAATGACTTTTTTTCCTTATTCTGAATCCGCCGGGGGAAAGTAATTACTATTTGGGAGACATGTCTGGCTATTCAAAACTGGACAAATTTGGGGCTTCTCCCAATAGTGCACAATGTATTGCCCTCACCCATATTTCTGGAGTTTTTCCCCCCAAATTTAAACTCATTGCATTTGGGGGAGAAGCCAATAAGCATGTCAGCGAAAGACGTCTGGAGCTCATCAAGTAAGCCATTGAAACATTTTTAAATTTTTGAAAATATTAAGTATTTTGACATACAACGGGGAGTTCCCTTGAAAGTCTGGTCCTCAGCATTTTCCTAACCCTGATACAACCCTGAGATTGTGTGAAACAGTCAAGTCAAACAGAAGTGGGAGAAAACAGATGCATGACTAATGATCTTTTCCCCCGGGTAAATCCTGGTCTGGGGTCAATCAAGCGACGCACCCGGGAAGCATATTTTTAGCTGCAAATTGCATTCCTTATCTAGATTTAGAACTACCCCAGCACACAAGGCAAACAATGTCATCATTCTGCTAACCTTATAAAGGAGAGGACTTTTGTTTTTGTGTGTGTGTGTGGTGTGTGTTGTGTGTGTGTGTGTGTGTGTTGTGGGGGGGGAGGGGGGAGAGAGAGAGAGAGAGAGGAGAGAGAGAGAGAGACCTTTTCTACACACAAAAGGGAGCCCCGCAGCCTTTTTCAAGTTAAGTGACTTTTCAAACCATCTTGAATGCAATGCTCAAAAAGTGTCATTTAGGCTAAAATAACCCAAGACACATTCCGAGACATTTGAAATTTTCCCTCCTCACAAACACAACAAAGTAAAAAAAGTCACAATTGTGGGAAAAAAAGGCAAACCTCTGAATTCATCTGTCATGCCGCCCCATATACCGGAAGTTCTTTTATCACATGCTTTATGTATTTTCAAATCCTCTGAGGGGATTTTAGACTGGGTGGACTACATTCATCAAATTTAACAACCTCAGAGCTGCCATTTGTTTTTTGTTTCCCGTGGGTCTTCTTTCTTTCCATCTAACAACAAACAAAATAAGAGTACCAAGCTTCATTTTTTCCGCACTTTCCAGCCATCTTTTTTAAGGACAAAAAATTAAGAGTCTGTCCACTTGGGATAAAGCTGTGAATATAGTTCGCTATGGCACCGTTGGCTTGGGAGGAAAAAAAACTTACTTACTTGAGTTTCGTTCAAAATAATCCACCTTCCCCTTTTAAAGCTATCACATTTAAGAGCAAGTATGCAGTCTTTTGGGGGTGATTCAATGAAAAACAAAATAATCTTTTTTTTTTCATTTGTGACAGGCCAAGAGTTAAAATAGATTGCACTGAAATAAGGACCTTTTAGCCCCCAGCAAGATGACAAATTTCATAGGGTAGACAGGCCTTTTTACCCCCTCCCCCTTTCCCCGGTATTCTCATGTTCCTAAAGAGTGTTCAATTTTTCGTGAAGTACGGGCGAACCTATCACACAGGTTTACTTTTGCACATCTTTACTTATCACCTTTGCCCTCTGTGGGATCCATAGTGTGTTCATTTTTTAAAAACCAAACTTATTGATTTATTACAAGATTGGAATCGGCTGGGCAGCTCCCGGCACAAAAGGAAGCTAGGGGAAACCAATTTAAAAAGCAGACCAACACAGTGCAACCACAAAGACTTCTCTTGTGGACTGCACAACAGTTGTGACAGGAACAGCACAACCAATGGCACAGTGGAACAACAATCCCCATTGCCTACATAATGTCTGGCAAAACCCTTTCCCAAGGTACCACTTTTCCTTATCCAGAGATGAAGAAATTTGACCACTGTTTGACACAGGGATATTAAAACAGCAACAACAACTTTTTAAATTTTGAATTGAATTTTCAAGATGTTTTTTTCTTCCACCACCCCTGTTACTAGAGAGAATATCGTGGCATTCTGCCAAGTGTTGTTGAACTTCTGTGTGCCCCCACCCCACAATTTGTTAACCAAATTATGAAACAACCAGGGAGAACAACTTTCAGTTCAAAGTTGCTTCGAATCTTAAATGTCAGTTATTCTCTGAAAGCTCATTTCTGCCTTCCTCTCTTTTTTCGGTGGGGGGCCCTTTTCCCGGGAGGGTTTCAACTTTCCACTTTTTTTTGTTCTGAAACAAAAGGGAAAGAAGCTAGGGGAGTGATAGCAAACTTTTAGAGACGAGCGCCCACACTGCGATTCAGAACCCACTAATTTTTTTACAAAGGGGTAATAGAGCAATTTTAAACCCGAATACAGGTGGCTTGAAGGGGGGAATGTGGTGCCCCAAAAGGGCTCCGAGTGCCACCTTGGGCCCCGGCCAAGATTCGCCAACACCGATCAGGTAAACACATGGGCAATTTCAAGTAGTAAATGGAGCCCATGAATGAAAAATAGGTTTACAGGCAATACCTTTTACAGGTCATTAATTTTTTATTTTTAATAGTGGCCCATAAAGGAACACCTGTACACAAATTCCCCCACCTTTTCGCAGTTCATAAAACTGCGGTCCTGGTATTCGTGGGGCCCCTTCTGAGTTTTTGAGGGGGTTTGATTCTGCAAAAAAAGTAAAAAAGTGGGCTATAATTAGGGGTTAGGATTTTTAAAATTTGCTGGGAGGGAGATCTGAATGCCTTTGCTTGTCTCAGACAGTCCCTTTTCTGTTGCTTAAGCTATCAGGGGCCTTTTGACTGGGGCTGAGGGTACACAAAAAAACATCGGGAGATTTGCTCCCTTATAAAATGGGTGAATTTCAAATTATTTTTTTTTTTACAGATCCAATAACACTGAGTTAATCAGTCCAGCCCTTTTTGCTCCCAAAACATTTTTTTCCCTCTCTCTGCCCCCTGGGGGGAAATTTAAATATTTTCCAGGCCAAAAACAAAAAATGGAGGTCGTGTCTGTAGGGGGTGTTTTGGTGACGTAGACATTTGGGGGGTCTGGGGTTTCAGGACCAGAGGAAACAAGTCCTCCCCTTCTTTCCCATCCCAGATCACTGTTTGGTTTTTAAAAAAAGTCTTTGAATTTTTTTACATACATGGGGATTAGCACTAAACCATCCAATCCCCTTTACTGGGGGGAACATTATTACCATTTTCGGAAATTTACCCCCCCTCCACAATTTCCCTATCAGATTACAGAGGGGGGGCCAGAGGAAAAGGGGAAGGAAAAAGGGAGGGCGTGCGCGGGAAAAATATGACTCAGTGGATTCCAGTATGAGGGGTTTTAACTCCCAAATCAATGGCAGCCCTTGTGTTTGCATGACTGCAATTTCAAATGTGAGACAGGGCCGTGAATGATATAGCAATGGGAGCAATTTCCAGGGGAGTTGCACCCTCAGAAGGATTTTTGTGACATGGGGTTTAGTGTTTTCCCAGCAGTAAATTTCAGCTCTTAGACACAGCGGGTTGGGAGACAGTTTCAAATGTAACAGTTCTTTATTCAGGGAGAGACAAGACTGGGGACTGGGGAGAGGGAGCTAAATTTATAGGAGCCAGGATTGGCTGGGAAAAGATACATTTTGGAGGGAACAATTAAAACCCCAATCACAAAGCTGTTTTTTGGGCAGAGACCAATAGGATTGAGGTCCCCAAAAGCAGCAACTTGAATAAAAACCAAAAGGCCTTTCCCTTTGGAAAAAGGAAGGCAGTTACTTCAACAAAAGCAAGTAAAGATACTAGGAATACAGATCAATACACAACACCCCTCCCCCCCGGGGGGCACACACACGTAATCCTTTTTGTATTGGGGGGCCCTGTGACTTTTTAATTGATCTCCTGACTACGGGTGTTGCAGGGGGTTGAGCCGGCAGTGTCCCGTGGGGAGAGTCTACTGTCATAGCTTCGTCTGACACGGGGGGGGTTTTAGACAAACAGTGTCCCTGATCTGTTTTCCCCGGCACCATGAGGACTTGCAGGAGCAGATTCATTTGCTGAAGCCACTGGTAACTGCACTCCCCGGGGCATCTCTGTCTGATCTTGCAGCTGTGACTCCCTTCATGGGGGTAGTGTCACTCTTGGGCTGCAATTTCTCCTACACCTGTACCCACCTACTGAGCGCTCTGCACCTCATTGGTCCACGTGCCTACGCCAGACCAAGCCCCTCTTTAATGGCACGTAATAAGAGACTGGCCCAGACACTTTTGGTAATCACCCCTGGGACTCACAGGGGACCCCTGGCATAATTTCTCAACCCGACCCAAAACTTCAGGAGCAAAATACCTTGTAGAGTCGCTCTCTGCCTGTGGGGGTGCTCTAGCATTGCGGTTTGGCATTTTGTCTGGGGGGACATATTTCCCGCACCGTTACCAGCCTTCACCTAGGAGCAGCTCTGCTGGCGACTTGCCCAAATAGTACACGGCGTCGCATGCTGCAAGAACAACATTCGGCAATGCCGTTGACCAGTCACCCTCCATCAACGTGCAAGAGATCCTTTGGCTGTCCCGCACCATGCGCTCAGCCTGCCCATTGGATGAGGGATGAAAAGGGGCTGAGGTGACCCCTCTTATGAAATTATCAGCCAGGAATGCCCTGAATTCTTGGGGTACAAAAAGGGTGCTCCAAATTTTCTGACACAATGGTCTCGGGCAATCCCCTGGGTTTTCGAACAGCGGGGCCAGCACCTTGATGACCCGCAGCTGACGACATTCTGGGAACCATAGCCACCTCTAACCATTTAGAATACGCATCAAAAGATAACCAAAAAAACCCTTTTCCCTTGGGAAAGGCCCCCGCAAAATCTAAGTGCAGCCAGTTCCAGGGAGTCCCCGGGGCTGCCCCACCAGTGGACTGGTTTTCTCTCGCCACTTCCCGGGCGCACTTCCTGACATGCCTTGCACGTCCGTACCCATTGTTCAACATCTTGGCCCCCCCGGCCACCCCTACATAGCACCGGGCCCCGCGACTTCATCCCGGGCCATTCCGGATGCCCCATGTGCATGTATCCAGAACCCTTTTTTCTCAGTGGGACGGGAGATCACCCGTCTCCCCACAGGAGACAGCCCTTTTCAGGGAAGCTCATGTTGCCTTGTTTCGTATCACCTAAATTTTCTTCATGCGGGCCACCTGGCCATCCCCTCCCCACCCAATTTAGCACACGGGAGAGAGCGGGAAAATCTTTCCTTGTTCTCTCAGCTATTTCAGTGGCATTACGGGGCCCCCCAGAAGTGTTTCCAGCATCATCACTCGTTCCAGGGGGGCGGGACCGCTCCCACACCGGGAAGGGGGCAAGCGACTTAGTGCATCAGAAAGGCAAAACCCTTTTTCCCCGGGAACTTTGGGTCAGGTGTCCTGGAACCCATTCGGGAATAAGACATTGCACATCTGGGGGAAAATCTGGGGCGTCTGTTTTTTCCCGGGTTGAACAATCCAAACAGGGGCTTGGGTTCTGTTTCAAGGAAGAATTGGCAAACCGTAAAAATAGCCCATAAAATTTCTAACCCCCCGCCATTATTGCCAGGGCTTCCTTGTAAATTTTTGTGCGTAGATCCCTCCGTTGGCGACAACGTACGAGAATAAACGAGAGGGGGCCTTTTCTGACCCACCCCCGCTTCCCAAAGGCTCAACAGCCCCACCCATACTGAGAGGCATAACATGCCGGGAAAAAGGGGTTTTTCGACTCTTTCATAATGAGCAAGGACGCTCCTGCTAGCACCCATGCCCCGCAAGGTGCAAAAGCCTTCTGCTGTCCTGAGCCCAACGCCACACACTCTTTTTCTTCAATATTTTGTGCAAGGGGTTCTGCAAATTGAAGTTTTTCGAGGTAGGAATGAATAAATAAAAGTTAATAAGTCCCGGGAATGACTGTAACTCCGTCTTGTTCCTGGCGGGTTTGCCTCAGTAATGGCTTTAATTTTTAGAGTCATTGGGGTGGATGCCTTTTGCATCAATTTTAAACCCCAAGAAATCCACAGATGGCACCCCAAAACTGCTTTTTTCCTTTTTTAGCTAAAAGCCCCACCCCCTTTAAAATTTGAGTAACCCAGCACGGATATCCCCAACTAGTTCCTGGGGGTTTTTTCCCAGCAATCAAACATCATCAAAAAATGGCAAGACCCCGGGCAGACCCCTTAACAGGCGCTCCTTTAGTCCTTGAAAAATCCCTGGGCCACACAAACTCCAAACTGTAACCTTTTTTACTCGGAAACCCCCTTTTGGTGTTACGATAGTTGCGC
>JAWVWN010002385.1:20000-61556 GCA_037367305.1 Phrynocephalus vlangalii
CATCAGGGTGCTGGGTTGAGTAGCCGAAATTGCCGATTTGATATTGCCACATCGCCATCCTCCACCCCCACACCGCAGTCCCTGATCATACGGACCCCAACGTCAAAGGAGTGAGCGGACACGATGCCCAGTTTCCTGCCGGATGGCGTCATTGAGGAACTACCCTCCAGAAGACATGTGTGGATAGTCTGAACTCGCCAGGGGCTTTCTTTTGGTGAACCAACCCCAACGTCGAGACCCTCAATTTGTGGACAGGGCTGTCTTGATGGTCCAAGCACCCTTCCCTCCCCCACTCCTGCGATCTTCTCCCTAGCACCCCCTCCTTGCCCTTAAGGTGATTTTAGATTATTAGCCAAACTCGCCTTCTCTCCCCACAAACCCCGGATCTAAATCCTTCTGTGCAACCCTCCCGCAAAATTTGGCATACCTCCTGCCCCGGGTAAGTCGGACCAGCCACCGCCTGAGTACCGAGACAACCTAATTTGGACTGGGACCCTTTTTGAATGGAAAGTGTTGGGCTTGTTCCCCCGCCCCTCGCCCCCCTTGTCTTGCCTCCTCCCTTCTGGTTCCTGGTCCGATTACATCTGGTGGCTGAGTGGGGGGGCACCACACAGGACGCACTCATGCTTAAATTTTTTATTTTGTTATATTTTGCACGTCATCCTGCCCCACACCCCTTGGCAATAAAGTCCCTCACAGCAGCTGGATGAACCGCCTGTCCCCGCACTACTGCGGGGTGTGAGGGGTGGTGGCCTGTGCCAGACGTTTAATCAGTGGCCGCTGTCAAACCTATCCCCCAAAGCCGGGCCGCGTGGCTTCATAACTTTGCCAGCCACAACGATGTTAGTGGTACATCCACCTTTTTCCTAATTGGCTCATCATATTTCAGCCATCAGTGGCATGGGAAGACCGTGAATGCCTTAAAAATTAAGTCTGATACTGGATCAGGTCTTGATCCTCCATGGCTGCCCCCTTACAATGATGAACATGTAGATAGAGTAGGCATGGAGCCAGTTATTCCTGTCCTGTCACTTTCTCCTCATGCGCCGTCCCTAATCCTTCGTCACCTCTTCTCCCCTTCCTTTGCTTCCACCTCCGTGTTAAGGAGGCTGAAACAAATCCACATATTCCCCCCCTCAAAATGCGTCCCTGGTCGCAGAGGCGCAAATGTCGCTGGCGCCAGATGTCCCCCAGCGGATGGCCGTCCCCGTAAGGAGATAGCATGAACTGGGACCCGTCCCCCGGCTGCCCACCCACCCAGCTTGTGCCTACCAGCCCAAAGGTCCGTGCCATGGTATCGCTGGGGCTTGGCATGGAATATGGCCCATCTGCGTATTGCACCTCCCGGCCACCCCCAGTGCATCGGTGCTGGGCATTATTGGGTGCGAACGGAGGGGTTATTTGCCAGGAGTGGAGGGTTGCCTTGTGCTGCCCATGTTGGGTTACCCCGAACGGACCACTGTCAGCCCCCCCCTCCTATTGCTGGGCCTGGGTTTGCACCATGGGTGCTACCTGTTGGTTGCTGCCAAACCCCACCCAGGATGGGTGCCCCAACTCCTGACCAATAAGGAGGGCTGCCCCGACCCAATGTGCTTGCTGGAATGGTTGGGGTGGTCCCCACGCCATGCCCATGTCCCCTGATGCTGCCTTGATGCACCGCCGACTCAGCCAAGATGTCCCCCGCCTCCTGAGACACATGCAGCCTATCTCATCCGCGTGCCCTGTTTGGCGCCGTTGGCGCCCTCCTGCAATCCGTCTGGCTCTCCAATTGCCACAACTGACTTCTTCAGCCATGCCACCCGCTCCGCGTCTCCCTGGTGGCCCTCCACTAGCCATACGAAGGGATAGCTACAGTGAGAGGAGCTCCTTAATCCTAGCCCGCCTTCTAGCCTTGGAAGCCCTCACTGATCTCCGTGGCTGCTCGCTGGGCAGCTGGAGAGGCTGCCCGCCCTTGCCGCGGCTGTGCAGCCCCCCAGCCTAGCAGCTGGGTCTGGGCCCGATGGAGCCCTGGGCTGGGCCTCATCCTGCCTTGAATGCTTCCACCCGTGCTTTGATTCACTCCAGCGGGCCTAGCTCCTCCCCCTCCGAGTCAATCCCGGTGGCGTTATTTGGGGCGAGGTCCTCAATAAGCTGGCTCTTTCCCCTTGCGTCTGCACTACCACCAGTGCCAATCTTCCTATTTCCCCTCAAATGCGCTCAGAACCACTCCACTACCCATATTCACCTCCCCGGTGTCACGCGCAGGCTATCCCCGCCGGGCCACCGTACCACAGGCCTCCCTGGCCCCAATTACCGAGTCCCCGCTAACCACTGCGGCCTCACATGCCGCCCCCCCGGCTAGCGTTCCTGCCCCCAATCTCCGTGTGGCACGTGTGGATCTAGGGGGAGGGCCTTCCCAGCCACCCCACTCCGTCATCCCCCCAAGCCACTATGGGTCCTGGTTCCTGGCCACCGCCACACACCAAACCTCGGGGTAGGACCCCCGCTCCCGCTGCCCACTCACCGTCCGCCTGTCCTCGTGGCGTTGCTGGACTTGCCGCCCGCGCCACAAGGCCGGCCCGCCCCACCTCGTCCGCCGCGGTCCTTCACCGCCTTCTGGTCGCCACATAGCTCCCATCGCCGCGTCGCCCGGTTCATGGAGGCACCATCGTGTTTTCGAACTTGCCGCTCCCGCGCTGCAGGCAGCGCCGCACCAGCTCGTCTGCCGCTGGTTCCCCTTCGCCGGCCTTCCAGTCGGATTTTTTTTTTTTTTTTTTTCCCCCCCCCCCCCCCCCCCCCCCCCCCGGCCGCCACTTTCCCCCTCCCCCTCCCACTTGAACCCCCGCCTTAAAAAACCCCCGGGGGGTTCCCCTTTTTTCCGGGCTTCTGCCAAAGTGGGTTCCTCGCGAGCGGCCCCGAGTTGCCCCGGCCAGTGGGGAAGGGGCTACCCGGGCCTTTTGGACGTTGGCGACCCCCGGCCTTCCAACGGGGTATCTCCCCGGGCCCTTTCCAGTGGGGCAAAAGGGTTCCCCCTGGGGGGGGGGGGGGGGTTTGGGGGGTTTTGGGGGGGGGGGGGGGGGGGGCGGGGGGGGGGGGCCAAGAGGTTCGGGTAATGATAGGGGTGGGGGGAGATGTCACAGGGGCAGGGGGGAAGGGAAAAAGGACAAGAAACAAAAAACGGGAACAAAATATTATGAACCCAGTACATACAGGTATAGCATTTTTACAGCAAAGGGGGTTTTTGTCCCACCTTTTGCATTTCCAAAAAAGCATTTAAACTCCATTAGCACACTGACATCCCAAAATTTACTGAAATTTTTGGGAGAGGCTTTGCCATGTTCTCAAAGCACTTGTTTTAAAAAAAAAATTTGGGTAATTTTTTTTTTGCAATCTCCCCCAAAAAAAGAACCAAACCCCCTTAAAATAGAAAAGGGAAAAAGTAAAAAAGTCGAACGACAGTTGCAGAATGACAAAAACAGTTGTTTAATGAAAAGGGAAAGGGTTTTTTGGAAAAGTTTTCCCCAAAAAAAACATAATTTTTATGCAGGGTTAATTTTCTCGGTGTATTGTTATTAAAAAAAATGAGAGCTATGGCTAACCCAAAAGGGATAAAAAAAAAATCCCAATGAAGGAATAAAACAAGGTTTTTAAAAGGGGGAAAGGTAAAAAAAAGGAAAATTTTCCCCATTTTGGGGGTGCTGGGGGGAAAAACCCCGGGGTTTCCCTTTTTATTCTTCTTTGACCAAATCCAAAAATTTGGGGAAATTCGGGGGAAATCGGGGGGAAAAAACCAAAATTTCAGGGGGTTTAAAATGGTAATCGAAAAACGGGGGGTGCCAAAAGGGGGTAAGCAAGCATTTAGAAAAAATTTGGGGTTTTTTAAAAAACACCATCACCCCGCGGGAAAAAGCCATTTTCCCCGGGGTCCGCTGGCGAAAATTTGGGGTGAAAATCCGGGAGGCCTAAACTTGGGAAATTTAGGACTAAGCGGGGGGAAAATTTTCCGCGATTTGGAAAAAACAAAATCCGGGATTTTAAATTTTTGTCTGCGTGGGGAAAATTTTGATGATAATGATGATGAAAAGAATTTTTATGAAAAGATGAAGATGATAAAGATGTTTTTTTAAAAAGAAGAAGAAGAAAAGAAGAAGAAGAAGAAGAAGAAAAAAGAAGAAGAAGAAGAAGAAGAAGAAAAAGGGGGTTTTCAGTGAAGTCTTTTTCCCCACTTATGGTAAAACCCTTTTCCCCGGGTTTTTTTGGGGCAAAAACTCACAGGGGTTTACCTTTCCCCTTTTTTTGGGGGACCTGGGGAAGTGGGTTTTTCTCAAAAAACCCCACAGGCTGGGTGCCCCGCGAAGGAAAGGGGGGGAATTAAAAGCCCAACCCTGACTCCACACCAACACCCCCCACCCCCAAATTACCCGGGGGCCCCTTTGCCCCTTTTATGTGTAAAAGGACCCGTTAAATTTTTTTCCCCTTTTTTAGAGAGTGCCTACAGACCAGGGGGAAATTTTGTCGGAGAAGCAAAAATACACTTCTGTCAAAAAAGGGGAAAATCTAAATGTTTCCCCCCTAAAAAATGAGCTCGGGGAAAACATTGCCACGCCCCCCAAAAAGCAAAGGGGGAAAAAAACTGGGTGTGGGGTTAAAAACCCCCCTTTTATCCTAAGTTTTTCCCAAATCCAAAACCCCCTCCCAAAGGGGTTTTTTTACAATGAGGGGGGAAGTTTTGATTTTTCTCAGTGACAGAACTTTTTTAAAAGGGGCCGTTAACTCCACCTAGGGGAAAATTTTTGGCCCCAAAATTACCAAGTCAAAGACGGAAAAAAAAGCGTTTTTTTGCCCTTTTTAGCAAATAATTTTTTCAAAAAAGGTAAATATAATTTTATAGAAAATGTCTGCCCCCAGTGCCTGAAAAATTTTTTGGGCTAAATTTCCCCTTTTCCCCCCCCCAAAAATTTGGCCAGCTGGCTGGAATGATAAAAACAAAACCCCCAAAGGGGCCCCCCCGGGGGCACCTTTTAGAGACTTTTAAAAATATTTATAAAAAAATTTCCTTTTAAAAAAAAACCCCTAAATGCCCCTTTTCCCCAAAGGGAAAAAAAAAAAGGGAAAAATTTTTGGAAAAAATTTTCAAGCTGGAGATCTAACCACATTTCTTTTCATAGTTTTAAGATTTTTGGAAAAAGGAACCAATTAGTTTTTGAAGCAAAAAATTTCTAGGTTTAACTTCTGGCCCCCAAAAAAAAAAAAAAATTAAAAATTTTTAAAAAATCCCAAAATTCCCCTTTTATGGTTTTTTAAAAGTTCCCCCTGGTTTTCCAAACCCCCACTAACAAGGGGAGAAACCTTTTGGGATGCTACAAACCCCCAAAAAGCCTTAAACACAAAACCCCCAAAAGGGGGAAAAGGGAATTTAAAAACCACAACAATGAATTTAAACCACAAAAATTTTCCATTCCCCCTTTAAAAAAAAACAGTGAATACCCCCAAAAATTTTCTTGCTTTTAAAATATTACAAATTCCAGCCAGAAAGAGTAAAAAAATTTATTTAAAAACCTTTTTTGGGGTTATCTATTTTTTGATACGGGTTGGCTATCAAAACAAAATTTTTTCAAAAATTTTACAAAAATGTAAAATTTTTAAAACATTTCCCGTAACAAAAACTCAGTCAACCCCCCATTGTTCCCATTTCCCCCCAAACCAGAAACCCAAATTTTTTCAATTCCCTTTTTTCCCAAACCCAGCCATAAAAGTTGTCTTTAATTTGAGGAAAGCAAGCAAACCCCCAACGTCTTAAAAAAACGATGAAAAAAATTTTTTAAAATTGGGGAAAGCAAGAGCACAAGATACATTAATTTGGGGGAAAACCCCCTCCCAAAGGCCCCAATAAGAAAAAATTTTTAATTTAAAGTAATGTTTAAAAAAGAAGCAACTAACCCCCGGGGTGTGCTTTTTAAAAATAAATCCCCTGGAGACAAAAAAAAAAGGGAAAAGGGGAAAAAAGGCTACAGTCCCTTTTTTTTGCAAGAAAAATTTTTAATTTTTAAAAACCACAAGGAACCATTTTAAAAATTTCAAACATGCAATTTTTCTCCCTAAAAACAAGATTTTTAAAAGGGGCCCCAAATGTATTTTTGGGGTTAAACATTTTTCTAATATTTATATGCCTTCCCCCCCTCGGAAAACCCTCTCGGGAAAGGGGGAATTTTTTTGCTTTTTCCCCCTTTTTTAAAAAACACTACCAGTGGGGGGAAGGGAATTTTTTTTAGTGGTTCAAGTATTGTCTTGGTTTTGGGGGGATCCAAATTTTCCTTTTCCCCCAAAGGGGCGGACCTCACCCCCTTGGGGCCCCGGGGCCATTTCCCCCTCTGGGGGTACCCCCCTTTTGGGGAATTTTTGGGGACAAAATTTGGGGGAAAAAATTTTAAAATATGCCCCCTTTTAGCTTTTTTGGGGGGAAAAGGGGGAAAAAAATTTTTGGGGGAAAACCCGGGTTTTAAAAAAACGCCACCAAAAACACATTAAACCTTTTTTATAATAAGAATGGGGGCCCAAACCCCCCTTTTTCTTTTTTTCAAAAAAAACCAAAATTTTTTTTTTTACAGAGGATAAAAAAAATGAAAAACATATTCAAAAAAATTTTCCTTTTTTAAAATTTAAAATTTTAAACCCTTTTGCTTATACTTCTTTGTTTTAAAATTTTAAAAACCCTTTTTTTAAAAAACCCTTTTTAAACAACATTATTTTCCCATTTTCCCCAAAATTTTTTTAAAATAAGCCTTATCAAAACCCCTTAAACCCAAAACCCAAAAAAAACCCTTTTTTTTTAAAAGGCACTCCTTACAGTAATCCCCGAAAGCTGTCCCCCCAAAAGGCCCATTTTCCCTTGGGTTTTTCCTTTTTTCCATATTTCCCCTTTTTAGGGGGAATTTTCCCCGCTTATGTTCCCCCAAAGAAAAAAAAAAAAAAATAAAACCCAAAAACCCTTTTGAATGGGAAAAGCCTTGAAAAGAAACTAAAAAGAAAAGCCCACAGGGGAAAATCATGCACAACTTGAACAGGGGAGGAACCAAAAACAGCAAGACGACTTCTTGGGTTTACAGTAAAAACCCCCCTTTTTGGGCATAATTTCGGGGATTTTCCCCAAAGTTTCCAAAAACCCTTTGGGTTTTTGGGGCCCCCATCCGGGGTTTCCAAAAATTTTTAAACCCCCCCTTTTTTTCTGGGGTGCCTAAGGGGCCCCAACCCCCTCCAAAACTCCCTGTTTTTGGGAAACTAGGCTTTTTGGGGCCCTGGTTAGTATTTTTGGTGGGAAACCCCCAAAAGGGGAAAAACCCGGGGCGTGGGGGCCTGGAGAGGAAAATGGCAAACCACTCCATTTTTTCCCCCCAAAGGGGAAAAATCCATGAACATGGATCACCAAAAAGAAATCACGCCCCGTAACGACACAAAAAAACACCACATTTTTTTTTCTAAGAAGGGGGAAAAAGCTTTTTCCTCCTGAAAAAGGGCAGCCCAAAGCATCCCCTTTTAAGGCCCTACCTCAACATGGTGGGGGCCCGAAAAAACCCCCCAAAAGATGGAGATAGAAAAAATCTCCCCCCTTTCAACCCCCGTGATCCTTTTTTGAAGCAAAAAAAAAAATTTTATCACAAAAAACCCCATGGGGGCGGGGAAAAATTTTCCCCCTTCCTTCATTTAAAATTTATGCTCCCCTTTTTTAAAAAGGGAAAGGGGAAAAGCCCTTCAGGGGGACAAGGAAAAAAATTTTTTGCAGCAAAAAAAAAAAATGAGGTATTTTTCCCCCTTTTCCCACCTTGGGGAAAATTTAAAAAATTTTACCCCCCCTTTCTGGGGGTTCTGGGCCCCCTTTCCCTTTTTCCAGGGGAGGGATGAAAAACCAATGAAAAAAACACCACAGCTCGGGGAAAACCTTTTCCCTTTCCCTTTCCCTTTCCCTTTCCTTTCCCCCTTCCCTTTTCCCCTTTTTTTCCCTTTCCTTTTTCCCTTTTTTTCCCCTTCCCTTTCCCTTTCCCCCCCTATCAAAAAATTCCTTTTATATCGGGGTTTCCCCCAACCTTTGAGCCCCCCAAAATTTTTCCCTTTTAACCCGCAACCCCAGAAACCCCCTTTCCCCAAGCGATTTTTGGAGGCTTTTGGGGGTTTTTCCACCCCGGGGAACCCCTCTGGGGACCCACGGGGGTTTAAAACCACTGATTTATATCATTTGTATACCATTTGAACAAAAATTTCCCCAGAGTCCCCCCAAACCCCGCAGGGGGGTTTTTAAAGGGGGCAACCCGGGCCCAAACGGTGGGGGAAACCTCTCCCCAAAAAGGGCACCCCCCAACCCTTGCATTGCATGTTTTTTTTCCCATCGGGAAAACTCAAACTGTTTGGGAAGGGAGGAGGAAGCAGCAAATCCGGATAAAAGGGTTTAAACAAAAAAATCACCCATACTTAACATTTTCAGCAATAAAAGTAAAAATTTTGCAGTGTGTTTGTCAGGCATCCCAGTGCCATTGCACCCTTTGACAAAGAACGGGAAGCGGGAAAAAAAATTGATAAAGGAAAAATTCTAAACTGAAACAAATATTTTCTTTTTAAAAACACAGAAAAAAAAAAGGGGGCCCAAAGGGGTTTTTGGGTTCCCACGGGGCTTTTTTGAATTTTTGACCCCCCTGATGATAACAGTTCTGTAAAAAAAGCATTTTTTCCTGAAAGTAAGAGATAGGCTTTCCCCCCTTTTTATATGTGTTTTTCCAAAATGAGCCCACCATTTTTCCCCGAGCGGGGCCCTTGGAACTAAATCTCCTCTGTCAATTTCAGAACCAAATTTTTCAAGGATAAAAAAAAATTTACAGCTTGGCATTTTCCTCATTCCATCAGGGAGCCTGACAGAAAAAAAGGGCCCAAAGCTGGGAGGGGGAGAGAGAGAGAGAAGAGAGGAGAAAAGAAAACAATAAATTAAAAAATGTGGGGGAGGGGGTTTTTAAATTATAAAATTGGGCCCCGGGGGAAAAGGGGCTCATTGAAAGCTGCAACCCCCGGGGCCCATCTTTTTAGCTCAGTCGGGAAACAAGAATGTTTTTTTTCAAAAAAATAGGGAATTTGTGAAGGCACTCGAAATTTCGGGTGTTTATGATAAACTGCTAAAAAAAGTGGTTATAAAAACCTCACTTTGTCATTCAAATAAGCCCCAAACCCCAAATTGTATCTGTGGGGATAGAAAGGGGGGCAAAATTTTAAAACTTTAATATCTAGTTTCCCCGCCCCCAAGCCTTCAAAGAAAGAACCAGCCTGCCCTGGGAAAAGGCTATGCAGTTTCAACCTGCCCCTCACCACCTCTCGTCTTCAGCAATGGCCCAGGGATTTGTTGTCAGATCAATAGAAACCCCACGCGGGGAAACCAGAGCCAAAACCTGGCCCCAAATTTTTTCCCAAGATGTCAAAAATGCGGGTCCTTTGATGTCAGGGGCGGGGCCGGCCCAAGGTTTCTTCGCCCTGGAAAGGGTGGGGGGGGGCGGGGCGTGGGCGTCGGAAATTGACGGGGCGGCGGGGGGGCGCCCGGGGGGGGGGGCGTGGGGGGGTGGGGGCCGGGGGGCGGGGGGGGGGCGGTGGGCGGCACGGCAGAAACCCGGGGGGCCCCGGGGCGGGTGGGCGGTTTGGCGACGGGCGGGGGGGGAAACGGATGGCAGGGGCCCCCGGGCGGGGGGGGGGCAGCACGGGCCCAGCGCCCCCTTTTCCTTTGGGGGTGCCCTAGGCAACTCCCTAGTTCACCTTAATGGACCCCCCGGGCCCTGGTCATGGGGATAGGGCAGGAAAGGGAGTTGGAAGTAAAAATTTGGGGCAGAACTGCTTCGGGGTTAAAATGCTTATAAAAAGGAGAAAAAGGGGAACAACAGCTGGGGTAAACAAATCGGGAAAAGTTTGGGTAAAATTTTTGGTAATAAAACCATTTTTTTTGTTGGGGGGGGGGGGAAATGATTTGGGGTGCGGGTCAAGAAAAAAGCAAAAGGGGGCCGGGAAACAAACAGAAATTCCTGCCATTCCCCCTTTGCAACCTTACCTACAGTACATACAATATAAAAGGAAAAATTTGTATCCTGCAAAATTGTAGTTAAAATTTTAAAACTGCCCGGGGAAATATTTTAAGTGGTAGGGGGGCAGTAAATAAGCAAACACTTTCCCCTTTGTTTTTTTAAAACCCCTTACACTTTTCCTGGCAACCCAAAGAGTAAACACAACCCACGGGGACCCTTTTTCCCAAAGGGCCAAAATTAATAAAAGGGGACATGACTTGCTGCGCTGTTTCCATTTCCCCTGTTTTGGGCCCAAAAATTTCTTTTCCAAACCGTTCTTCCCATAATTTTCTTCTCCCGGGCTTCTTGTTTATGAATAAGAAATCAATGCAAGACCCTAGTACTGAGCCAGTAAGCTGTGAAGCTACTGGGATCGGCGGGGAGACGGGTGTTTTAAAAAAAAGCCCTCTAAATCAAACATGCATGATGTGGCCTAAGATTTGTATCCACACCTGGAGACCGGGGAAAGGTACCCAAACCCTTATTTTTTTTAATTTATTTTTTTAATTTATTTTTAAAAATTTATATACCAAACAGATTTTCCCCCAAAGGGAAAGTGCCCAAAAATTTCCTGAAATTTTCAGTTGGTCCCTTTTGAGTTTTTGGCAACTTTCAGGGGAAAACCTTTTACCAACTTTGGGCCTTTATGGGAGCTCTAATAGAAAGGCCATGGCTGAAATTACATATTTAAACATGACAAGTTTTGAGTCCACAGAGACTAACAAGGAAAAAAAGGGGGGAAAAGCAGTGGGGCCCCATTACAAATACAAATGGGGGAATAGGGCAATAGTTAAACCCCTTTTAAATAGGCCACAAATTTAAAAAAAATACAATTTTATTGTATTGACTAAAGAATCTCTTGGATGAGTACAAAAATTTTTTCAATTTCACAAGAAAAAAATCCAGTTCCCCATAATTTCACCTTCCAGAAAAGTAAATTTTTTAATCCTACGTATTTAAATTTTCTTTAACCTTTTTCCCAAAGGGAATTGTTCTGAATTGACCAGCAAATTTTTTTTCCAGACCTTTGGGAAATACCAAAATTTTTTTTGTTTTTTTGTAAAATTTAATTTAGACGTTGTTGTCACAAAAATTTTTACAAAGGCTCCCAAAAATTTTTTTAAAGCCAAGCGGGTTTTGGGAAAAGAACTAGGGCATCATTTTCGTATAATATAGTAAAAATCTCCCTGATTCCCAAAGGGTTTGGGAAAAAAGGGCCCCTTCAAACCATCCTTGGGTGTGCTTCTAGATGGGTTTGTTAAAAGAAAAAAGGGGCCTTCCCTTTGGACCCCCGATTACCCCTAAATCTCCTGCCCCAGTTCGCCTTTTTGGCCATAGCGAACATAAAAACATTTTGGGGGGAAATAGGTTTTTGAATAAGAAATAACAATCTCCTATCTATTGAAGTTTTTTTTCCAAATTTTTTCCCAAAATTATTTTCTAAAATTAAATTTTGAAGGCCCCCTTCAGGTAAAAAAAAAGCAGTGAACATTCCCCCTCCGCTCCCCCACTTCTAAAATTTTTCAGCCAAAGTGGGCCAGGGCCCGGGCAGTGATCTAGGGGGTTTTCCCTTTTTTTTGAAAACGGAGACCATTTTTTTTCTGGCCCCTCTGTATTTTTTTTGGGAGCCCAAACCTTTTTGTCAATTTATCCACCGAAGGCTTGAAATACATTTTCCCCATGATGGTTTAACAGCTGATAGGGCAAAAATTTTTCTGGTAGGTTTTGGTTTCCCTTTTTTTTTTTATGGATCGGTAGTCCCAACTGCTTTTGCCCAAGCAAACAGGGATCCCCCAAAGTTTTTTTTCTATCAAGAGAAAACCAGGTTGATTAAGGGGCAGGGACCACCAGCCCTGAGAAAATTTTTTTAAAAAATCGGGGGGAAAGTCCATCGAAAACCCTGGTAAATTTATTAAGCTTCATTTTCCCAAAATTAAAGCTTTAATATCCTCTGCATTTACGGGGGGCCGGGCGGAAAGGTCATTTGTTTTTAAACCATAGAACTTTTAAACGGGAACTTGGGCATAGAATAAAAGGGAAAAAAAATTTAACCCCCCCATATCTGGGCTGGTATGTTTTGTACTATCGCTTTTCCTGTTCTTTCCCCGGGTTGTTTTTTTAAATTTGGGTTTCATATACTTAATAAATGAATTTTAAACCCTTTTCCCAGATAACCTAATCGGAAATGACTAAGAATTTTTCAAAACACATACAATATGTGAACATTCAGGGGTTGAATCCCACTTCTTCAAAGAAAAGTCCCAAAAAGGGTCCAAAAAGAAACCCTCGAAGGCTTTCACACCCGGGGAAACTGAAAGTTTGTTCTGAGTTTTTTTGGGATTTTTTGGTTGTTTTTCGGGAATTTTTTTTCCCTCCCGTTTCCCCAAAAACTCTGTGGCTGGCATCTTCAAAGGCAAGGGGCTCAGGAACTAGGAGTTCTCTCTTTTCCGAATTAAAGAGTGAGTGAGACAGGGTTTTTTAAAAAAAGAGGGAAAGAGGAAACTTTCCTATTAAAGGGACAATAGGTGTTGGGTCATTGTATTATGATGAAGGGGATTAAGAATATCACTGAAAATTATGGGGGGCAAGTTTCTTTTTTTTTGGGTTGAGGGGTGTTGTTAGCTGTTCAATTGTGGTGAACTGATCACTGTTTCTTTTTGACTGGGGGGGAAATCTTTGGGGCTTTGACCTTTTGCAGACAAAAATTTTCCCATACGGAGGCTTTTTTTGATTTTTAGACTTCCTTTTTTTTTTGTTGAAACTGTGCTTATTTTTGTGGATTTCAGGGGTTTCCCTCTGTGTATCTGACATAGTGATTTTTTTTTTTTTATTTCGGGTACCTCTGTGACCCTTTGGGAAGGGGTTTTCCCATGTCCATTTTGGATTCGGGGTTTTCGGGGTTCAGCTACTGCGGGGGTTTTTCTGGTTGTTTTAGTCTACAGTATATTTCATGTTCTTTTGATTCTAGTCGGGATGCTGTGCTTTGTGGTCCCAATATATCCCTTTGGCCAAAAGGGTAAAAAGGGATTTTCGGGTAAAACCCCCGCAGTGGTGAGGGGGTTTTTCCTTTTGCCCTTTGCTAACCATGGGGGGGCCAATTTTCCTTGTTTGTTTTTTTTGTGGTGGGTCAAAATTTAACTTTTTTGGGGTTTTTGTTTTTTTTTCAACAATTGGTAAAGGGGTCTGTGACTCCTTTTATTTTAATGGCAAGAAATACTTTGTTGGGGGCCCTGTTTTTTTTCCTTCATTTGGTGTTGTTTTTTTTTTTGGGTTTGATGGCTTTTTTTGATTTCATTTTTGGGAAAATAGCCATTTGCCTGTATGGCCCATTTTCAGGGGGCTAGGTTCACGGGTGGGGGGAACTCAGCTTCAAAATTTTTGGTGTGTGGGGTCTAAAAAGGTTTTGATTAACTTCTTTTTGTTTTTGGGGTGGTGGTTGGAATTTTTATGAAGGGTACCAATCTGTGAAGGTTTTTTTTCTGTAGACCTTGGTTCTAATTGGAGGTCCATTTTTTGTGTATGGCCATGACATCTAGGAAGGGGAATTTCCCCCATTTTTTTTCCCATGGGGGAATTGAAAAATTTTGGGGATATTGTTGGGGTATTTAGAAATTTTTCCAGTTTATCCTCACCTTTGTCTCCAAATTACAAATGGTCTTTCCACATATCAGAAAAAAGGGGGTGGGGAAAAGGGGTGCCACTTTTCCAGAGTTTGGGGTTTTTCCAAAGAAATTCCATGAAAAAATTTTCCCTATTCCCGGGCTCGGGGGGTTTCCCCATGGCAACCCATCTGGCTTTCATAGATTTTCTTTTCTCCCACGGAAGTTTTTTGGTAATAGGGAAATTTTTGGGGAATGGGGGAACTTAATGTTTTCCGGGGAAAAAGGGACTGCTAGAAGAGAACAAAAGTGTCCATTTTTTTTTTTTTGGGTAAAAGGGAACTACATCAGTCTGCCCCCGGGGGTTGAGTTTTAGGTGCTAACCTTGTCTATGAAATGCCCCTGATTTCCCTTGATTTTGGGACGGGTCTGTCCAGTGTAGGCTGTAGGGGGGTGGCTAAGTGTTTTTTTTAATTTCCCAAATATCAAGGAGTTAATGGTGCTAAGGGGCCTAATTTGGGGTGAGTCTTTTTTGGTTTTTTTGGGAGTCCATATAATCTTGGTGAAAGAGTTTCCATTTTTGAGTTTCAGGGGTATGACATTAGGTGGAGGGGGGAAAACCCTGACGCGTTTTTTGGTCTTTTTTTGGTGTTTCTTTTTGGGGGGGTCCTGTTTTAAAATTTTCTGTAGATAGGGGGGGTTCCTAGAACTTGTCTGTTTTTTTTCCTTTGTATTTTTCTTTTTTGCAGGGGTTACTGGGGCATTGCCTTTGTCTGCCTGAAAGGGTGATAATGTCAGGTTTCTGCACTAAAGGATTTTGGGTGGCATTTCTCCCCTTTTCCTTCCCAATTTGTTTATTTGTGGGTTTTGCTTTTCTTTGGGAACCCTTTGCCCTTTTCACTCCTTATTTCTCTTCTGCTTCTTCGGGAAAAGGATATTTAATATGGCTAATTCCAAAATTTTCAATGAATTTTTCCCCCGGGAATTTTTAAACGGGGGTGTGACTGAAAATTTTCCCCCTTTTGGCAAAGACCGGGGTTTCTTCCTGGGAAGAGGGTTTTAGTTTGATGAAAAATTCCAAATGTTTTTTTGGGCAAGATGGAATTTGCCCGGAGATTACTCTTGATATCAATTTGCTGGCAAGATAATTTCGCCAGCACATTTGTCTTATCCCTGACCAAGGAAGGGATCTTCTACTTTATACAACGCCCAACTGGTAGGGGCCACCGACTGCTATAAAAAGGAAAATTTTGGGATGTTTGGGATAATTAGAAAGGATATTTAAGGGGGGAATTATGGAGGTTGTATATAGGGGAAAATGCTAGTAATATGGCATTTCAGCTCCTTCCGGATGGGAAAGGGTGTATACATATATTTTTTTGGGGTTGCACTTTCAAGAAGCAACACCCTAGAATAGGAGCACCCACAAATTTTGCATTCCACAGAAAGATTAAAGCAAAGGGGGCTGTGCAACGGAACATGCATGATTGATTTTATTTGGCGCCTAAAAACCTAACCCCCCCTGAAAGAAATCTGTTTTTTTTGTCTGGAAATTGCCCCCCAGAAGTATGCGAGAGGTCCCAAGGAAAATTGCATAAAAATTTTGGGGCCTTTTTTCACATGACCCCTAAGACCGCTGGCCATTTAAAATTTCGGACCAGAGATTTTGGGGATTTTGTCACTTTTTCCGTGTTCCCCCCCCCCTCCGCACTCCGGGCTCCCGTCTGCGTAGGGAGGGAGAAAAAAAGGAAAAAAGGGAATGTTTGGCTCACCTCCGTTCTGCCATCTCCTGGGCTCTGCTCCCCCCACATTCCAGTCTTTTTATAATCTTTTAAAAGGGGTTTGGGGGGGGGAAAAAAAACAAAAAAACCAAAGCGAGGGGGACCCCCCGGCATCACTATGAAAAAACCACCCAAAAACGGGAATTTTTCCCCCCCGGAGAGCGGGTTACTTAAAAATGCCTGGGACACCTTAGGTGGGCATGGTCGCATTTAAATTTTTTTTGAAAACCCTCCGGAGCTGGTGGGGAAAAAATTTTTAAAAAGTTTCCCGGATAAAGGGAGCCATTTCCCGGAAATTTTTAGGGGTTGTGTAAAAAGGCCTAAAAGCCCCAAAAACCACCCTACTTAAGGGAAATGCCAAGCATTTAATAAGAAAAGGGTTTTAAAAAGGGACCAAATGCCCAAACTGCAATTCAAACCCACAAATTATTAAAAAAGGGGCCCCAATACAGCAGTTTAACCTGAATAAAGGCGGCTGTGAAGGGGAAATTTTGGGGGGTGCCCCGAAAGGGGGGCTCAAAGGGTCCCAAACCCTTTGGGCCACCCGGCCTTTGGTTGGGCCCAACACTGCCCTAAAATTTTTGACAAAAACCCAAGGGGAAAAGGTTTTCAACATACTCTCAACCCCTCAATAAAAAAACAAGAAGAGGGAAAGGCTAAATTTTTTGGGGGAAACAAAAACAACACACCTTGCCCAAATAAATAAAGTCCCGAAAAAATTCCCCCACCGGGAAAAAAATTCTAGCTAGCCCTTTCTGGAGGTCACTTAATGGGACTTTTGAAGTGAAATAGGAAGAGCAAAAAATAATAAATAAAATTTTTGCTACTTAGATATCGGGACATTTTTTTCGGGTAAATTTGGAAGATAATTGAATAAATTGTACATTTATGTGAATGCAATCTGTCCCCCCGCCAAGCGTACTCAAGATAAAAAAAAAGGGCAAGATAAACTATTGAAGTAGTCTACTTCTTTTTAAACCACCCTATTCATTTAAACTTTTTAAAATTTGTTTAAAAAAAAAATTTTTTCAAATCCACCCCTTTAATTTTTTAAATTGTGCGACCTCGGGAAAATAAATTTTATAAAGACTTTCAACCCCAGGGGCCTTTTTTCTGTGGTTTTTCCACCAAGGTTTTTTCCAGCATATCCTCAAAACTATTTTACTCCTATATGAAGTTAAAACTCAAGCCGCCTTGGGTCCTTTTCCCAAGGAGAAAGGCGGGGTACAAATACCTAAAAAACTAACTAACAACAAACTAACTAACTAACTAACTAACTAACTAACTAAATAAATAAAAAATAAATACGGGGCGGGGAGGTCATCAGAGTTTGGTCCCCACCAAATATCTGAGGGACCCCCAAAACCCTGTTTTGTTCCCCTTTGGGAACCCAATACCAAAAAAACAAAAGGGACCTTTCCCATTCTTTGGGGCTCAGAAGGGGTTTTGGAGGGTGCACAAGCTATATCCTGGTAAGAATGGGAGAAATGCATTCCAATAGAAAAACAGATCTGGTAAGAAAAAACCCAACCTTTCTAAAAGGGGTGTTTTTCCTTATGATAGGTCAATTTTCCTAGCCCTGGGAGTTTCTTCTAAATTTTCGGCTTTGTTTCAAAAAAACTCCCAGGCGGCAGGGGCAACGGGGTTTGCCTTTGCAAAACCCGGGCTTAGTATCCCCAGCTACCCCTCTTTTTGCGTTCCCCCCTAACTAAAGAAAACCAAGAAACCCCTTTTGGCTCTACGTGGAAGCACCCTGGGAAGCACGTGTGGCACAAGACTGCTAACGGTGCACAAAACGGGTTTTCCCCTTACACTGATACTGAAAGACCTCCCTTTGGTTTCCAAATAGAATTTGGTTACCTTTTCAAGGGGCCGGGTTTTGGAACTGAAAAAGGGCCCCCAAAGGGGTTTTAAAGCCCCGGGATATCAAGTGACACTTGTCCTTAGGATCCGGCCCTAAATTTTAAAGGGATCTTCAGGAGAGCCCCTTTTTGGGAAAATTCAGAAACCAAAATTTCTGGGGGCCCCACCTAAAAACGGGCCCTCCCAGGGTGGAATCCACCCCCCCTCCATGGGAAAGGGCAAGAAAAAAACTTTTTAAAACCAGCAAAATGATCCCCCGCTGTGCTCACTTTAAACGAAACCGTTCAAATTTTTTTGTTTTAAATGCTTAAATTTCATGTTTCTTTTGTTTTTTGCTTTTTTTTTGCTTTAAAAAAGGAATATTTTTTTGCTTGCCGGGTTTTACTTTTTCTCTCGCCATAAGGGAAAACTGTGCGGGCCCTCCGTTCATGTTGAAAAATACTGGTCTAAGGGGGCCTTTAGATTGTGTTTTGTTTTTTCCCTTTTTAAAATTCATTTTGGAGAATAAATTTTTTTTGCACTTTTAAATTTTTTAAATTTTTTTTTTAAAATGTTTTTCACCTTTTAAACTGATGTTTTTTATTTAGGGCAAATCATTTTGGGGGAAAGGGTGAGCAGAAAGGAAAAAAAAACAAAAAAATTTTTAAAAAATACTATTTTTTTTAAAAAACAAAACACACAAATTTGATCCCCTTTTTTCCCTGTACAAAAAATCTGAAAGTGTGCCCAAACTGGAATTTTGTTTTCATTTCAAAGCCCAACATACCTGAAAATGCATATCGCAAACTAAAAAAAGGTCCCTGGAAAAAACATTCAAAAAGGGTCCGGGGCCGGAGCAATTTCCCAGGGCCAAGTTTGGGCATTTTTTAAAGTTAAAAAGAGCTTTCTTTTTAAAGTTTACAACTTTTGGGGAAAATAAATAAAGGAAAAACAAATTATAAAAAAAAACTGGATAGTTTGGGTTTAATGAATTAAAAAGTTTCATAATTTAGGGCAGATGTTTTTCCATAAAACTCCCAAAAGGGCAAAAGGAAAAACAAAGTGTTTTTCTTATATAACACCCCATACCCACTTAAAATTAGTCCGGGGAAATTTTAAAATTTTAATTAAGCAGGCTACAAAATTCCCCCCCCCCCAAAGCAAGCGGGTACTAAATTTTCCCCGGACCTCAGAAGGTTTGGAAGGCTGGTCAACCATAAGACGGCTTCCCTTTGGGAAATTGAACCCCGGGTTTTGTTAGCACTTTTTTCCTGCAGTACCCGGCTTTTTAACCAAGCGCCACGAGGCTCTCAGGAAAAACTTTTTTGGTAAAGGTTGAAAAAAAAAGTACATTGAACTGCAATAAATTTTTAAAGAAAAGAAAAAAATACCCATAAAAAACTACATATTTTTTAATGTTTAACAATAAAGAAGAAACGGCAGTTTGCTTAAGGTATTTTATATCCCCCAATTTAAATTTGGGTTTTTAAAAAGGAGACTGAACCAAAAAATTTTAAATTTTCAAGGCGGGCTATGAAGAAACCCTAAAGAGATATTAAAAAGAACATGCCCGTTTGAGGCGAAAAACAAGGAAATTTGTATTGTGGTACATTATATTCCCCAAATCCCTATTATTAGGGTTGGGAAAGTGAAAGCTGGACATGGAAACCTGGTGGGGGGGGCATAAAAATAAGGGGGAAAGGGAAAAAGGTTTTTTTCAAAATCTCCCTGCAGCATCAATCTAAGGGCTTTAAATTTTACACGACCCCTAAGTTTTCCGCTGCAAATGGCTCCCAGCTCTGGAGCTTAAAAATGTTTCCCCACCGCCCCGGGAAAGCTTAACAAAAATTAAGTGTGACCCCACCCCCCCTAAGCGTGAGCCAGCCACCTTTAAAGGTACCTGCTTTTGGGAGAGAAAAAAAATTTTTGGATGCGGAAAGGCCGGCTCTCCCGCTTCTTTCTTCTTCTTTTTTTTTTTTTTTGCCCCCCCGCCCCTTTAAAAAAACCCCAAGGAATTGACGGGGGGTCGGAGCAATTTCCCCCAACCGGCACTCGGAGGAAAGCCTTTATTTTTTTTTGTCCCCTTTTTTCCCCCCTCCCCTCACGCAAACAGAAAAAAGGAAGGCGGAGGGGGGGGGTAACGCAGGGAGAGTGACAAACCCTCAAGATCTCTGGTCCGAATTTAAGGGCCCAGCGGATCTTTGGGGGCGTGAAAAAAGGGGCCCAAAAAGGATACCATGGATTTCCCAGAAAGACCAATAAACAAGTGCATATAAAATTTTATGTCTGCAGTCTCTCAAAGCTAGAATGAATAAAATGGGGCCATTGTACTTTTTCACAAAAATTTCATAAGGAAAAAAACTCTTTGGGGAAAAAAAACATTAAGCCTAGTAAAAAAAACAAATCAGGAAAAGGAAAACAAAAAAATTGTTAGAGAGGATTAACTTTAGTAAAGGAAGCCACCCCCCTTTAAATTTTTTAATATCGATTTAGACGGGCTTTTGGGGCCTTTTGGATGTCTTTAAATTGATAAAAGCAGACATAAATTTAAGGGTGGTAAAATAATGACAAAAGGGGATAGAAAAGGCACAAATTCAAAAAATGATCCCAATTTTTGGGAATAATAAACCCTTTTTTCTACTCCTCAAAAACCCCTGGACCCCCCCTTTAAAACACCCGCTGAAGCGAGCATGGGGGAAAATTGAGGAAAAAAAAAAAGTGCAGGGAATTCACCCACATATTTGTTTAAGGGCCCTGTACTGTCAGGTGATAGTGAGGGTTTGGCCAAAATCTGGACAGTTTTTTTGGAAGGGGGGATAAGCTATACGCCCCAGTGGCCAACAACAAATGGCTATTTTTGTCACCTGCAGTATAAAAGGACATATCCCCTCTCCATACTCAGTGTGGGGAAAAAGAAAGGCAAGTTTACACCGCACCATTTTCCCTTCCTGCGGGTTTTCCCCATGGGCAACAGGCGGCCACCAATGCAAAGAACAGAAGGGAAGAAATGGGCAGAGAAAAAGGAATGCGGGACTAGAAAACCATTCATTTTGACCAAACACAATGATTCGAAATTTTCCTAAAACCTGATTTATCAGGAAGTCCCCAAATTTAACGGGCCCACTTAAAAACTAAAACCCAGCCTTTGAGCATCTTAAAAGAGTTTTTTCTCCTTTGGCTAAATATCTGGTTCTTTTTTTTTACCAAAAATTCTTTTTTCCCTTTTTTTGACCTTAGGGGCATTTCCACAACTTTGGTGATTAAAAAAAAGGGTTTTTTTATTGCCTGCAAAACCCTTTTAAACAAATGGAAAAACCCCCTATCTCTTTACCCCTAATTTTGAAATGTACTTAAGTCAAGGAAAAATTTTTTTTGTGGGCCCTTTTTAATATACACCCGATGTGTACTCATTTCACTCCATCAGAAGGGCCCCAAAAAAATAAATTTAAAACCTTTTCCCCAAAATTTTAAAAATAGCAAAATTTAAATTTATGTTTGCACAGTGAATGGCAAAAGCAAAGTGCTGTATCAAATTTTAAAAAGTGATTACTTTTCAGGGCCCCGGAAATTCGCCCAAAATTGGGCAGAACTAAAGTATAGCACCAAATTTTCATTTATTTCTCAACGCCAATTAAAATCAGTTTAATTGGGGCGGCACACTTTTCTACTTGCTAAAGGAAAAAAGTTAAAAGTATAAAGGAATAAAAACCTTCACAAAAGAAACGGAAAGTCCGGAAAAAGTTTATATTGGGGGCCCCTTCATTTTCAAACCCGTCCTGGACTTCAAATTTTAGGTGGTGAATAACAGAGTTTTTTTAATTGCACTTTGGGGTTGTTATAAACTTTTAATCTAACACAGGGTTTCCCAACCTGGGGTTCAGGACCCCCCTTTGGGGGGCAAACAACCAATTTTTCCCCGGGGTCACCAAAGAGCCAGTGAATAAGATTGGGGACACCAGGAAAAATTTCGTTTCGGTTTTGTGTGTCGGAGCCCGGGCCCCTTTTGGGTCCCTTTTCCCCCTTTTTTGGAAAATTTTTCCCCCAAAAATTTTTTCGTTTCGTTTGTTTGGTTTTTTTTATCTTTTTTAGTAAATGGTTTTTGGGGGGGGGGGCTCCCCGGAGGGACCTCCTGGGGTGGGGTGCCTCCTCTGGCCCCGCCAAGAAGGGGGAAAACGGGGCCTCTGGAGGCCACCTCGGGGGGTGCCTTTCCCCCCTCACCCCCCTACAAAAAGGGGTTTGCATAGCCCAAATTGGAAAATTCATACCATTAAAATTTTTCAGTTTTCAGCAGGCAGACGCACCCTTTTTCTTTCTGGGGGCCTTTTGGACTCAATGCCTTCATTTCACTTGGGGTGGGGGCGAATTTAAAAAAAAGGGACCCCTACGGCGCCCCGGCCCGTGACCACTAAAAGGGAATGTACTTGCTGTTAGTGCAAAAGCGAGAAAACAAAATCTGGCTTGGGGGTTTGGGGTTAGCGCAAGGGGTAGGGATTAGGGTTTCGGTAAGGTTAGGGTGAGTACGGGGGGGCACCCTGGTTTCCTCTCTGACCCCTAAAAAAGGAAAATGGGACGGTGTAAGGGGTTTTGGGGTTTGGGGTTTGGGTTCTGGTTCGGGCTAAGGGGTTTGTGCTTTTTTTGCCCGACTGGCACATCCCAGAAGTCTCGGTCAAAACCTGGGCCCAAATGGGCCCTGCAATTGGTGGAATGGCTCCAAAAAAATTTGCATGGTCCACTCCCAAGGACAGCCCATTGGGGCAGGGTAAAAAAATAAAAAAAAAAATAAAATAAAATAAAAAACAATTGGGGATGTTTTTTTTCAAGAAAAACCCACTGCGCTACTGAAAAAATTCAGGCAGCCCTTTAAAAAAAAACTATTTTTCGCATGTTTTTGTGGGGCTTTGGGGGTTTTGGACCACGAATTTTAAAATAAAATTTTTGCGGTTTTCCCCCAATTTTTTGGGTCCCCCCCCCCGCCCCCGCATGGCATGGTGATTTGGGGGACAACGAGGATGCGCAGCCCCGAGAGGGAAAGGGGGGGGCCGGGGGCCCCCCCCCCGGAAAACCCCCCTTCGGTAGGTGCCCTCACTGAGGGAGGCCGCAGGGCATATTTTTGCCTGCTTTTTTTTTGGCCGGGAACGGGGTTTTAAAAAAAAAAAATTTTTTCCGTTTTTGCCCCGGGGAGGGTTGGGCGGGGCGAGTGGCGACTCGACACGAGGATGGCCCCTTAAGGGGCATCCCAGGAGAAAAGGGGGGGGAGGGCCCTTTACCCCCCCCCAAAAACCACCCCTCTGGTAGGGGCCCTCACTGAGGCCGGCATATTTTCGCCTGCTTTTTTGGCCAAAGGGAAACGGGGTTTTTTTTAAATTTAATTTTTAAAAAACCTTTTTTTTTTGGGTACCCCCTTTACAAACCGGAGGGCCCTTGGGGGCCCCCACCCCAAATTTAATTTGAAAAATTTTTTTCCCTTTTGGGGGGAAAAGATTGTGGTTTTAAAACCTTTTTCCCCCCTCTCTCTCTAATGTTTTATTTATAATTGGGCAAGATGAAATTCTCAGAGATCTTTTGCCCTGGCCCGTGGTCATTGGGTCATGGGGGTGAAAAGCCCCCAGATCAAACCCCAAAGACAAAACCTTTTAACTGTCAAAACTAACCCCGTTGCCCCTCTATCTAGGCCATCACTTCACGAAGAACTTCTCTTCCCCAAACGGATTTTCCTTCCTATAAAAAGAAAACGGGTTCCCCGTGGGATTTACCCTGGTCTCCAATTTGCCCCCAAACCCCCCTTTTTGTGCCCCCCCCGGGGGAGGTTTTTGGGGCGAATCCAGGGAGTACTTCACGTGGATCCCTTCGCATTGAAAGCTTATTTTAAATGTCCGGTTTTTTCTTTATTTTTTTTTTTAAAAAAAAAACCACGGGGGATTTTATGCAAACGATACCCCCTTCATTTTTTGCAGGGGCCGAAAAAATTGTTTAAAAAGAACATTTGTTTTTTTTAGTTACTTTTTTTTATTGCCCCCTTTCCCCCATTGGGGGGGGTTTAAAAAAAAGCTGTTCCTCCAACATGGCACTAGTGGGCCAGCACACAACATTTCTTGTGTATGACCCAACGCTCCCCCCAAGGACATTCGAGTTTTTCCCCCCCTAAATCCCCCAAGCATGCCAGAGGAACTTCCCCCCTCCGGGTTTTCAATTTACAAAACTACAAGGCTTCCCCTCGGTTCCCGAGTGGGCCGGGTAAAGAAAAATTTAAACGGAAACCTCCCTATTTTTTTGCACGGGTGGGGCAGCTTTTTGTAATTTTATAGACGGTTTTTAGCTACGTTTATGCTTTAGTAGCAGAAAAAGGCTACTCCGACGCGGCTTTTTTTTAGGGGAAAAATGGTGGGTTTCCACACTTTTAAATTTTAAATTTTCCCCTGGATACGAACGTCGCCAAGGGCAGAAACTATTCTGGTGCTACCCTGGACTTTCTCAGTGGGTTTTTTAAAGACAAAAGGTTCTTAAAACTGGGGGGACACAGACCCAAAGGTTGGAAAAAAATTCCGAATTACAAGGAAACCTTTTTTTGGGGTTTGCCCCACCCGCAGGGGACCATATCTTTAAAGCGGAGGGACACAGTAATCGTCAGCAGTTTCCCGTCCCCAAGAACAGTACAAATTTGGGGTGGTTTCTTCTTTTGGCCCCCCGTTTTTGCTACAGAACCTTTGCTCTTGTGTTTTTCCCGAAAGGAAGTTCTACTGTTGGGAAGTAATTTTCATCGAGGTTTTCCTGGAAATTGGGAAAACTTCCCCTTTCCCCAAGGAAGAGGGTTTTGCCTATCAAATTAAAAAAAGGTTTTGGGGTTTTTAATGCGGGGTTTGTCTAATTTCAGTTTTCCCAAAAAACCCTTTTTAAATTCAGAAAAAGTTTTTTACTGTAAAAACGCTTTAGATGGACGGGGAATTTAGAGTAAGGTACATAAAAGGAAAACCCCTTCTCCCTCCCAAAAAAAATACCCTTTCACAGTTTGGCCCTGCAGGGCAAAAATTTAGGGGTTTTAAAAAAAAAAGGGGGGGGCCCCCTTTAAAAATAATTTAATTTTTCCACCCCCTCGCAATGTTTTGTCTACGGGAATTTTCCTTCCAAACACACGGGGTTATGGGGTCAGACCAGGAAAGCCTTTTATGGGGATGTTTAGTCTGGAGAAAAAATGATTGGGGGGGGGAAATTTTTTTATACATACAAACCCAAAATGCCGGGCATTTTGTTAGTTTGATATTGGGGGGGGCGCTTCTCCCCCCCACAAAACTCAAGAACTAGGGGGGAATACACTCAAAATGAGGGGATACGATAGAACCCGGGAAAAAAAAAATATTTTTTCCAAAACCCACGTAATGTTATTTTAAAGGCCTCCCCTGCCACACACACGGGGGATTTTAGTCAGACCACGATTTTCCTTCTATAGGCATGTTTTTCTCTGGAAAAAGAAACAATTTAGGGGGGAAATGGGTTTTTTTAAATACAACAAAAAAGGGGATGAGAAATGGAAGGGATTTGGAAAACGCTTTTCCTCCCCCCAAAAAAACAAGAACCCAGGGGGAATGCAAATCAAATTGAGGGGGAGGAAAAAAGAACTATAAAAAAAAATTTTTTATACCCACACAAAGTTGCTTTAAAAAATCTCCCTGCCACACACGGGGTTTTTGGGGTTTAGTCCAGATGCCTTCTGAAGGGCATTTGGGCCCCGGGTTTCCCGAGGAATCTGTCCCCAAATTTCTGGTTCCCCGAAAAGCCCCATCACGCCATGCTGTTTTCCCGCTATGCAAATTTTAAAGTTTTAATTTCTTTTTATTCATAATTTCGGCAATGACTGTTTCTTCTGTTTTCCCCATTTCAAAAGATGATTTACAATGAAAAACTCGGGTTTTCCCCCATATAAGGGTTTATTGAGGGGAAAGGGAAAATTCCCGACCCGCCCCCGCCTAAATTGCAGGGGGGCCCGGGTTTTCTTAAAAAAAGGAAGTCCTTTTTAATTTTGTTTTTTACGCCCGGGTGCTTGGCCTACGGGGGGGGGGACGGTATTTTTTTTTCCCCCCCTGTTAAAGGACAAAACAGGGGGGGAACCATGATGCTCATTTTTTTTAGGCATCTACCTCTTTAATTTAAAATGGAGGGAAGGGGCCTAATTCCTGGCAGCCCATTGCCCCCTCTAGCAGGGGGCCGATTCCACCCCCTAATATTTTGGGGTGGTGCGTTAATTTCCCTTTTTGTAAGTGGGTGAAAGAAAAACCTTTTTGCTGTGGGCCCAAAAATTACAGGGAGCGTCATTAAATAAGATTTTTTTAAACGATCACGAGCGCGAAAAAAAGGAAACATTTTGGAAAGCTTGAAAAGGGAAGATTCAAAGGGGCCCTTTTCTGTCAGAAAAGAGGCACCCCCTTTAAAACATTTAAATCAATTGTTGCTGCTGGGCCCTGATTCTACATAACTTGTGAACGGGAAAAGCCCGATAATTTTCCCAAAGGTCAGCAGCAACTTTCCCTGGCGATTCACGGAAATTTCACGGAAAACATATGGGCCCGTAACAGATCGGGAACTGGCCCCGGGGCAGGGCTGAAAAAAGTGGCCAATGCCATTGCTGGATAATTTACTAAAACCCCTGTAAAGTGACTTATGAAAACTAATTTTAACAAGTTTGATACCCAAAAGTAAAAACCTATTTTAAATTTTCTTTTGAGTTTAATGAAATCCAAAATCAAGATTGCAGTTATACGCAAATTGGGTTTCCCAACCCAAAGGGGCAAAATTTTGACCATTCTTTCAAAAACCCCTTGACCCCTTGAAGGGGAATTACAACCACAATTTACTTTCAATGAAACTAGCGGGGGCCAACCTTCTACGGGGGGGAAAGGAAAATTTTGGGGTTTGGGGGCAAAGATGGGGGGTTTTTTTTATTTTGGGTGGCCATAATTAAAACCCATTTAACATTTTTTGTAACAATAAATTTCCTGAATTTCCCGCAATGCTTTTAGTTTTTCATTGTTTTTTAACCCCTTGAACAGGAAAAATTTTTAGTAAAAAACCACATTAGCTTTATCTTTTTAAACTTTATAAAGCAGTCACCCCCAACGCAAAAAAAAACCCTTTTTTTATATGCTTGGGTTTTCTTACAGGGAAAATCAAGCCCTTTTGCTGAGACAATTAGCATTTCCCCCCCTAGAACGCAATGTAGGGATGTGGGCTTTTTTTACAAAATTTCCCAAAAAAGTACCCCCTTAAAATAATGAGTCAGGGCTGTTTTTTACCCCATGGCCTACAGCAAAAATATCTACTTATCCCCTTACACCACTATAAAACCTCTTAAAACCGGGCAACACCTCTGGATTTCCATCAACAACCCCCAGATTTGGGTGGTTTGGGGGCCTGCCCGAGGTGCCAAGCAGGAAGTAAGTAGTCAGACTTTTTATGAAAACATGAAAAGTTAAAAAAAAACACTGATGACTGGTTTTGGCAAATCTCTGTTTCAGCAAGTGGCCCGTACTCATGACTTTCTTTCCTTTGGGGACAGATCAGTGCAACCTTTTAGTCAATAAATAAAGGGGCACTCAAACGCCCTCCTTGGGACCAATTTTTTCCTTTTGGGTTTTTAAAGATGAAAACAGGTGGACATAGTATCCTAATTTTAAAAATTTCACTAAATTTACTATAAACTGTTTTATCCACTACAAAACAATACCAACAGCGGGGTATAAACCATGGTAATTATGACCAAAAGTGTTTTCCTCTTGAACCTCAATTTTTTTAGATGGTAAAAGTTCATGGGGGGAGTCCCAAAATGGGCCCTCCCTAGTTTTCGAAATTTATTTTGGGGGATTCTAAATGGGAACTTTGGGGAGAAAAAAAGCTGTAAATTTTTGAACTGCTTCCGAGCAGAGTTTAAAAAGGCAGGCTGGGGGAAGGGGCCCCTTGCCATTTCAAAAATCCAGCAATTAAAAATCCTGGGTAGTCTAAAACCTTTCTCTTGATAAACAGATTAAATCCCGTAGGGGTTTGGGGGGAAAAAAAGGGAAATAACCTTAAAAAACCTTTAAAAATTTTCCAACGAGAAAACTTCCTCTGAGCAACACTTCTAAATAAATAAATTTCATCACAAAGACAGAGAAAAGTAACCCAAAAAAAAACCACGCTCTCAGGGGTGGGGCATGGGTGCAAATTTTTATCACAAACGTGTTTAGGGTTAAAAAAAAAATACATTTTTCCCCATTTGGGTTTACCTCAAGGGAAAAGGAGAAACCCAAACCCTTAACCCAAACCAAAAAATTTCCCTTTTTATTGGGGTTGGCCCCGGGACCTTTTCCCTTGATAGCAAGAGGCCCAAAAGGGGGGGGGGAAAACCCGGGAATCTATTTTATGGGCTATCTTCTGGGAACATCTTTTTACTGATCGTAATTCCCTTTGGGAAACCTTTAAGCGCGGAGAAATTTGGGAAAAAGGTTTTTGGGAAAACACATCGGGAAAATAGTCAGGGGAAATCCATACAAACCCAAAAAATTTAAAGAGGGCCCTTTGGGGGGGAATGAGGAACCCCCAGCATTAATTAAATTTTTGGGGAGAAGGGGAAAATAAAAAATGCATTAAAAAATCCCTAAAAAAAAATATTGAATATTTTAGTTTATTTTCTCGGAACTAGGAAAACTAGGTTTTTTCCCCGGGCGGCATCCCAAAGCAGGAAAAAAACAAAATCCCTACGGAACTTTACAACCGCAAATGATTCCTTTAAAAAACACATCCCCGGGTCCCCGGGCCGGGCAAAAATTTATTTTTTGGGACGACGAAATGGCAAACATTTTCCGCACCGACACATCGATTTTTCCCACTACGGGCCACCGAAAGGAGTCTTCTTGGGGTTTCACGGTGGGGTTACAAAAAAGACAAATTTTACTTTTTGCCCGAGATTTTAAAGTTATTTCCCCTTTTTCTCAAATAAGTTTAAGCATAACGATTAAAACCCTTTTCGGTTTTTAAACCCCAGCAACAAACCCATTATTTTAAAAAAACCGGGAAATTAAAAAATTCCCAGGGAATAAATGCCCTTTTTGTTTGAGAACAAAAATTGTTTCAAAAATTTTCAATTAATAAATCTAGGGAAAACCCTCGATCGTCCCAATGTTTGCCATTAATTAAAAAAAAAAAGGTTTATCCAAAAAAAAACTAGGAGGGGATTAGTCATTCCAAACATGTCAAATAGTATGAGGATATGTACTTTAAAAAAAATTAAACTCTTTATAACTCTAGGAAAAAAATCGAGCTTTCGAAAAGGGTGGGGAAATTTTTAAAAAAAAAAACATTTTTTTTTACTGAAAACTGGGGGGTTACTGTGAGGGCCAAAACATGGTTTCGTCGAGGCCAAACCCAAATTTCAAAAAAATTTATTAATAATTTTAAGAAAACCCTCGAAACGTCGATGGCCCTTTCCCTTTTCCCCAGGAAACCAACAGTTAGGGGTTTCGTTTAAAACATGTTTTTTTTTATTTTCCCAACATTTTGGGATTTGGTTTTTGCGGTATTATTGTAGCTGTTTTTCCATTTGTTAAAAAAAAAGTGAACAAAAGAAGTTGGGATTTAAAAGGGGGGGGAAAGCAACACCCTTTGGATTTTGAGGGGGGTGTGTGTGGGTGGTGTTACTTTTTGGCACATTTAATGGGAAAAATTTTGCGTGGGGGGGGGAAAACAACAGGTATTCCCAAATTTCAAAAAAAAACACCCAAATTTTTCCCCGCGTTTACTGGGCCACTACCAAATTTCTTTTTCCGTTAAAAAACGGGGGGGGGGGGGGAAGGGGGGCGGGACTAAAAAAAAAGAAAAAAAAAATTCAATTTCAAGATTTTAAACATAAAACGGAAACTCGAATCAAATTTCCGGGCAAGCGCCAAAGAATACCTTTTGCAGTATGTGAAACCCGCCAAAGGGAGAAGAAAACCAACCTTTTTTCTTCCCCTTTACCCCCCTCTTCCCCCCTGAAAACAATGGGCGATGCGGGGGGTTTGAGAAAAAGCCGGGAACGTTGATTCTCTTCGGTACCTGAAATAACGATAACCATAGCTTCGGGGGGCCCTTTGGAAACTTCAGTTTTGGGTATGTAAATTTTCCGGGGGGAAAGAGTACCCTTCCTTAGCTTCTTTTTTGCTATTAAATCCCAGCTACGGTTTTTCGTACCCGCACCATGTTGGGCCAGCATCATAGACGGGAAACCTAAATAACCACTATTAAATTTTTAAAAAAAAATTAAATGCTTTTTCCCAATACTCAATCGACCCGATGGATCCCAGCCCTCACGTCTGGGGGTTCGTCTTCGCAAGCCACCCAATCCAACCTTTGCCCCAAAGGGGCCCCAGCCACATCAGTAAAACTTTTTGGGAAATTTTTTTTTTTTGGGTTTTGGGTATCGGTGTACACGGGGGTCATTGGGTTTGGGGCCTTAATATAACTTTTTAAAACTGGGAATCTGAGCTTTTATTTTAAAAATTTAATGAATTAACCCGCTTTTTATCGTTTCCTTTGGGGGACCCTTTTAAATTTCCCTTTGTGAAAGAAGATAATTTTTTGGGAATGAGGGATAACTTTTATTACCTTTTAGCTAAAATAGGTACTTCAAAATTGCAATGTAAAAAAAAGGGCTGCCACTGAAATACACAACCCTTTCACATTTGTGTGCCTTTGCCCCAGGGTTTACCCATCCTTTTATGCGATAGACCAAAAATGAATTTTTTTCTTGTTATGTTTTCCCCACTGTAGGATCGTATGAAACAACAAACAAAGAGGCCCAAATCTTATCCTGCTACAGACTGGGCCCTTTAAACCGAAAAGGAAACCCAAAAAAATACTTTCGGCTGCGAAAAAGGGTCCCTCCCACCTTATCCCGGATTTGTAGAGTGGGTAAAAAGGGAAACTACCCCAAAAACAAGGATGTTTTAAAAAAATAAGAGGGACGAGGGGGGACATATTTTTTTCCAAAAGGGGATAATTAACACCCTTTGGGAGCAAACACATGCCCCCGAGGCTTACAGGGTTAAACTCAAATGAAAAAACCCCCAGGTGGTACAGTAGGGGAAAATATATCAAGACAAATAAAGGGAGACCAGTACGCAAACCTCTGGGTTGTCCCAAGTCCAGGGGCAGCAAATCTTGTCCCCTTGAGGGGATTTGCACTCTGAAGGAAAAAAGTAAAACCCCGCTGATAAAAGGTAATTTTGTGAGGAAGACAGTGATGAGGAAGGATCGTATCACTACTTAAGGACGCAGCACAACAAAGGGGGAAAGTGCGCCATGAAAAACTTGGGGGGGGTTTGCCCTTTCTCAGAATCGGCAGGGGAAGGGCCAAAAAGGGGCCCGGTTTTGGAAAGCCCCCAAAGCAGAAACCAAAAAAAAACCAGGTCAGGTGCTTTTGGGCCCAAAAAGGGGAATGGGAAAGTTTCCCCCTTTCCAAAATTTTTAAAAATGAAAAAAATCAAAAAGAAAGATTCTCAGTCCCTTTTTTAGAAAAGCCTCAGAAAGGAGAAGAAAAGGGAAAAAAAAAAAATTTTTCCCCCTAGGGGACCTGACGGTTTTCCCTTTTTTTGGGTTTTTTTTCCCTTTATGCGTCCCTTACCACCCTTTTTTAAAAATTTGGTGCACCCGCTTTTTTAAAAATTGTATTTAAATACATGCACCTGTATCCGTTTCCAAAAAAAGTACACAACATATGCACTCCATTTCCCAAACCTTTTTTACACGTTTTTTGTTTTAAAAGTTTTAAACGTTCATGCACCACAATTTTTAAAACACCAAACACCCTTAAGAATGCACACAAAAAGTCCCTGGGGGACCCTACATTTAAGGGAAAAATGGTTTTTTTGTTCTTAAAAAAACCCTTTTTAAGAAATTTTTTCTTTTTTTCCTTTTAAAAATTGTATTGGGAAATGATTAATTTTTACATGACTGGGTAGTAGTTGTTTTTGGGTTTTTCCTTTTAAAAAAAAAATTAAAGGAAAACATGTTTTTATTCACACAAGTTTTTAGTGCAAATAGGGAAATAGGCAATCCAAGGTTTAAAACTTTTTTTACGGTTTTCAACAAAAAAATTTTTTGAAGAGACATTTTTAAAAATTTCTTAGGGTTTTAGTGGGAATACAAAAGTTTAAAAATTTGTTTTTAAAAAGTTTTCAAACTACACTTTTTTAAAAAAGAGACATTTTTAATTACTATAGGAATTTTTGTGCAATGCCGGGAAGGGGAATATTTTTTTACATTTTACTCAAAAACCCCTTTTCCCGAAAAGACATTGGTTTTTCACTTTTAATTTTGTGCAAATCCCAAAGAATTGCCCAAACAAAAGTAAAATTTTTCAAAAGAAAACAGTGAAAAGCAATAATTAAAACCTTTTTGCAATAAACAAAAAGATTATAACCCTTTTGGCCCTTAGTTGGAACTTTCGATTGATTGACACAGTAAAGTAAATTTTTTTTTTTAAAATGCTCCTTTTTATTTACAGTATGAGTCCAAACCAAAGAACCCTTTTAATAAAAGGCTAAAAATTTAAAAGAAAAATAACAGAGAAGAATTTTTTAAAGGGGGTTATTTTAAAATCACTTACCGGGAAGGTTTTATGATTTTTCCCCCTTTTAAATAACAGGTAATTATTTCTAGCAAAAAAAAAAACAGCTCATTGAGCATTACAAAGAACTGTTTGTTCAAAAACAAAATGGTAACTGCTCTCTGCTGTTTTAACTTTAATATGCTGCATCTCAAAAAAAATTATCTAATTAAACCCATAGTCCTTTTTAAACAAGGATAAGGGCTTGAAAAACCCAAATTACCTTTTATTTTAAAACAAATAAATAGATAAAATGCCTTTGTGTAAACAACCTATGTTGCTCATTGAGCAGAACAAGTAAAAGTTGGGAAAAATTCCCGCAACGCAGATTCCCCACTCAAATGCAAAAAAACTTTTTTACAAGTACTGGGAAACTTTTTCCTGTTTAAAGGGAAAAAAAAAAAAGCTGGGAAACTTTCAATAAAATCCGTATTTTCACCAGAATTGTTTTTTCTCCTCCCCCTCCCCTTTTTCCCGTGGTGGACGCGCCCCTTCCGCAGGAAAACATTTTTTTTCTATGTACCCCCAAAAGCAAGAAAACAAAGGCAACATCAAATCATTTTTGAGTTCATTTTTCGGGTTTTTTTTTTTTCGATTAAATTCCCCAAATAGATTGTAAATCACAGGAAAGCCCCGATTTTCAGTTACGGGTTTGATTAATATGTACATAATAGTGGGCAATACTGCAAAGGAAAAACCGAAATTAAAAAACAATTTGTTTGTACTACCAAGGGCAAAGCCCTTTGTTGTTTTATAAATTTAAGTTTCTATAAAATTTTACCCCTGGCAACAACCTTTCCCGCAAAATTTAAAAATCCCTTTCTCCACCCCCCCTCTGGGGACCGCCCTTTCCCCATAAAGGCCAAAGGTTGTTCTGGTAAAAAAATTCTATTGGGGTGGGGATGGAATATTTAAAATTTTGGGAAAAGTTCCCAGCAGTGAATTTTTTATAAACCAAAAATTTTTTAAATGGTCCACTCAAAGAACCCCCCCTGCTTCTCACCTTTACCCCCCTTTTTATCGGCCCGGTGAATTTATTTCCCGGGTTCCCCCCCTTCAAAAATCTTGCCCGTTGGGTTTCCCCCCCTTTTGGGTGTGCCTCCTGTTCCCACGTTTTTTCTGGGTCCTTTGCTTTACGTGGTTGAAACCCCCCTTGGCCCCCATGCTTGCTGGGGCCTTTCCCCGTTGGCAAAAAAAAAGAAAATGTTGATGGGGTTGGGATTATTCAAAAGCTATCTTCGTGACAGGCCCCCTTTCTGTTCGAATCATCTCTTTAGGGCCCCATGCTTTTAAAACAGACCAAGAGAGACAAATTTCCAGGACCCTTCCAAGGGTTCCCCAAACTGCAGATCACATTGCAAACCCATTTTATTATCTAAAAAAATTTTAATTTAAAATTTCCCCCATTGTACTCACCCGCATGGGAAAAAGGGTGAGCAGGGCTGGGGTGTCCCGCCCCTAATCCATAATTGGGGTAACTTGGGTTCCCCGTAGGGGGACTTTTTGTCTTTCTTCCCCGGGGCTCCCCCAAAAAAAGAAAAAAGCACCTATTAAAGTTTTTTGCCCCAAGAGTTTTTAAATTTTGCCTAAATTTTTCGTTGAGGTCCCTCAAATTTGTTTTACCTGGCTAGCTCCGAGATGGGCCCGCCTAAAGGCGGTTTTATTTTTCCTTGGGAAGGGTTTTTAAAAAAACACGGGACCAAGCCTGTGTTTAATCCAAAATTTTCCCAAAAAGAGCTTGACCTCTGCCTCATTTCCCGTATCGGCCCCTACCACCCACGTTTTCCAAACTTCCCCAAAAGATATTTTTTTAAACCTAATTTTAACCCCAAATAGCAACAAAAAAAATCCCAAGACAAACCCCCCTCTGGCACTACCTCTCCACACCTTTCCAAAAGGGGCTACTTGGTTTTTATAACTTCTAGAGCCCGTCCCTCTGAGAATCCCCCGTTGGGAAAATGGGAAAAAAATTTTTAACCCCAAAAAGAGGAGGGGGCAAAATGCCCTTCCGGGGGCCAGAGCCTTTGGGGGTCTTTTGGCCAGGGTTTTCATACTCAATGAACGTTTATTTTTTGGGGAACCACTGCCCAAAAAAAATTTTGTATCTAAGGGGCATAAAGATGGTTTTGGGAAGGAATAAATACATTCTTTTCAATCATTTCTTTGTTTCGTTTATTTAAAAACAAAAATGATAATTGAGCAAATGTTTTCCTTTATCTGAGGGGTCCCCGCATTTCTGAAGGGTTACAATGGGAAAAATTTTTTCCCGCCCTGCAGTTCTAATTGGGCCATTGTGTAGGAAAGGGAGGGGGTGGAGCTGATGATGGACTGGGGGTCCCCCGAAGCCCAAACCCCCCTGCCCCCCCCCTGCAGAACCGAGGGGGAACAAGGGGGCAAAGTTCATCAGTCTGCTGACCCTTAGCTACAGGAGGGAAAAGTACCACTTGCAAGACTGGGGTTTCCCGCAAGTTTTTAGTCCTTTTCAATCTCCCAGTAAAAAGGGTGATTAAGGGCATTTCTTTGAACCACATAGCTAACCTTTTGGCGATCCGAAAATTTTGGGACAAAAAGTTTTCTCCCGGAACCCGTTTCAGTGCTTTTGGGTAATTGTTTTCCCCCCCCCGGGTACCTTGGGGGTCCTGGGTTTAAAAAGACTTTTTAAAAAACGGGTTTTAGACGCCAAAAAGGTTTTTTTCATTTCCCTATCCATGGGGTTTTCGGAGGGGGGGGTTTTCTTCGTGGCAAACTCAGATGTAAAATGCAAACCCGGGAAATTTAAAAATTATTTCCCTAAGGGGGCTTTAATTTTGGGTTTTGTGGCAGGGCACAACGGGTTCATTCACATAAAAATCCCCCGACCTTACGCGGTACTGCAATCAAAATTTTTAAAAATGTCATTCTTCTTTTCACGGGAGGACCAGTCCCGAGTTTTTTGGGGGGGGATTAAGGGGGGGGGAGTCACAGCAGTCATTTAAACTGGACCGGAAGAACGGTTTTTGGTAGGAGGGGTTCCTCTGGTGCTGAGGGATTTTTGGGGGGGGGGGAAGCACTGCGGTCCCCCTCAAAAAAAAGTCGGAAAAGGCTTTTTGTTTTACACTCGGCCATGCCCAGAAGGCCCCCAGAAACTTTTCAGCGGAGAAATTTATAAGGGGAGATAAATCCAAAGGGGGGTGCTTTTCCCCGTTTTCCCCCCTTACGCCTCAACACAACACCCCAAATTTTAAGTAGTAAATGAATTTTAGGGGTTCGATGCAACGGGGCACAACTGTTTAGACCCAGGGGTGAAATTCTTTGGGGTGGTGTGGGGGGTTTAAAAAGGGGGGGGAAAACAGTTCATTTAAAAAAGGAGTCGGGAATAAAGCACTTTATTTTTTTCATCCCGGTAAACCAGAGGGAAAAAGTAGCTTTCACGAAAAGGTTTTCAGGGTGACAGAAATCCAAGGGAGAGGGGGCCCCCCGGGCTAACCCCCCCACCCCTAAGAACCTTTTTCCCCTTTTTCCCTAGAAGGAATCCCCCCCCAGGGGGAAACGAACAGCGGCGCACAAAGTCTGGGGTTTTTCCCAAAGAGACCCTAATGGGGGTTGGTTTGAAACATTCAAATGGTTTCTCCCCAAAAAACAGTCCCTCCCCAATTTGGGCTCGAAAAAAGGACATGCGTTTTAAAATCTTGGGACGCTCAGGAGGCACAGTCGGGGCCCGCAAGATATGACAGTGATTTCCATAGCCCCCAATCGTTTTCGGAAGAGAATATTTTCGGAGAAAAAAAATTTGGGAAACAAAAGGTTAATTTACACGAAGCGCCAAGGGGTTTTAGTTTAAAAAACTGTTTCCCGGAAAAGGGGGAACTTTCACAAAGTTGGGAAACGGTAAACACCCCCCCCGCTCAAAAACCGGGCCCAATCAAAGGCGTGTAGGTGACATCCGTACAAAATTTAAAAAAAGGAAAACCAACGAGTAGCCACCAAAAAGTGAAGTTTGCTCTCTGGTGTAAAACAAACCCCACCCCCCCCTTTGGGTGCCGAAGTTAAAAAAAGGGAAAAGAAGGGGGGGGGGGGGGAGGCAGGGGAAAAACATTTTAACCTGGCCCTTTGTTTTATTTCTGTTAAAAAAACAGGGCATTAAAAAAGCGGATACATGTTTTACCCCTATAAAAAACCGCAAAAACATGTATAAAATTTTAAACCAGAATTTAGGTCAAAAGAACGGGTAACCCCAAATATCGATGCATCAATATTTTTGGAGGAATAGTAAAAGGAAAAAAAAATAAATTTTAAAAAAAAATCCGGCCCCCAAAGTGACTTTTGGGTGCGAAGCGGGGTGCAAGCGGGGAGATTCCCGGCCTCCCCGGGAGGGGAAACCTCCCCCCCGCTTGAAACACGGGTTTTTGGGGGGGTGGGGCCCCGGGGGGGCGGGCCCCATGCAAAATGGAGGGTCGGCCGGACAAAAACCCAACGATTTTTCCCCCAAAAACACGGGGTCGCCCGCGCAGCGAGAGGTTTGTGAAGTGACCCAATGAACCCGGCATTTAAACCAAGTCGCCCCCCCCCTTTTTTCACCCTTCTTACACTGCCCAAAGGGCCCTGGGCCCCCCCAACCTCACCCCCCCCTTTCCTTTTCCCCCCTTCCTGCCTGGGCCCGCTTTTTTTCCTGATGATTTATTTCCACCTCCTGGCTTTTAGGGAAGCTTCAAGCAATTGCTTTTTGGGGGGCCAGGGCTTCCCCTCACACCAAAAGGACTGTGTTTATGGGGTTTTTCCCCCCTAGCTGATTCTTAAAAGCCCCCAAAATACCCGGCCCCCCCCCCACTCCTCTCTCCTCTCCTCCTTTTTTTCCCAACCCCCAAAACTTGCAAACCATAATACAAATTTTGGCAAGGCAGATCCCCAAGTTAAAAAACCCTCTGCCCTCCTTAGGGCCCAAAAAGGGAAATTTAAACCCCCAAACCCCCTTCCCATGGATAGGGAGGGCCTTTCCCTTTCCAACTAAGGGTTACCCCCCCCTTCCCCCTTTCTGCCCTGTCCGGCGATAGTTTTTCCCAAAAAACCAGCCAACACTCTCATTTCCCCCCCTCCTTTCCCCTTTCCCCCACCTCTCTCTCTCTCTCTCCCCTTTCTCTTCTTCCTCTCTCTCTCCTTTTTTCCCCTTTCCCCCGGGCCCCTCTGTCCCGTTTTTAAAACCCTTGTTTTTTCCCCACTCTACCAAAATGGGACAAGGGGAAATTTTGGGATAAAAGGACAAAACCCCTCTGGCGGGTTTTTTGTGGAAAACTGGCAGAAACAACTAGAGGGCTCCCTCCTCCCCAAAAACTTTCAACACGTACTCTTGCAACTGTTTTTTTCCCCAAAAACAACACCCTGCCAAGGGGAAACCCTAGATGATTATCAACACCGGGGGAAGGGGCCCCATTTTTTGATCGCTACACCGAAAAGGGCTTTAAAGTTTTCCCCATGTCCCTTTTTGTTTCTGTGCCCGGCCCCCAAAACCTTTCTGTAATCCCCTCGGTTTTTTCCTTGCCCCCCATTGACTGTGATAATGGTTTTTCCCCCTCACCTTCCCATTGACTCCCTGATTCCCCCGTTTGCCTACATCCAAAAAACAATGCCTTTTCCCCTTCCCCAAAATTGGGGTTACCCCCGGATGGTTTTAAAAACAAAGACATTCCCCAAAAAAATCCATCATCACCAGATTCTCCACCACGAAACCCAGCAGCCACTCTTTAGAAATCAAAATTCCTGTCTGCCAATCCAGATTGTCCATAAAAGCCTGAGGACACTCTCCATTGTTTCATTCACACACTCTCCATTTTTTCATTCCTAGCCTCTGTAACCACTAAAAACATCATATATAATCCTGTAAGAGTTCACATTCTTGTGCCTTCAAATTCTTGTATTTTTCCAAACACCTGTATGTAATCTCATAATGGCTTGTATCCCTGTGCACCCAAATCATTGTGTCTCCCAAATGCCTGTGTATGTGATCCCATCAGCCCTTCCTGCCCCCCCCCACTGGTTCTGATAATTGCCTTCTCTCACCCACTATTGACTTACTGATTCCCCTCAGTTTACCTGTGTCCAAGAATAATGCCACACTTCCCGGCCCTATTGTGTTACCCTGTCTGGACCCATTAACATTTGCATAAGCCCTGGCTGCTACCAGGGACCACCTAGGACTGCCCCCAACCGACCCCCCAACCCCTTCTGATTGGATCATTTAAACTTTCCTCAACCAATCTCTGGGCTGGCGCCGCCTGGGAGAGGAGGGGAAAGATAATCAATAAAAGTTGGAGCTCCTTGTGTGTTTGGGGTCGAGCATCTTGGCCCGGTTGGAAGGCGGATGTTCACCTACTGCTTTTATTGGTTCCAATAAATTCAGTATTCCTCGGATTTCTCGCGTTGAATCTTTATTGGCTTCTGGTGGGATTCAGCGGACTTCAGTGGGGCTAGCCCATCTGAAAAATAATTTCTAGACTCTTTTTCTGGTCATTACACTACAACATGAGGAACTGTATCAAAGGATTGTGGCATTAGGAAGGTTGAGAACCACTGATCTAACATGAACTGGAGAAACTAATGGAATGAATAAAAGGAAGCCCTTTTTATGCTGAGATTTGCTTTGTAATTTATGGGAAGGTAGAGGCTGGCTGGCTGGCTGCGGAACCAGAGATTTACCCACTGTGCCTCCTTGGAGAAGAGCCAAGGTGTCGGTCCATAGGCAAACTATGCACTCCCACAGCATCCTTAAAAGAAGGAAGTTGGAAAACACTTCTGCATACACTATACCTAGAATGCTTTGGAAGGGTTCACTGAATGTTAGAACTTATTTGATAGCATATGATTAATTAGTTAATATAAAGGGCCACTGCCTTACTAAAAAAACTTCAGGTGAGTGTGATGAAGTAGTGTTTTTGTTTTGAAGAGGGGCCCGTGGTTTCCGGGAAAAGCCTTTTTAGTGAGCTATTAAATATCGATATACGATCGATCAAATCGATAGTAGATAGATAGATAGAGCTTCTTCATGCCACCCAAAAATCTATGACAGATGTAGACTGTCATTTTTTTACCTGGGACTGCACTGGTTTTTGCTCTGGGGTTTTGAGGGGAGAAGAAAAGGGAGAAGAGATGGATTTGGGGGGGGAATTTTTAAAGAGGTCAGGCAGGGGGGGAAAGTACAGTTTTTTCTCGTACCCCTTTTAATTTTTTTTTTCATTGGGGAGACTGCCTGAGTTGTTTTTTTCTCTTTCCTTTTTTCAGATCAAAATTTGGGCTCCTCTGACTCTCGGGCTACTCAATTCTGACTGCCATTAGGAGAAAAATATGTCCCAGGGGAAAAAAAAATTTAAAAGGAATAAACTAACACTTAAGTTTTTAAAACCCCAGTTAAAAGCCCCGGCAGGCAATTATGGGGAATCTAAAATTTATATGCACATCTTTCAAATTTTATGCAGAAAATGGTGATATGTGATTGTGACAGCTTGTATTATAGAAAAAGGGAGATCAGAGTTGCAACAGCCTATTCTGCAGCTGGTAGCTATCACTCTTTGTTACTCCTTTGCTCTGGAATGGCATAATTTAAGTCCACACAAAAATTCCCGGGAAAATTTTGTTACTACCCCAATGTCAAAAATATTTCACTTTTAGTTAGTGCTGTCTTCTATCCCTTTTTTAAGAAAGGGGGGTCTCCCTGACAAAGCTTTTGTTACAGGGCTTTACTTCATTTCCCCAAAAATTTTTTGGGAATCCAGACATGTCTTCCCTTTCAGCCCTCCCCTCTTTCCCCACTTCTTTCTTCTTCTTTTGGTTAATTTGGTGGAAACAATGTAGTTGCAATATGACTTTTGTCTTTTTTCTTAATTTGCACTAGGAGTTCCCCCACCTGAAAGATCCCTGTTTCTGTAATATTTTTTCTTACTCCCAAAGTAAAAATAGGGCTGAACACTTAAGGAAGGTTTTTTCCTTTCCTCTGCTTCCCCTTTTTTTTGGGGGGCATTGAAAAAAAAAGAGGCCAAAAGAAAGAAAATTTTCTGGAAGAAAAAGTGCCAAAAAGGGGAAAAAGGAAAGGGGTTTTTGTGCTTTTGGGGATTAAGGGCGTTTATACCGACCCCCAAAAAACCCGGGCAAATGGCTTCCGCTCCGGAAAATTTAAAAAATTTTTTCCCCCCCAGCCCCCGGAGTTAACAGGAAATTAAGTTCGACCCGCCCCCTTTAGCGCGTCCCCGAACCCCCCCTTTTAAATACTGTCTTTGGAGGTGAAAATTATTTGATCCGGTGTAACGATATGAGTGTGGGGCCTCCCCCGCTTTTTGTTTGTTGTTTTTTTTTCCCCCCCCCCCTTTTAAAAGCTACTTTTTAAAAGAGAAGAGAGGCAGCCCCGGGGGTGAGCGGCATTTCTTTTCCCTTTCTTTTTTCTCCCTCCCCTCACGCAGCCAGCAGCCAGGAAATGCGGAGGGGTTTGGGAAAAAGCAGGAAGAGTTTATGAACCCTAAGATCTCTGGTCCGAATTTAAGTGGCCAGCGGATCTTAGGGGTCGTGTAAAAAGGCCCTCAGACTTTACAGCATGTTAAACCTTAAAGTTCATGAAAGTCCACTTAGAAAAAGACTGAAGAAGAATGGTTTGTTTGGAAGGGTTGCCAAGAGGAAGCCTCTTCTCTCTAGAACATGGCAACATGGCTTACGTTTGCCAGGTTCCATCTGGACAAACCACAAGGCTTCTGAAACAAAGTCCTTTGAACAGCTGAGACCAAAGCGGAGCTGTTTGGCCATAATGTACAGGGCACGTTTGACACAAAACAAACACCGCCTATCAGCACAAACACCTCGTACCAACTGTCCAGCATGGTGGTAGGGGGAGGGGTGATGATATGGGCTTGTTTTGCAGCCATTGGACCGAGGCACCTTGCAGTCATTCGGTCCTCTGTATACCAAAGTATTCCAGAGTCCAGTGTGAGGCCATCTGTCCGACAACTAATGCTTAGCCAAAAGCAACAGGACAATGATCCTAAGCACACCAGCCAATCTATAACAGAATGGCTAAAACCAGGAAAGAATTAAGGTGTTGCTATGCCGCAGTCCAAGTCCAGACCTCAACACGATTGAAACACTATGGTGGGACCTTAAGAGAGCTGGTTATAAACGCATGCCCTACATCAGTGGTGGCAAACCTTCGGCACTCCAGACGTTCTGGACCACAACTTCCACAGTCCTTTGTCATTGGCAGTCTAGGCTGAGAATTCTGGGAGTTGTGGCCCAAAACATCTGGAGTGCCAAAGGTTCACCACCACTGCCCTACATCTTCAATGAACGGAAGCAAGGAAGGAATGTTGTAAAGAAGAGGGGTCCAAAATTCCTCCTTCATAAAACTGATGAGTATACAGAAAACAATTACTTCAAGGGATTGCTACTAAAGATTTGGGTTTCCCCAAGCTACATGCTTAAAAGGGGACATAGTTTTTCACACAAACTTCTCTATTTTGGTGTTATTTTTGTAAAATTAATCATGACAACGGTGTAATAGGTCCCTGTGATTTTTTTTCACCGGAGGTTGTATTTACCTTACCTAACTTTCAGATCTGCTAAGACATATTATGTTGTGATACGTAAAACCATAGAATTCAAAGAGTCCGTTTTCACATGACTGTAGTTCTTAAACCACAATTACTCTC